>JAVHYY010000288.1:0-40000 GCA_035221665.1 Okamejei kenojei | reverse complement strand
ATCTCTCTCCATCTTCACTTGCCCTCCTCCCTCTCTCCCCCCTCTCCCTCCTCCCCTCCCTCCCCCCTCACCCCTCGCTCCTCTCCCATCCTCTTTCCCTCCTAACTCTCTCTCTTCCCACCCCCTCTCCACCCACTCTAACCCCTCTCTCCCCCCCTCTCCATCACCCCGTCCCTCACACCCCTCCACCGCCCCGCCCACTGCCCTCCCTCACCCCACTCCCTCCCCCCTCATCCAAACACCATCTGCGCCTTCGATCTCCCACTCTTTGTCCCCACCCCTTCACTCCACATCTCTCTCTCCCCCTCTCTTTCCCCCCCTCTCTCTCTCACCCTATCTATCCACCCTCTCCTTCTCTACCCCCCTCTTTCTTTCCCCCCTTTTCCCCCCTCTCTCCCCCTCTGTCCCACCGCACTCCGCCCTCTCTCCCCCTCCCTCGCTCCCCTCTACCCCACTCTATCCCGCTCCCATTTCCTCTCCCACACTACCCCCTCTAACGGCCCCCCCTCTAATCCTCCGTATCCCCTTCCCTCTCCGCCCTATCACCCCCTCGGTCTCCCCTTTCCCTAGACTCCCTTCCCCCCTCCCTATCTCCTCCGCTGCCCCCTTACCACCCGTCTCCCCCCCCACTCACCACCCCTCTCCCACCTCTCCCCCTCTCTCTCCTCCCTCTCTCCCCTCTCTCCCCCTCTCTACCCCCACTCTCCACCTCTCTCCTCCTTCTCTCCCCCCTCTCTCCCCCTCTCTACCCCCACTCTCCCCCTCTCTCTCCCCCTCTCTACCCCTCCCTCCCCCTCTCTCCCCCTCTCTCACCCTCTCCCCCCCCTCTCCCCCCTCTCCCCCTCTCTCACAATCTCTCACACCACTTTCCCCTCTCTCCCCCTCTCCCTCCCCCTCCTCCCCACTCTCTAACCCTCTTACACCCTCTCCCCCCCTCTCCCCCTCTCCGCCCCCTCTCTCCCCCTCTCCCTCCCCCTCTCCCCCTCTCTCCCCTTCTCTCACCTTCTCTCACCCTCTCCCACACTCTCCCACCTCCATCCCCCTCTTCCTCCCACTCTCCCCGATCACCACCCCTCTCCTACCTTTCCCTCCCCCCCTCCCCCTTTCTCTCACCCTCTCTCTCTCCCCCAATCACCCCAGACCGTTCTCTCTCCACACTCCCCTATCTCTCAACCTCTATCTCCCACTCCCTTTATCCATCCTTCTCCCGCTCCCTCTTTCCCTCTCCTCCCTCTCTCCGTCTCTCGCATTCTTTCCATCCCCGTCCCTCGCTCCCCCTGCCTGACTACCCCACTCTCCCCTCCACCTCTCCCACCCTCTCTCTCTCCCCCGCCCTCTCCCCACTCCCACTCCATGTCCCTCTCCCACCCTCTGACCCTCCCCCTTCCTCGCTCCCCTCAACCACCTCTAACCACTCCTCGGTCCCCAACCTCACTCTCCGTCCCCCTCTCCCACCTCCCACTTACCCCTCTCTACGTCCTATCTGCCCCTCTCCCCTCTCTCTGCCCCCGCTCCTTCCCGCTATATCCACCTCTATGTCCCGCATCCCTCAACACTCTATCCCCCTCTCTCTCCTCTCACTCCCTAATCCCCTCCGTATCGCCACTCTTTCCCCACCTCTTCCCCGCTCACTCTGCACTCTCACCTCTCTCTCTCTCCCACTCTCCTCTACTCCCCCTCTATCCCCCTCTCTCCCACTCACGCTTCTCCCCCCACTCTCTTACGCAAATCTCCCCTCTCTCTCCCACCTCTCTCACTCCCTCCTCCTTATCCCCTGCACACCCCACCTCTCCCCGTCTCTCTTTTCCTATCGCTAACCCTCTCCTCCCCCCCTCTCTCTCCCCTACCCTCCCCTCCCTCTCGCCGTCATCTCCCGCCTCCCTCTCTCCCCCGCCCTCTCTCCATCACCGTCCCTCTCTCCTTCCCCCTCCGTCTCTCCCCTCTTCCTCTTCGACCCCTCTATCCCCCTCCCCCTTTATCTCCCCCATCTCCCCTCTCCCCTCTCCCCTCTCTCTCCCTCCCTATCCCCTTCTTCCCCCCTCCCCTTCTCTCCTCCTCTCCCACCTCGCCCTTCCTCACCATCGTCCCCCTCTGACATACCTCCTCTCCTCTCCCCTTCGCTTTCCTCCCCCTCTTCCTCTCCATTTTCAACTCCCCCTTCTTCTCCCCTTCCTGTCCCCCTTCCGCTCCCCTTTCAATCCCTCTTCCTCTCCCCCTTCCTCCCCCCCTTCCTCTTCCCTTCCTCTCCCCCTTCCTTTCCCCTTCCTCTACCCTTCCTCTCCCCTCTTCCTCTCCGATTCCGCTTCCCTTCCTCCCCCTTCCTCGCCCCTTCCTCTTCCCTCCTCTCCCCCTTCCGCTCTCCCCTTTCCCCATCGCCCTTCATCTCCATCTTCCTCTCCCCTTCCTCTCACCCCTTCTTCCCCCCTCCCCATTCCTCTCTCTTAACACCTTCCTCAACCCTCTCCCTCTTCCTCCCCTTCCTCTCACTACCCCATCATCTCCCTCTCCTACTCCCCCTCACCACGTCCCCTCACCCACCCCCTCTGCCCCCCCTTCAGGTCCATCACGCTCTACCATTCTTGCTGCCCATATCCGTCGCACTCTCCCTCACGCCTGCAGCCCCACCTCTCCCTCACTCCTGGCCTGTCCCTGCCTCTCCCTCACTCCTGGCCCGTCTCTGCCTCACCCTCACTCCTGGCCCGTCACTGCCTCTCCCTCCTGGCCCATCCCTGCCTCTCCCTCACTCCTGGCCCGCTACACTTCCTCACTCCTGGCCCGTTCCTGCCTCCCCCTCACTACTGGCCCGTCCCTGCCTCTCTCTCACTCCTGGCCTGTCCCTGCCTCTCTCTAACACCTGGCTCGTCCCTGCCTCTCCCTCACTCCTGGCTCGTCCCTGACTCTCCCTCACTCCTGGCCCGTCCCTGCCTCTCCCACATTCCTGGCCCGCTGCACTCCCTCACTCCTGGTCCGCCCTGCCTCTCCCTGACTCCTGGCCCGTCCCTGCCTCTCCCTCACTCCTGACCTGCTGCACTCCCTCACTCCTGGCCCGTCCCTGCCTCTCCCTCACTCCTGGCTCGTCCCTGCCTCTCCCTCATTCCTGGCCCGACCCTGCCACTCCCTCACTCCTGGCCCGCTGCAATCCCTCAATCCTGGCCCGTCCCTGCCTCTCCCTCACTCCTGGCCCGTCCCTGTCTCTCCCTCACTCCTGGCCCGTCCCTGCCTCTCCCTCACTCCTGGCCCGCTGCACTCCCTCAATCCTGGCCCGTCCCTGCCTCTCCCTCACTCCTGGCCCGTCCCTGCCTCTCCCTCACTCCTGGCCCGTCCCTGCCTCTCCCTCACTCCTGGCCCGCTGCACTCCCTCAAGAGCAAGGATTGCTATGTTAGGAATTGTCCTACGTTATACTCCTATCTATCCGCCCTAGCGCTTCCTTCAACACCATAATGCCATCCAAACTCATCTCCAAGCTCCTGGACCTAGGAATCAGCTCCACCCTCTGCCACTGCATGTAAAACTTTCTGACCCGTCCAATCGGTGAAGATAGGTGACAGCATCTCATCCGCAATATTCATCAACACTGGTGCCCCGCAAGGATACGTTCTCAGTCCTCTAATACACTCCCTTTACACATGGCAGCAAGGCCAAATGTGGCTCTAATTCAATCTACAAGTCTGCAAAATACGGGACAGTGGTTGGACGAATCACGACCAATAACGAGATGGAGTACTGAAAGGATATGTCATAAGGTCATAGGAGTAGGATTAGCCCATTCGGCCCATCAAGTCTACTGTACTATTTAATCATGGCTGATTCATCTCTCCCTTGTAACCACATTCCCCTGCCTTCTCCCCATAACGTCTGGCACCTGAACAAATCAAGAATCTATCTATCTCTACCTTAATAATATCCACTGACCTGGGCTCCACAGCCTTCAGTGGGAAATAATTCCACAAATTCACCACCCTCTGACTAAAGATATTTCTCCTCATCCCCTTCCAAAATGAACGTAATTTTATTCTGACCTCTTGTCCTAGACTCTCCCACTAGTGGAAACATCCTCTCCACATCCACTCTACCCAAGCCTTTCACTATTCTCTACGTTTCAATGAGGTCCCCTCTCATTTTTCTCAAGTCCAGCGAGTACAGGCCCAGTGCCGTCAAGCGCCCATCATAGGTGTCGAAGTCAAACACTTCAATAAGACTCGTGGACGGCGAGATTAACCATCAGCACTGAGTTTGTTTTACTTGCACAAGGAGAGACGTGTCACTGTCAAGGGCTGTGACCCCAACTCTAAAACTAAGTTGGCACAGCAGAGCATTTATACGCCAAAAAGTTATTTACTAAGGAAGTACAAGGATGAGATAGATTGATATGTAAATTACATAATCAATACTTTACTTATACATTAAACAAAGGTGGAGACTTCTTGGCTCCGTACATAACCGGGTACAGAAGGTAAGGATAATTAATATGTTAATAATTCTGACACTAGATCGCAACCTGGCCCAACAGGATACATGGATATTGAAGGTACTTGTGCTAAATAGTGGTTTCCACCTGGTGGTTTCTGAGTGCCACAATGAGCTCAGTTAAGGACAACGAGTATGTTAACTGACGGTATTCGCTGTCATCTTTGGAGTTTGGTGCGTAATGGAACACAAAGGTGAGGAAACGGTGTGTTCATGGTATGAGCGTCAGGGCCGGGGCGTAGTGGAGATAGCGATGGGTATTGGAGCTCGCTGCAGAACCTAATGGACGCAGAGGGCGCAGCAGAGTTGAAAATGATCTTGTGACATGGAAGGTGCTCGCTTGTGACTTTACTAAATGTATTAATAAATAAAGCACCTTCAACAGTTTTGGAACTTCCACAGATCCCAAGATACCTTTATACCGCAATTATGTTAAGGGCCATGCCATCATTGTATATATTGCTTTCACTTTTCAACTCCTAAAATGCAACATCTCACACTTGTTCAGAATAAACTCCATTTGCTATTACACCCCTACGACCCAATTTCTGACCCTAATCTATATGTCACTGTTTTCTGAGACAGCCTCCCTTGCATTCCACAACCCTAGTAAACAAGTACATTAGTTCATGGAGACCAAATTGCTGGAGAAACTCAGCGGGTGCCGCAGCATCTGTGGGGCGAAGGAAATAGGCAACGTTTCGAGCCGAAACTCTTCTTCAGCCCGAAACGTTGCCTATTTCCTTCGCTCCATAGATGCTGCCGCACCCGCTGAGTTTCGCCAGCAATTTTGTCTACCTGCGGTTTTACAGCATCTGCAGTTCCTTCTTGAACAAGTACTTTAGTTCTGTCTTCATGAAGAAATAAAGCCTTCATTGCGAGAAGATTTGAGTTTAGGAGCAAGGAGGCCCTACTTCTGTTGTACTGGACCCTGGTGAGACCCACCTGGAGTTTTGTGTGCAATTTTGGTCGCCTAATTTGACGAAGGACATTCTTCCTATTAAGGGAGTGCAGCGTGGGTTCAGCAGGTTATTTCCCGGGATGGCGGGACTGACATATAATGAACGAATGGGTCAACTGGGCTTATATTCGCTGGATTTAGAAGGATGAGAAGAGGATCTTTGCACTGTAAACATATAACATTCTTAGATGATTGGGTAGGCCAGATACAGGAAAAATGTTCCCGATGTTCGTTGAGTCCAGCTCCAGGGGTCACAATTTAAGTATAAGGGGTAGGCCATTTAGGGCCGTGATGAGGAAAAACGTTTTCACTCAGAGAGTTGACAATCTGTGGAATTCCCTGTCAAAGAAGGCAGCGGGGGCCAATTCACTAGATATGTTTTCAGGATATAATTAGATTCATAGAGAGGGATAGAGCACTTTAGTTCATCTGAACTATTCCAATTGGCCGGCATATGATAAGCAGCGACATGAGGAGAGAGAGAGATAAGTGGGAGAGAGAGGGGTGGTGGTCGAGAGAGAGGGGGGGAGAGCGGGGGGAAAAGAGAGGGGAGATGAGCAGAGGAGGAAATAGCGGGTGGATACAGAGATATAGGGGGGATATATGGAGAGGGAAATAGGGAGAGGGCGAGTAGATGGAGAGAGGGGGAGAGATAGAGAGGGGAGACAGACAGAGGGGAAGAGAGTGGGGCGAGAGAGAGAGGAGAGAGAGGGATAGCAGAGAGGGAGAGGATGGAGAGAGGGGAGAGCGAGAGAGGCGGAGAGAGAGGGAGAGAGATAGAGAGAGGAGAGAGAGGGGGAAAGAGAGCGGGGGCGATTGAGAGAGAGAAGAGAGAGGGAGAGGGAGAAAGAGAGGGGAAGGCAGAGAGAGGGGTAGAGGGAGGGGTAGAGAATGCGGAGATAGAGCGGTACATATAGAGAGGGAGGAGAGAAAGTGCGGAGAGAGATAGGGGGAGTGAGCGGGGGGAGATAGAGAGAGGGGGAGTGGGGGGAATAGAGTGAGAGGAATAGAGAGAGGGGAGAGAGAGGGGAGCGACATGGTGATGGAGGTAGGGAAGAGGGAGGGGGCGAGAGAGAGGAAAAGGGAGAGGAGAGATAGTGACCTGGCGATGGAGGGAGAAAGGGAGAGGGAGATAGGGGGGAAGATAGAGACGAGAGAGAGGGGTTGATAGAGAGAAGGGAAGGAGAGAGAGATGGGGGGAGGGGAGAGATGGAGAGGGGGAGAGTAGGGAGAAAGAGATAGGCAGAGAGAGAGGGGGAGAGAGTGGGAGATAGAGAGAGGGGGGAGAGCGAGGGGAGAGAGTACTGGATAGAAAAGGTCGGAGAGCGAGAGAGGGGTTGAGTGAGGGGGAAAACAGAGGGAGAGAGGCGGGGGGGAGGGTAATATAGAGACAGAGAGGTGGACAGAGAGGCGGAGAGAGAGAGGGGAGAGATTGGGGCAGATACAGACAAGGCAGAGATAGAGAGGGGAGAGAGTGGGGGAGAGAGAAGGGCTGAAAGTGAGGGGAAGAGATAAGGGGGGAGATACATAAATAATCTGCCTGAAATAGCAGGGGACTGTGGGTCAAAGGAGGAATTGAGTGAAATCCAGGTCAGTCGGGAAGTGGTGTTGGGTAAATTGAATAGATTAAAGGCCGATAAATCCCCAGGGCCAGGCAGGCTGCATCCCAGAGTACTTAAGGAAGTAGCTCAGGAAATAGTGGATGCATTAGTGATAATCTTTCAAAACTCTTTAGATTCTGGAGTAGTTCCTGAGGATTGGCGGGTAGCAAATGTAACCCCTCTTTTTAAGAAGGGAGGGAGAGAGAAAAACGGGGAATTACAGACCATTAGTCTAACATCGGTAGTGGGGAAACTGCTAGAGTCAAGTTATTAAAGATGGGATAGCAGCACATTTGGAAAGTGGTGAAATCATTGGACAAAGTCAGCATGGATTTACAAAAGGTAAATCATGTCTTGACGAATCTTGTGGAATTTTTCGAGGATGTAACTAGTAGCGTCGATAAGGGAGAACCAGTGGATGTGGTATATCTGGACTTCCAGAAGGCTTTCGACAAGGTCCCACATAAGAGATTAGTATACAAACTTAAAGCATACGGTATTAGGGGTTCAGTATTGATGTGGATAGAGAACTGGCTGGCAAACAGGAAGCAAAGAGTAGGAGATAAACGGTCCTTTTCACAATGGCAGGCAGTAACTAGTGGGGTACCCGCAGGGCTCAGTGCTGGGACCCCAGCTATTTACAATATATATTAATGATCTGGATGAGGGAATTGAAGGCAATATCTCCAAGTTTGCGGATGACACTAAGCTGGGGGGCAGTGTTCGCTGCGAGGAGGATGCTAGGAGACTGCAAGGTGACTTGGATAGGCTGGGTGAGTGGGACAAATGTTTGGCAGATGCAGTATAATGTGGATAAATGTGAGGTTATCCACTTTGGTGGCAAAAAACAGGAAAGCAGACTATTATTTAAATGGTGGCCGATTAGGAAAAGGGGAGAATGCAGCGAGACCTGGGTGTCATGGTACACCAGTCATTGAAAGTAGGCATGCAGGTGCAGCAGGCAGAGAAAAAAGCGAATGGTATGTTAGCTTTCATAGCAAAAGGATTTGAGTACAGGAGCAGGGAGGTTCTACTTCAGTTGTACAGGGTCTTGGTGAGACCACACCTGGATATTGCGTACAGTTTTGGTCTCCAAATCTGAGGAAGGACATTATTGCCATAGAGGGAGTGCAGAGAAGGTTCACCAGATTGATTCCTGGGATGTCAGGACTGTCTTATGAAGAAAGACTGGATAGACTCGGTTTATACTCTCTGGAATTTAGGAGATTGAGAGGGGATCTTATAGAAACTTACAAAATTCTTAAGGGGTTGGACAGGCTAGATGCAGGAAGATTGTTCCCGATGTTGGCGAAGTCCAGGACAAGGGGTCACAGCTTAAGGATAAGGGGGGAAATCCTTTAAGACCGAGATGAGAAAGACTTTTTTCACACAGAGAGTGGTGAGTCTCTGGAACTCTCTGCCACAGAGGGTAGTTGAGGCCAGTTCATTGGCTATATTTAAGAGTGAGTTGGATGTGGCCCTTGTGGCTAAGGGGATCAGAGGGTATGGAGAGAAGGCAGGTACGGGATACTGAGTTGGATGATCAGCCATGATCATATTGAATGGCGGTGCAGGCTCGAAGGGCTGAATGGCCTACTCCTGCACCTAATTTCTATGTTTCTATGTTTCTATGTTTCTATATAGATAGTGGGAGAGAGAGATGGGAGATAAAGAGAGGAGGAGAGAGAGAGGGGAAGAGAGAGGGGAGATAGAGAGCGGGGGTGAGAATGTGAGGGGAGAGTGAGAGGGAGAGAGAGTGGGGAGCATATAGGGGCAGAGAGTGCGATGGAGAGAGGGGGAGCAAGAGGGGGGAGAGAGAGGGGGAGAGAGTGAGGGGGAGGAGGGGAGAGAGAGAGCAGGAGGGAGGGAGTTAGTGAAGAGAGAGGGGAGGCAAAGAGAGGGGGGAGAGACAGGGGAGAGAGAGAGATGGATTGACTTGACTTGACTTGAAATGGATTGACTTGAGGGGGGCAGAGAGAGTGGGAGAGTGGCGAACGAGGAGAGAGAGAGAGAGGAGAGAGGGAGATGGAGAGGAGAGGGGGAGCGAGGGAGGGGGGGATAGGGAGGTGAGAGAGAGGGGGGGAGAGAGAGGGGACGTAGAGAGAGAGGGGGGCAAATGGGGGTAGATGTGAGGCGGGAAAGTGATAGAGGGGGAGGAAGGGGGGAGGGAGGAAGAGAGAGAGAGAGGAGAGAGATAAGGGGATAGAGAAGGGTGTGATAAAGAGAGGGGGAGATACAGTGGGGGAGAGATGAGAGAAGGGGTTATAGAGAGACTGGGAGAGAAATAAATGGGGGGAAAAGAGGGGGATAGAGTGGGAGAGAGAGGGGGAAGGGAGAGGAGGGGTGAGCGAAGGGGGGGAGAATAGAGAGAGGGGAGAAGAGAGAGTTTGGTGGGAAGAGAATGTGTGGGTGAAAGGGGGAGAGAGAGTGGGGTGAGGGGGGGGCAGATGGACAGAGGGGAAGAGAGAAAGGAGAGATAGAGTGGGAGGTGAAATGGGGAGATAGAGAGGGGGCCTGGGGATGTGAGGAGGAAAGAGTGAGAGGGAGAGAGAGAGGGGGAGGAGGCAGGGGGTAGGGAGAGGGGGGGGTGAGGGCGTACAGAGAAGGAGAGGGAGCAGGGTGGAGAAAGAGAGAATGTGTGTGAGAGAGGCGGGGTTGATAGTGAGGGGGGAGAACGAGAGGGGGAGAGAGGGGGAGTGATAGAGAGAGGGGAGAGAGAGGAGATAGCGTGGAGGTGGGAGAAAGAGAGAGGGGAAAGAGAGACGGGAGAGAGTGGGGAGGAAAGTGATAGGCGAGAGAGAGAGGGGAGAGAGAGATGGGAAGACCAGCGAGAGGTTTGATTTTGACTTGACCTGACTTGAAATGGATTGAGGGGGAGAGAGATGGGGAGATAGAGAGAGGGGAGAGAGAGAGGGGGAGAGAGTAATGGGGCGAAAGGGGGAGAGAGCCAGATAGGGGGAGGAGGGAGATAGAGAGAGGGTGAGAGATGGACTGAGGAGAGAGAGTGGGGAAGAGAGGGTGGGAGATGGAGTTAGGGGAGAGTGAGGGGGAGATAGAGAAATAGAGGTGATGACAGAGAGTGGGGAAAAGGGAGTTGGGGGGGGGAGAGAGGGGAGATATAGATACGGGAGAAGGAGAGATGAGAGAGAGGAGGGGAGGGCAGGAAAGGGGGCGGAGAGTGTGAGACGGGGATTGAGAGAGGGGGAGAGAGAGGGGAAGAGAGGGGTAGATAGAGATATGGAGAGAGAGAGTGGAGAGAGAGGGTAAGAGCGAGAAGGGGGAGGAGAGAGAGGAGAGCGAGGAGGGAGGAGAGGGGAGAGAGAGGAGAGAGGAGATGGGGAAAAGAGAAGTGGAGGGAGAGGGATGAGAGAAGGGTAGAGAGAGAGCGATAGGTGGGGGAGAGAGAACGCGAGGAGGGAAAAAGAGGGGGAGAGGTAGGGGGGAGAGTGAGATGGAGAGAGAGAGGGGAGAGAGAGAGGGGGGAGAGTTGGATTTACTCGACTTGAAATGGATTGATTTGACCTGACTTGAAATTGATTGAAATGAAATGGATTGACTTGACTTGAAATGGATTGATTTGACTTGAAATAGGATTGACTTGACTTGACTTGACATGGATTGAAATGGATTGAAATGGATTGTTGGCTCTGCACTCACTGTGCTTGACTTGACCCACAACACCAATGCTAGCGTTCCTGAAATCTCCCGCACCCCCCACCCCATTTACTACCCCCACCCCCCCCCCCCACTCGCCACCAAATATTTGAATATGTGGGAGAGGTGGGAGGTATCATATAAATATAAAGTGCGGCATCGAATCAAATAATTTAGAGTAAAATAAGAGGTGGAGATATTGCATAAGGGTGAGGTTGGGGGCCCTCCCACTTAGTTTCGTGTATCTGTAGAAGTCCCAGTTTGGCAAAATCTTTTCAATAACACATTACCCAGAACTGAACACAATAATCAAAACACGGCCTCACTAAGGTCATACTCAATTGCAACACGACCTCCCAACCTCTATACTCAATACTCTGCAAGGTAAAGGGCAATGCGCGAAAAAAACGCTTTACTGTTGACCACCGTACACCGAAGGTGGAATCGCATTTTACAGTAAATGCAATTCCACCTTCGAGGAACTATGCACGTGAACTCCAAGATCCCACTGAGCTGCCCTACCATTCACTGTGTCGGTTCTGCCCATGGTAGACTTCCCAAAATGCAATACCTCACAATTCTCTGCATTAAATTCCATCAACCGTCCCTCAGCACACTTGGCCAATCGATCAAGATCCTACTGCAATTAATCACAACCATCTTCACGATCTGCACATCCCACCTTTGTATCGCCTGCAAACTTGCTAATCTTGCTCTGTGTGTTCTCCTCCAAATCATTGATGTAGATGACAAACAGTAACGGGTGCAGCACTGAACAATGAAGCCTACCACGAGTCACAGGCCTCCAGTCTGAGAAGCAACCAGCACCCTCTGCTTCCTTCCATGATGCTAATCTTTTCAGCCATCTCTCCTTGTAAATATATAATGGTACGAACTAAAAAGTGCGACGGCAAACTTTAAGGAACATTCAGAAAGGTGCATAGACAGGCCACTTATGGTGAAAGGACATGAAGGCCGGTTAGGGCAGGTTGGGCCGAAGACGCTATGAGATTCTATGAATCAATTGCTCTATAACTGGAGGGTGTGTGCACAAATCGTACAGTAAGATATTCCGCACATCGCCATGGATCAATGTCATTTTGATCGTGGAACAGATTCATTTAAATATAGACTCGGTTAATCATACCTTTTAACATTATTATTACAGCAGTTTGTCCAATGGTCACACATGGATAGGTAACCTGCAAACATGTCCAATCATCTACAGTGGGTCAGCACGAGGCAAATATTGTCCATGTTGCCACTGGTGAAAATATATCGGGGCAGTGCGCGACGGAACTGGTTGTTATACGAAATGTCCTCGGAATGGATGATTCAATGAAATTACCTGGGTGTGACATCAGTGTGGTCAGTGATGGGTCTGGATACGCTTGTGTGTGCGGTCGGGTGAGATACAGTGTGGGCAGTGGAGTGATGACATTATCAGTGAGGTGGTCAGTGATGGGTTGGTATGAGCGTGTGTGTCAGTGATGGGTCTGGGTGCCATTTGTGAACTGTGTGGTCAGTGATGGGTTGGGGTGAGCAGTGACATTATCAGTCTGTGGTCAGTGATGGGTCTGGGTCTGACTTTTTCAGAATGAGTTGTGGGCGAGTGACATTATCAGTGTGGTCAGAGATGGGTCTGGCATGACATTATCAGCAGTGTTGGGTGTGGGTGAGCAGTGACATTAACAGTGTGGTCATGAGGGTCTGGCGTGTGCACAGTGTGCGTCAGTGTTGGGTCTGGGTGAGCAGTGACATTATCAGTGTGTCATTATATCAGTGTGGTCATGGGTGATGGGTGACATTAGTGATGGGTCTGGGTGGGCAGTGACATTATCAGTCGTTGTGAAGTGTGGTCAGTGATGGGTCTGGGTAGTGTTTTGTCTGTGGGTCTGGCAGTGTACCCCCCCCCCCCCCCCCCCCCCCCCCCCCCCCCCCCCCAGTGTTGTCAGTGATGGGTCTGGGGTTGAACTTATCAGTGTTGAGTGATGGGCAGTGACATTATCAGTGTGGGTCAGTGAGGGGTCGGGTGAGCCATTAACAGTGTGGTCAGGTGACCCGTGTGTCAGTGAGTGGTCATGTGATGTCGTTGAGCCAGTGCATTATCAGTGTGCGTAGTAAGGGGTGACATTTGCCCGAGCCTGTGATGGGTCTGCAGGTGACCCATTAAGGCGATCAGTGTGGTGTGGTGACTTTATCAGTTGTGCGTCTAGTGATGGGTCTGGCTGTGAGGCAGTAAGTGACATTATCAGTCGTTGTGGTCAGTGTTGCAGTGAAACCTTATTCAGTAGGGTCTGTCTAAGCAGTGACATGATCTCATTATTTCTGACTGCTATGTTTTACATTTGATAACATGTAAAATAAAGACTCAGTTTCCATAATTAATCTCATCTGTAATGAGCACTAACTCCATCTTGCTGCTCTATCCACGCTGGTGAACGCGGCAGGTGAAAAATGCATTCATTTGTTATTTTCATCTTAATTAACAATGGTTTGAAATACCAATTGCCTCTCTCCGGGATACAATTGATTGAAAAACACAAAATGCTGAAAACATTAAAATGCAGCTTCAGCTCTTGGAAGGGGGGGGGGGGGGGGGGGGTTGAGTAAGTGTTCCCTTCACCCAGTGTGGCATATTAGTTCCAACCGTTGAACACAAGGTGAGGCGCTGTTCAATCTGAAGTTCATTTTGTCGTGTTGGTCTGAATGTAAATGACTAACTCACCAGTCTGGGCTGTCCACTGTGCTTTAGAAACATAGAAACATAGAAAATAGGTGCATGAGTATACCATTAGGCCCTTCGAGCCATTCAATATGAACGTTTTCGATAATCCTAAATCAATACCCCGTACCTGCTCTCTCTCCATATCCCCTGATTCCGTTAGCCCAAAGAGCTTTATCTAAAGTAGACAAAACAAATGCTGGAGAAACTTAACGGGTGATACAGCATCTACGGAGAGAAGGAATAGGCGATGTTTCGTGTCGAGACCTTTCTTCAGACTCTAACTCTCTCCTGAAAACATCCAATGCATTGGCCTCCGCTACCTTCTGTGTCAGGGATTTCCACAGATTCACAAATCACTGGGTGAAACATATTTTCCTCCTCTCAGTCCTAAATGGCCGACCCCTTATTGTTAAACTGCGAGCCCCTGTTTCTGGAAACCCCCAACATCGAGAACAGTTCTCGCCTGTCCAATCCCTTAACAATTGAATGTCTCTATATGATCCCCTCTCATACTTCAAAGTAAATTTAGAGAGAGCTCTCACACCACTCAGGATGTATTTCTGTGCCAATTTATCGAATAATTCAAGGGAGCATTTCTCCGTTCCTGCTGTGTATATCTGATAGACAAGAGTGCAGGAGAAACTCAGCGGTTGCAGCAGCATCTATGGAGCGAAGGTAATAGGCAGCGTTTCGGGCCGAACCCATTCTTCAGAATGGCACACATGGAAAACGAAAGCAACGCTTCAATAATCAGTGACATATTAAAATGACCGACGTATATGACAAACAGTTATATTATTTTGTTGTTTAATCTGAAGCTTTGAGAAAATTCGACAGCAATTGATGTTTAAATTCTTGGATTTCCAGGCTAGAGTTTAGTTTGAGGACAGTGAAGCTCCTGTTGGACACTTGCGAGGGAGATGAGCGATGCGGCTCCGTTGTTAGTGAGAGCACCACCCAATACAGTATCGCCACAGTTGTGCAGTCAGTGATGTGTCTGCTATGTGGCTGCAACTGTGGAGGCCGATGACAGACAGAGCACAATAGAGTTCACAGAAACGGTTATGCCAGCGGTGTGTCAAATGGACATGGAAACAGCATGGAAACGGGCCCTTCGGCACTTCTCGTCCATGCAGACCAAAATGCCTATCAAGGGTGACCTCATTCACTTGTATTCGACCCATTTCCCTTCATTCCTATCCGAGACAAACGACTGTCAAATTGCTGTTTATTTGCGGTGATGGTATCTGCCCCACCTCCTCATGGAAAGATTGCTCCACCTTTGGTGTGGAATACCTGCCCGTCAGAATTCCCTTAAATCCTTTCTCTTTCTATTAAACTTGTTCTCTGGGTTTAGATTCTCCCAGCCTGAGAAATATCCGTGACCATCCATTCGATTCT
This sequence comes from Okamejei kenojei, assembly GCA_035221665.1. Taxonomy (NCBI): domain Eukaryota; kingdom Metazoa; phylum Chordata; class Chondrichthyes; order Rajiformes; family Rajidae; genus Okamejei; species Okamejei kenojei. The sequence continues at coordinate 25,187 of JAVHYY010000288.1, read as the reverse complement.
GCTGTAGTTGACATAGTTTCACAAGCCTCAGTAAGGTCCCCCCTCTGCTCCAATGAGAATAATCCCACCCGATCCAATTTGTCTTCTAACAAGATTAAGATTATGTTTAAACTCTATCTAGTCAGAACTGGACCTAGGGTGGAGATTTTTGATTGGAGAAAGGCTAACTTTGAGCGTAAGGAGTGAATTGGGAATGCGTAAGGAGTGAATTGGACACTCTGACAACGTTCTGCCTCCCTGTTTTTAAAAATGTCCGAAGAGAGCCCATGGGTTTTTCAGAAATTGACATTGGCCCAATGTTTCGAAAAAATATAGAAAACTAACAAACAATAATTATAGAGGTAGAGGATGCTAGAGGAGGAAGATACCGTAAAAATAATCTTAAGTACCCCCACCTAACCCCCCTCCCCCCCCCCCTCCCCCTTAGGAAGGTTCTAAAAAGAGGACATTGGCAAGAAAGGTGTGAATAGTAAATTCCAAAGGGTTTTCTAACAGTTTCTACAGCTATATTACTATAGCCCAAAAGGATAGACAGAAAACGCTATCTGCAGAGCCACAAAAGCCATAATGAATGTGGGGGAGATATTGAAACAATTTATTTTTTTCTTCCGCCCGTATTAGGAGAAGATATGTGAACTATGGTGGAAGTAAGGCAAAAAAAGTCCTATAGTCTATGAAACTGGTGAGCTTCAACAGAGGAGGTACTAGGCACTTTTGAAAGATAAAAAAGTGGATAAATCACCAGCGATTCTCTGTATATGGATATTTCCGTATGGAGTGTGTCATTATAGTGCCGGAGGATTGGCGTACTGCGCATGTTGTTCCATTGTTAAAAAGTGTTCAAAGAATAAACCTAGCAATTATAGATCTGTTAGTTTGACGTCAGTGGTGGGTAAATTAATGGAAAGGATACTTAGAGATAATATATATAAGCATCTGGATAAACAGGGTCGGATCAGGAACAGCCAACATGGATTTGTGCCTGGAAGGTCATGTTTGAGAAACCTTCTTGAATTTTTTGAAGCGGTTACTAGGGCAATTGATGATGGTAAAGCAGTGGACAAGGTTCCCCATGGAAGGTTGGTTAAGAAGATTCAATCTTTGGGTGTTAATGGCGGAGTAGCAAGATGGATTCAACAGTGGCAGAATGGGAGATGCCAGAGAGTAATGGTGGATGGCTGTTTGTCAGGTTGGAAGCCGGTGACCAGTGGGGTGCCTCAGGGATCTGTGTTGGGGCCACTGTTGTTTGTCATGTGCATCAATGATCTGGATGATGGGGTGGAAAATTGGATAAGTAAGTATGCAGATGATACTAAGATAGGTGGTGTTGTGGATAATGAAGTCGATTTTCAAAGTCTACAGAGAGATTTGGACCATTTGGCAAAGTGGGTTGAAAGATGGCAGATAGAGTTTAATGCTGATAAGTGTGAAGTGCTACATCTTGGCAGGACAAATCAAAATAGGACGTACATGGTAAATGATAGGGAACTGAGGAGTGTTGTGGAACAGAGATCTAGGAATAACTGTGCATAGTTCTCTGAAGGGGTGGTAAAGAAAGCCTTTGGTGTGCTGGCCTTTATAAATCAGAGCATTGAATATAGGAGCAGGGAAGTAATGTTAAAATTGTACAAGGCATTGGTGAGACCAATTCTGGAGTATGGTGTACAATTTTGGTCGCCTAATTATAGGAAGGATGTCAACAAAATAGAGAGAGTACAGAGGAGATTTACTAAAATGTTGCCTGGGATCCAGCAACTATGTTACAGAGAAAGGTTGAACAAGTTAGGTCTTTATCTTTGGAGCGCAGAAGGTTAAGGGGTGACTTGATTTAGGTCTTTAAAATGATGAAAGGGATAGACAGAGTTGACGTGGATAAGCTTTTCCCATTGAGGGTAGGGAAGATTCAAACAAGAGGGCATGACATGAGAATTAAGGGACGGAAGTTTAGGGGTAACGTGAGGGGGAACTTCTTTACTCAGAGGGTGGTGGCTGTGTGGCAGGATCGATGTTAACATTTAAAAGTAAAATGGATAGGTATATGTACGGGAAGGGAATGGAGGGGTATGGTCTGAGTGCAGGTAGATGGGACTAGGGGAAAACAAATGGTCGGCACGGACTGGAAGGGCCGAGAGGGCCTGTTTCCGTGCTGTAATTGTTATATGGTTATATGGTAATATATGTATCTGGTTGCTTTTTTGAATGATTGTACGGCATATCAAATGTCACTGTACCTCAGCACACGTGACAATAAAGGACCATTGAACCATTGAACCAACGCTGTTCATTCCTGAAAATATCCTGGTGAATCTGTTCCTCACTCTGTCTCTGGCAATAGGACATCATGTCTATGACATGGTGACCAGAACTACACAAAATGGGTTTTGGCAGATATTTGAAGTACAACTGAGGAGAGCGCTCGCTGCACTCGGAGGAGCAGTGAATTATTGATTGTTCTTTATTTGGAAGTTCAGCTGCAGTGCAAGTGTGTTCAGAATCAGACGCAGATGGGAAGTGAAACCATCAGTGAGTCCAGAGGTATCGATGAGCTGGAACCGAGGTAAAAAGGTGAATAAAATATAGATCAAAGGGATCTAGGACGACGTACACAGTGCGTTGAAAATAGCATCACATGGCGATAGGATGATTTATAGGACTTTCTTCAGTCAGAGTATTAAGTCTAGAGATCTGGAGGTCATGTTGCACATGTATAAGACGTTGGCGAGACCGCATTTACAGTGCTGTGTTCAGTTTTGGACACTTTGGTATCGGTAAAATGGTGTTAAGGTGGAAATGCCGGTGAGCAGATTTACGAGCATGTTGGCAAGACTTGAGGGCCTGATCTAGAGGGACAGATTCAGCAGGCCAGTGCTTTATTCCTTGGTGCACAGGGGGATGAGGGATGATCATTTCAAGGTAACTTCTTACTCTCGCGTATGGTGTACACTGCCTAAAGTTGTAGGACAACTTGTTCTATTTGATATTATTTGATTGTGCACGCCGGGTTGATTGCATTCGTCGAAACAGGGCGGACCACGTGGAGTTTGCAATGTTCCACCCCTCAAGGTGACTAAAATAATGAGATATATAGATAGGGTCGACGCACAGATTAGGGGAATCAAGATTCTGGAGACAGGTTTTAAATGAGGGGGGGAAGATTGAATAGGAACTTGAGGGATAATTTTTCACACAAAGGGTGGTGGGTGGGTGGGTAGAACGAGTTGCAAGAGGAGATAGCTCAGCGCGCTACTCATATAGCCATAGAGCGGTACGTTGTGGAACTAGGCCATTCGGCTCAACTTACCCACACCGGGCAACATGCCCCATCTACACTAGTCCCACCTGCCCGCATTTGGTCCATATCCCCCCAAACCTGTCCTATCCACATACCTATCTAACTGTGTCATAAATGTTGGAAAAATCCCCCCTGGCTCAACTACCTCCTCTGGCATCTGGTTCCACACATCCAGCACAATTTGTGTGAAAATTGTATCCCTCAGATTCATATTAAATATTTTCCCCTTCACCTTAAACTTATGCCCTCTGCACCTCGATTATTCTATTCAAGGAAGAGAATCTGTGCTTGTCCCCGAGAATATATCCCTCTCATGATGTTAGACACATCTATAAGATCACCCTTCTTCCTCCTGCGCTTCAAGAAATAGGTTCCTGGCCCACTCAACCACTCTCTGTAGCCCAGACTCTGGCTGCTGCATCCATGTACAATGTCTCTGTAAAGTTTCTATTTGGGAAAATCATTCCAATAACACAGTACCCACAACGGAACAAAATACTCCAAATGCGGCTTCACTAATGTCTTATACAACTTATACATAGTGCCCGACCATTCACTGTTGGTCTTGCCCATGTTGAATTTCGCCAAATGCAATACCTCACATTTCACTGCAATACCTCACATTCCATCATCCATTCCCCAGCACACTTGGCCAATCGATCGAGATCCTACTGCAATTAGTCACAACCATCTTCACTATCTGCAAAACCACCCACATGTGTGTCATCTGCAAACTTGCAAAACTTGACCTGTATGCTCGCACTCAAATCATTGATGTAGATGACAAACAGCAACGGGCCCAGCACTGAACACTGAGGCACACCACTAGTCACAGGCCTCCAGTCTGAGAAGTAATCTTCCTTCCACCATCACTCTCTGCTTCCTTCCATGAAGCCAAATTTCAATCCATTCAGCTATCTCTCTTTGTAACTATATAAAGGTACAAACTAGAATGTACTGCGGCAAAATTTAAGGAACATTTAGACAGGTGCATGGACAGGCAGACAGGCCATTTATAGGAATATGGGGACGAGACATGTTGGCCGGTGTGGGCAGGTAGGCTGGGTCGAAGAGCTGTGAGAATCTATGGCTCTATAACTGGAGTGTGTGTGTGTGTGCGTGTGTGTGTGTGTGTGTGTGTGTGTGTGTGTGTGTGTGTGTGTGTGTGTGTGTGTGTGTGTGTGTGTGTGTGTGTGTGTTTGTGTGTGTTTGTGTGGGGGTGTCTGTGTGCGTGCGTGTTTGTGTGTATGTGTGTGTGTGTGATGTGTGTGTGTCGTGTGTGTGTGTGTGTGTGTGTGTGCGTGTGTGTTGTGTGTGTGTGTGTGCGTGTGTGCAGTGTGTATGTGCGTCGTGTGTGTGTACGATTCATTGTGTGTGTGTGTGTGTGTGTGTGTGTGTGTGTGTGTGTGTGTGTGTGTGTGTGTGTGTGTGTGTGTGTGTGTGTGTGTGTGTGTGTGTGTGTGTGTGCGCGCACACAAATAGTGCAGTTAGTTATTCCTCACTTGTCCGTCGATCTCTGTCACGGGATCGCACAACAGATTCATTAAAAGACAAATCAGATTAATCACACATTTTAACATTATTATTATTACAGCCGTTTGTCCAACGGTCACCCATGGATAGGTAACCTGCAAACATGTCCAATCATCTACAGTGGATCAGCACAAGACAAATGTCGTCAGTGGTGTAATTGGTGAAATATATCTGAGCAGGTGTGTTAGGGCTACACGTGTGGGTTTACACTAAATAATGGGGGGGATTGGCACATTGGGAGTATAAAGATGGAGTTTAAGGGCAAGTGGTTATGGGATGCATTTCAAAAGATTCCCGAATTAATGGGAAGGAGCGCTCTAGAATGGACCACAGAGTAAGTTCAGGGCCAATTAGGAGCGGTGCGAAGGGGGAAGTTAATACGGAGGTCAAAGGGCTGTACATGAATGTGTGAAGTACAAGGAATAGAGTGGACGAGCTTGAGGCTCAGTTAGAAACTGGCAAATATAATATTGTGGGATTTTACTGAGACATGGCTGCAAGAGCGTCGGCGCTGGGAACTGAATATACAATCCTATCGAAAAGACAGACAGGTGGGCAGAGGGGGTGGGATTGCCCTGTTGGTCAGGAGTGAAGTTCAATCCCTTGAAAGTAATGACATTGAAACAGGAGATGTGGAGTCAGTATGGATGGAACTAAGGAATTGTAAGGGTAAAAAGCCCGCAATGGGACTAATCTACAGGCAGCCAAACAGTAGCTTGGACATATGGTGCAAGTTAAATCAGGAGTTAAAATTGGCATGTAGTAAATGTAATGCTGTGGCTGTTATGGGAGATTTCAACATGCAGGTAGACTGCGAAAATCAGGTTGATACTTGACCCCAAGAAAGGGACTTTGTAGAGTGCCTTCGTGATGGATTATTTGAACAGCTTGTAGTGGAACCTACCAGGGAGAAGGCAATTATGGCTTTAGTGTTATGTAATAAACAGGATTTGATAAAGGACCTCGAGGTTAATGAGCCATTAGGAGGCAGTGACCATAACATGGTCAGTTTAATCTACAATTGGAGAGGGAGAAGGGTATATCGGAGGTGTCAGTATTGCAGATGAATAAAGGGGACAACGGGGCCATGAGGGAGGAGCTGGCTAAACTTGACTGGAAAGATACACTAACAGGGATGACAGTGGAACAAAAATGGCTGATGTTTCTAGGAATAATACAGAAGATGCAGGATCAGTACATTCCTATGAGGAAGAAAATTCCAAGGGGAGGAAGGGGCGACCATGGCTGGCAAGGGACGTCAGGGACATTGGGCAGGAAATGGTATTGTATAGACTGATGGGCCTGAAGGCTGTTAAATCCCCATGGCCTGATGGTCTGCATCCCAGGGAAGTTGCTCCAGAAATCGTGGGTGCATTGGTGATAATTTTCCAATGTTCTATAGACTCAGGATCAGTTCCTGTGGATTGGAGGGTAGCTAATGCTATCACACTTTTTAAGAAAGGCGGGAGAGAGAAAACAGGGAATTATAGACCGTTTAGCCTGACATCGGTTGTGAGGAAGATGCTGGAGTCAATTATAAAATATGAGATAGCCGAACATTTGGATAGCAGTAACAGGATCGGTCCGAGACAGCATGGATTTACGAAGGAGAAATCATGCTTGACAAGTCTTCTGGAATTTTTAGAAGATGTAACTAGGAAAATGGACAAGGGAGAGCCAGTGGATGTAGTGTACCTGGATATTCAGAAAGCATTTGATGAGGTCCCACGTATGAGATTACTGGGCGAAATTAGGGCACATGGTATTTGGGGGAGAATGCATACATGGATAGAGAAGTGGTTGGCAGAGAGGAAACAAAGAGTAGGAATTAACGGGTCCCTTTCAGAATGACAGGCAGTGACTAGTGGGGTACCGCAAAGCTCGGTGCTGGGACCGCAGCTATTTACAATATACATCAATGATTTGGATGAAGGGATTCAAAGTAACATTAGCAAATTTGCAGATGACACAAAGCTGGGTGGCAGTGTGAACTGTGAAGAGGATGCTATGAGAATGCAGAATGACTTGCACAGGTTGGGGTAGTGGGCAGATGCATGGAAGGTGAAGTTTAATGCGGATAAATGTGAGGTTATCCACTTTGGTAGCAAAAACAGGAAGGCAGATTACTATCTTAATGACGTCAATTTGGGAAAAGGGGAAGTATAACGGGATCTGGGGGTTCCTTGTCCATCAGTCTATGAAAGTAAGCATGCAGGTACAGCAGGCAGTGAAGAAAGCTAATGGCATGTTGGCGTTTATAACAAGAGGAATCGAATATAGGATTAAAGAGGTCCTTCTGCAGTTGTACAGAGCCCTAGTGAGACCACACCTGGAGTATTGTGCGCAGTTTTGGTCCCCTAATTTGAGGAAGGACTTTCTTGCTATTGAGGGAGTGCAGCGTAGGTTTACAAGGTTAATTCCAGGGATGGCGGGACTGTCATATGCTGAGAGAATGCAGCAGCTGGGCTTGTACACTCTGGAGTTTAGAAGGGTGAGAGGGGATTTCATTGAAACAAATAAGATTGTTGAGGGCTTGGACACGCTAGAGGCACGAAACATGTTCCCGATGTTGGGGGAAGTCCTGAACTTGGGGCCACAGATTAAGAATAAGGGGTAAGCCATTTAGAACGGGGGCGAGGAAACACGTTTCTGACAGTGAGTGGTGAGTCTTTGGAATTTTCTGCCTCAGAGGTTGGTGGAAGCAGGTTCTCTGGATGGTTTCAAGAGAGAGCTAAATAGGACTTTTAAAAATAGCCGCGTCTGGGGATATGGGGAGAAAGCAGGAACGGGGTACCGATTGGGTATGATCAGCCATGATCAGAGTGAATGGTGGTGCTGGCTCGAAGGGCCGGATGGCCTACTCCTACACCTGTTGTCTATTGTATGTTGTCACATTGTCAGTGTACGACAAAACTGGTTGTTATGGGAGATACCCTGGGAATGGATGATTCAAATAAATGTCCTACGTGTGACGTCAGTGTGGTCAGTGATGGGTCTGGATGAGCAGTGACATGATCTCAATAAATCTGACTGCTATGTTTTACATTTGATATGATGTAAAATAAAGAATCCCTTCATATTAGTTCAAATGTTTGACTATAAAGGGTTAACTGAAATTCACTATCCATAATTAATCTCATCTTCAATGTGCACAAACTCCATCTTGTTGCTCTATCCACGCTGGAAAACATGGCAGGTGAAGATGCATTGGTTATTTTCCTCTTAATTAACAATGGTTAGATATACTAAGTGTGTCTCTCCGGCATACAATGGAAAGACAAACACATAATGCAGAAAATTAAGTGCAGCTTCAGATCTGAGAAAGGGGGAGTTACGTATCGGTCTTGTTCCCTTCGTCCCATGGGGAATATTAGTTCCAACCGGTGAACACAAGGCGAGGCTCTGTTCAATCTGTACTTTAGTTTGTAGTGAACTACTTCAGACCAGTCGACAGGTAGGTGTGAATTCAAACCCACGGATCAGACCGCAAGGTCGTTCTGAGTGTAAATGACCAACTCAACCGCCTAGGCTGTCCACACAGTGGTACAGAGATGGCTGCCACGCACACACGTAGACTTTATTGATGAGCTTGTTTATCAAGTAATTCAAGAGAGCATATCTCCCATCATGCAGTGCAAACCTGGTTCCGGTAGACACTGAAATAAACGCTTCAATGAGCAGCAGGGACTGTTATTAAACATGACCAATTTATTGGACAGGCAATTATATGATGTTTTCCTCTTAATCTGTATCTTTGAGAAATGTGGACACCTGTTGATGTTTCATTCGCCTGATTCAAGGCGAGAGTTTAGTGGTGACTAAATATCTAAACAGTTGTCAGGTCAACGTTTAAAAGCAGTTTATTTGTCAGTGCTGTACCTGACGCAAACTTCACACACAGGTTTACCCTGTTTCATAGAGCGGGACAGTGCACTTTAGTTCATCCGAAATATCCCCCATTGGCTGGCATATCATAAGGAGTGACACGAGGAGAGGGAGAAGAGGGAGAAAGGGTAGAGAAGGAGGGGGGGTAGAGGGAGAGAAAGAGAGGGGGCGAGAGAGAGAGAGGGGTAGAGATAGACGGGGAGAGAGAGGGGGGAGAGAGGGAGGAGAGAGAAAGGGATAGATAAATAGGGGATAGAGGGGAGAGAGAGGGGGGAGATAAAGAGAGGGGGAGAGATAGGGGGAGAGAGAGGGGAAGCGAGCGAGAGGGGAGAGAGAGGGGGGAGGAGAGAAAGGGAGAGAGAGAGGTGGAAGAGGGGGACAGATAGAGGGAAGGAGGCAGATATAGAGAGGCGTATATAGAGAGAGAGGGTGGGAGACAGAGGGGGGAGGGAAGAGAGAGAGAGAGCCGGGGAGAGAAAGAGGGGAGAGAGAGGGGGGGGAGAGAGAGGGAGAGAGAGAGAGGAGAGAGAGAGAGAGAGAGAGGGGGGGTAGAGAGAGGGGGAAGAGGGAGAGGTGGAAAGTAGAGGGGGAGGAAGAGAGGGGGAGGAAAAGATAGAGATAGAGGAGGAGGAGATAGAGGGGGAGAGAGGGGGGAGAGAAAGATATAGGGTGAGATAGAGAGGGTTGAGAGAGAGGGCAAGAGGGGGAGAGAGGAGAGAAGCGGAAGAGAGAGAGGGCGAGAGAGAGAGAGAGGGGGGAGGGGAGAGAGGGGGAGATAAAGAGAGGGCACGGGGAGAGGTAGGGGGAGAGAGAGGGATATAAAAAGAGAGGGGGTAACAGAGAGAGTGGGGGGAGAGAAAGGAGGAAGAGAGGAGAGATAGAGAGAGGGGGAAGATAGAGAGAGAGGTGGAGAGAGAGGAGGGGAAAGAGAGAGTGGGGAGAGAGTGGGGAACAGAGAGCGAGAGAGGGGAGGAGGAGAGGAGGGAGAGAGAGGGGAGAGAGAGGGGGAGAGAGAGAGGGCGAGGAGCGAGAGGGAGATAGAGAGAGGGGGAGATTAAGAGAGAGGGGCGAGAGAGAGGGAGAGGGAAGGAGAGAGAGGAAGAAAGAAAGAGGGGGGAGAGAGGGAGAGGTAAATAGAGGGAGCAGCAGAGATAGTGTGGGAGAGAGGAAAGGGGAGAGACTGGGGCAGATAGAGAGAGGGAGAGAAAGAGGGGAGAGAGAGGGGGCGAGAGAGACAGAGGGGGAGAGTGAGAGGGAGTGAGAGTGGGGGGAGAGTGGGATAGGGGGAGAGAGTTTATCCAATTTGGGTTTATCCAATATGGTGGCAAAACAGGAAAGTAGACGATTATCTGAATGGTGGCCGATAAGGAAACGGTGAGATGCAACGAGACCTGGGTGTCATGGTACACCAGTCATTGAAAGGGGGCATGCAGGTGCAGCAGGCAGTGAAGAAAGCAAATGGTCTGTTTGCATTCATAGCAAACGGATTTGAGTATAGGAGCAGGGAGGTTCTACTGCAGCTGTACAGGGTCTTGGTGAGACCACATCTGGAGTATCGGGTACAGTTTTGGTCTCCAATTCTGAGGAAAGACATTCTTGCCATAGAGGGAGTACAGAGAAGGTTCACCAGACTGATTCCTGGGATGTCAGGACTTTCATATGAGGAAAGACTGAATAGACTCAGCTTGTACACACTAGAATATAGAAGATTGAGGGAGGATCTTATAGAAAGTTACAAAATTCTTAAGGGGTTGGAAAGGCTAGATGCAGGAAGATTGTAACCGGTGTTGGGAAGTCCAGAACAAGGGGTCACAGTTTAAGGAGAAGGCGGAAATATTTTAGGACCGAGACATTTTCACAGAGAGAGTGGTGAGTCTCTGGAATTCCTTGCCACAGCAGGTAGTTGAGGACGCATCATTGGCTAGGTTTAAGAGGGAGTTAGATGTGGCCCTTATGGCTAAAGGGATCAGAGGGTATGGAGAGAAGGCAGGTACAGGATACTGATTAGGATGATCAGCCATGATAATATTGAATGGCTGTGCAGGCTCGATGGGCTGAATGGCCTACTCCTGCACAGATTTTCTATGTTTCTATGATAGAGAGAGAGGAGAGAGAGGGGGGTAGATAGAGTGAGGGGGTTATAGAGAGAGGCGGAGAGGGAAGCGGGGGGGCGGGGGAGGAGAGAGAGGGGGCAGTGAGAGGGAGAGAGAGAGGGTGGGAAGAGGGGGGAAGGGGGGTCAGAGAGGGGGGTAGAGAGAGATACGGCGAGATAGAATGGGGAGAAGGTGTGGAGAGATATTGAGGAGAGAGAGGGGGGAGTGAGAAGGAAGATATATAGAGAAGGGGGAGGGAGATGGGAGAGGAGACAGAGGGATAGGGTGGGTAGAGAGAGGGGAAAAGAGAGAGGGGAGATGGAGAGAGGGAGAGACAGACAGGGTTGTGGGTAGGGAGAGAGAGGGGTAGAGAGGATGGAGGTAGAGAGAGGGATGGGGAGAGCGGTAGAGAGGAGTGAGAGTGGGGGGTAGAGAGAGGGGGAGAATAGAAGATAAAAGAGGGGGAGGAGAAAGAGGAAGAGAGTGAAAAGGGAGGGAGAGAGAGAGAGGGAGATAGATGGGGAGATAGAGAGAGGGGTGAGAGACGGGGTAGGAGAGAGGTAGGGGTTGGGGGAAAATAGATGGGGAAAGGGGATATACAGAGGGAGGGGAAGAGCTAGGGCGAGAGAAGGGGGGTGAGAGTGAGAGAGAGAGAAGAGAGAGAGAGAGAGAGAGAGAGAGGGAGAGAGAGAGAGAGAAAGAGAGGTGTGAGAGAGGGGAGGTGGGAGAGATTGAGAGAGGGGAGGGGCAGGAGAGAGGGATAGACAGTGTGGGAGAGAGATGGGTGTAGAGGGGGATATAAAGAGGGAGATGAGAGAAGGGGATTAAGAGAGAGGGTGGAGATAGAAGGGAAAGGAGAGTGAGGGTGGGAGAGAGAAAGAGGAGATGCAGAGGGGGATAAAGAGAGGAGAGAGAGAGGGGGGGGGTTGAGAGAGGGGGTGCAGAGAGAGAGACGGGGGGAGAGAAGGGAGAGACGGAGAGGGGAGGGAGTGGGGAGAGAGAGTGGTGGAGATGAAGTGAGGTGGAGAGGGAGGGTGAGAGAGAAAAAGCGGATGAGAAAGGGAGAGGGGGAGAGAGAGAGATGGAGAGAGAGAGAGGGAGAGATAGAGAGGGGGATTGAGAGGGGGAGAGAGGGGGGAGAGGAGAGAGACAGAGATCATCCCCATTCAGTACCCCGTTCCTGCCTTCTCCCCATATCCCCTGACTCCGCTCTCTTTAAGAGCTTCTAACTCCCTCTTGAAAGTATCCAGTGAATTGGCCTCCATTGCATTTTGTGGCACAGAATCCCGCAGATTAACAACTCTCCGAGTGAAAACGTTTCTCCTCATCTCAGTCCTAAATGGCCACAGATTCACAACTCTCTGGGGAAAAAGTTGTTTCCTCATCTCCATTCTAAATGGCTTACCTCTTATAGTGGAAAACTGTGGCCCCGGGTTTTGGAACCCCAACATCGGGAACATGTTTCCTGCCTCTAGTGTGTCCAAACCCTTCATAACCGTATATGTCTCAATATGATCCCCTCTCATCCTTCTAAACTCCAGAGTGTACAAGCCCAGCCGTTCCATTCTCTCAGCATACGACAGTCCCGCCATCCCGGGAATGAACCTGGTGAACCTAAGCTGGGCTCCCTCAATAGCAAGAAACTCCTTCTTCAAATTTGGAGACCAAAACTCCACACAATACTCCAGATTTGGTCTCATTAGGGCCCTGTGCAACTGCAGAAGAACCTCTTTGCTTCTATACCCAGCTACTCTTGTTATAAAGGCCAACAGGCCATTCGATTTCTTCACTGCCTGCTGTACCTGCATGCTTACTTTCATAGACTGATGAACAAGGACTCCCAGATCCCGTTGTACTTCCCCTTTACCCAACTTGACACCATTCAGATAATAATCTGCCTCCCTGTTCTTGCCACCAAAGTGGATAACCTCACATTTATCCACATAAAACTGAATCTGCCATGCATCTGCCCACTCACCCAACGTGTCCAAGTCACCCTGCATTTTCAAAGCATCCTCCTCACAGTTGCGGATATTCTGTCAGCATATGACAGTCCCGCCATCCCGGGAATTAACCTGGTGAACCTATGCTGGGCTCCCTCAATAGCAATGCGCAGCCGGCCATTTAGGACTGAAATGAGGAGAACCATTTCCACTCAGAGAGTTGTGAATCTGTGGCCATTTGGGACTGAGATGAGGAGAATGTTTTTACCCAGAGAGTTGTGAATCTGTGGAATTCTCTGCCTCAGAGGGCGGTAGAGGCCGGTTCTCTGGATGCGTTCAAGAGATAGCCAGATAGGGCTCATACAGATAGCGGAGTCGGTGAATATGGGGAGAAGGCAGGAACGGGGTACTGATTGGGCATGATCAGCCATGATCACAATGACCACAATGAATGGCGGTGCTGGCTCGAAGGGCCGAATGGCCTCCTCCTGCATCTATTGTCTCTCCTCTCCACTCCTCACCTCCCCTCTCCTACCCTCCCCTCCCCCTCCCCTCCCCTCTACCCTCCCCTCTCCTCCCTCCCCTCTAACCCTCCAGCCCTCCCCCCCATGAGGACTCCCATCCTCTACCCTCCCCTCTCCTCCCATGGCTCGAAGGGCCGAATGGCCTCCTCCCTCCTGCATCTATTGTCTCTCCTCTCCTCTCCTCAAACCCTCCCCTCTCCTCTCCTCCCTTCCCTCCCTCCCCTCCCCTCTCCTCTACCCTTCCCTCCCCTCTCCTCCGACCCTCCCCTCTCCTCCCCCTCCCCTATACCCTCCTTCCCTCTCCTCCCCTCCCCTCTCCTGCCTTCCCCTCCCCTACCCTCTCCTCCCCTCTCCTCCCATCCCCCCTCTCCTCTCCCCCTCCCCTCCCCCCCTCTCCCCCTCTCCCACCCTCCCTCTCCCCCTCACCCTCCCCTTCCTCTACCTTCCCCTCTCCTCCCCTCCCCTCTACCCCCTCCCCTCCCCTCTCCTCCCTCTCCTCTTCTCCACAAAGACTACAATTCCCAGGGGGCGCTGCGCGGACGACACCTCCCGGCCAATCGGAGCGGGCGGTGACGTAGTCGGCAACCAATGGGCGGAGGCGGACGCGATGACGCCACGACGCAGGGCCCCAGTAACCAAGACGGCGGCGGCGGCGGCGGCAACGACGACGAAGGCGGAGAAGAAGAGGAAGGAGAAGAAGAGGAAGAAGTGGAGATAGAGAGGGAGGGAGGGAGAGACAGATAGAGACAGAGACAGAGACAGCGACAGCGATGAGGCGGAGGCGGATGCGGAGGCGGAGGAGGAGGCGCGACCTGGGCGGCCCCGCCGGCGGCTCCAAGGGCCCTGGTAACCAAGATGGCGGCGGATGCGGGGCGGCGCGACCGGGGCCGCCATTGTTGTTCCGCCGCTCGGGAGACGCGAGGAGGAGGGGGCGGGGCCGGGACAACGGACGTCATCGACCCGCCCCAAGCCCCGCCCCCGCGCTCCGTGATTGGACCAGAGTGACGTCAGCCCGCCCCGGATTGGATGACGCGGACGTCCATCACCGCCCCCCTCGGAGGTTGATTGGAGGTGACAGACGCCCCGCCCCCTCTACCCCGCCTTCACACTCCCATCCCCTCATCAATGCTCTTTTATCCTTCACGACATTCACTCAAGAAGACGACTATTCTCTAAAATCACTTCTGTCTTGCCTTGAGGACATTAAGTCCTGGATGGCCTTAAACTTTCTGGGACTTAATGAAGGGTAGACAGAGGTGATTTAGTTTGGACCCAATGGCTGCCGTGATCCTCCCTTTGTTGATTTGGGCCCATTGGCAATGTCCGTAAGGCCAACCGTTTTGAACCTGGGTTTTAGGATGGACGGTGATTTTAAACTAGATAAACAAATAGGCGCGGTGGTTAAGTCCAGCTTCTTTCACCTAAGGAAGCTGGCAAAGGTGAAGCCCATTCTCGAGCGGGCAGCATTTTGAAACAGTAAATCCATGCCTTTATTACATCTAGGCTGGATTATTGTAATGCACTCTACTCTGGAGTCGCAAGAGCTTCATTGGCTCGTCTCCAGCTTGTCCAAAATGCCGCCGCTCGCCTTTTGACCGAGCTCGAAAGAGGGAGCACATTACGCCAATTTTGGCCTCCCTTCACTGGCTCCCAGTGCATTTTCGAGTTCACTTCAAAATTATTTTGTTTGTTTTTAAATCTGCTGAATGGGCTCGCCCTGTCTTATCTCTCTGAGCTGCTCCACCTATATGCTCCTGCCCGGTGCCTCAGGTCAGCTGATCAGAGTGCTCCTTGAGGTACCAAGGTCTAAGCGGAGGCTCAGAGGGGATAGAGCCTTTTCTGTTGCTGCTCCGGCATCTGGAACACCTTGCCGCTGCACATCAGACAGGCCCCCTCACTGTCGATCTTCAAATCCTCCCTCAAGACTCATTTTTATTCCTTGGCTTTCGACACTGGCTGAGGCTTTGCTCCTGTTCTTAGTGCTTTTAATGTCTTTTAACTTTTAGAGTGTGTTTTTTATAGTCCTTCGTCTTACGGTTTTTAATGGTTTGTAATGTTTTGTCCATGAGTTCTCATGTACAGCACTTTGTGGCAACTGTAGTTGTTTAAAGCGCTTTATAAATAAAGTTATTAATATTATTATTATTATTCAGGGTCATTGTTATTCAGCTTCAGTGTTTCCTGAGTCATACCCAATGTCACTGTGTGTCATGTTGTTACTTGTGTGGGCGGAGCAAGAGGCAAATTCCTTGTATGTCATCATTCTTCAGAGAACGGGGATTCCTGTCCCCCACTATAGATGAGGCTCGCACCAGGGTCTCCTCCGTGCCCCGCAACACTGCCCTCTCTCCCCATTCCCCCACTCGCAACAACAGCAGAGTCCCCCTGGTCCTCACCTTTCACCCCAGCAGCCAGCACATACAACACATAGTCCTCCGCCAATTTCGCCACCTCCAACGTGACCCCACCACTCGCCACATCTTCCCATCTCCCCCCCCCTGTCTGCCTTCCGCAAAGACCGCTCCCTCCGCAACTCCCTTGTCAATTCTTCCCTTCCCTCCCGCTCTACCCCTTCCCCGGGCACTTTCCCTTGCAACCGCAAGAGATGCTACACTTGTCCCTTTACTTCCCCCCTCCACTCCTTTCATGGACCCAAGCAGTCCTTCCAGGTCCGACAGAGGTTCACCTGCACCTCCTCCAACCTCATCTACTGCATCCGCTGCTCCTATGCCCAGATGATCTATATCGGTGAGACCAAGCGAAGCTTGGCGATCGTTTCGCCGAACACCTCCGCTCGGTCTGCAATAACCAACCCGACCCTCCCGCGGCTCAGCACTTCAATCCCCCTCCCATACCACATCCGACCTCTCTGTCCTGGGGACCTCCTCCACGGCCAGAGTGAGCAACACCGCAAGCTGGAGGATCCAGCACCTCATATTGCGCTTGGGGAGTCTCTGCTCCTCTTGGCTTGAACATTGAATTTCCCAATTCTGTTAACCCTTGCTGTCTCCTCCCCTACCCACCTCTCTCCCTCAGCCCTCGGGTTCCTCATCTCCTCGCTTTTCCTTTCTTCTTCCCACCCCCCCCCCCCCCCCCCACCTCCCATCAGTCTGAAGATGGTTTGGGCGGCCCGAAACGTTGCCTATCTCCTTCGCTCCTTAGATGCTGCTGCAACCCGCTGAGTTTTTCTCGAGCTTTTTGTGTACCCTCCTTGTATGTGAATATTGGCCAATAAACTACTTACTATACTACTTTTTGTCTATTGTCTCCCTTTCCCTTCCCACCCCCTCTCTCTCCTCTCCCTCCCCCCCCACTCTCCCCCCCCACTCTCTCTCCGCCTCTCTCTCTCCCACCCTCTCTCTCCTCTCGGGCTTCTCCCCCTCTCGCCCCCCTTCTCCCCCTCTCATCCCCCATTTCCCTTCCTCCCATCCGCCTCTCCGCCCCCACTCTCTACCCCCAATTCTCTCCTCCTTGACACTCCCCCTAACCTCTCCCCCCTCATTCCCTCCCCCCTCTCCTCCACACCACCCCTCCCCCTCTCTTTCTCCCCCCTCCCTCTCTCCTCCCGCTCTCTCCGCCCCTATCTCCCCTTCCTCTTATTCCCTCTGTCCCCCTCCACTCTCTCTTTTCCCTCACTACTCCCCCTCTCTCTCCCCCCCCATCCATAATCTCTCTCCACTCCCCCCCCTCCTCGTCTCTCTCTCTCTCGCCATCTCTCTCTCTCTCACTCCAAAAAAGAATAAAATGGGAAAAAAAAAAAAAAAAAAAAAAAAAAAAAAATTGGTAAAAAAAAAAAAAAAAAAAAAAAAAATAAAAAGGAGGGTTTTGGTTTTTTTTTTGTTTAATTTATTTATTATTTTATTTTATTAATTAAAATAAAGAGAGAGAGAATGAAAAATAGAAAAGAAGAAAAAGAAGAGGGAAAAAAAAAAGTAAATAGAAGAGAGTAAAGAGGAGAGAAATAAGGAAGAAAAAGAAATAGATAATATAAGAAGAAAAAGTAGAAAAATACTAAATGTATAGAATAGAAACAGACGATATCCACTATAGAAGGAGTAAAACTTAGAGCGCCCCACTACTCTCTCCACTAGCTTCTCTCCATCTCTCCACCTCTTCTCTCCTCTCTCTCCCATCAATCCCTCCAATCCTCTCCCTTCCTCCACCACACACTACTCACCACTCCGCACACACACCCCAACACACAACCAAGCCACCCCTACCACGCTCACTACCCCACTCAACACACCCACACACTGCCCCCCGCTCTCTCTCTCTCCCCCCTCTTCGCTGTCCCATCTCACTCTGTCACCCCCTCCCTCTCCCCCTCTCACTCTCCTCTCGCCCTCCCCTTTCACAATCCCATCCCCCTTCTCTCTCGCCCTCTCTCACTCACCCTCTCACTCTCACCCGTCCCACTCCCCGTCTCGCCTAATCTCCCCCATCGCTCATCTCCCCTCTCTGTGCCCCCTCTCTTCCCCCCCCTCTCTCCCCTCCCCTTCTCTCCATCCCCCTCTCTACCTTCCTCCTTCTCTCTTCCCCTATCTCCCTATCTCCCTCTCTCCCTATCTCTGTCTACTATCTCCTCGTCTCTCTCCTCCCTCCCACCTCTCTACCCTCCCTCTCTTCTCTCATCGCCGCACTATCTCTCGCTCTATTTCCCTCCTCTCCCCATCTCTCCCTCTCCTTGACTATCGCCCTTCCTCTCGCCTTCTCTCTCCCCCTCTCTCTTCCCTCTCATCCTCTCACACTCTCTCTTTCCTCTCTCTCTCTCCTCCCCCCTCTCCCAAACTCTCTCTCACCCTCTCTCTCTCCTCTACATCCTCTCTCCTCACCCCTACTCGCCCTCTCAACTCTTCACTCTCTCTCTCTCCCACTCTCCTCTCTCCACCAATCTATCCCTCTCTCTCTCCATCAATCTCTACCACCCTCTCTCTATCTCCCCCTCTCTTTCCTCCCACTCTCCCCCGCGCTAATTCCCCTTCCTCTATTGGCCCCCTTCTCTTTCTCTCTCACCCTCCTCTCTCTTCTGCTCCCCCCTTTCGCCTCTCTCTGTCCTCTCTCTTTCTATCTCTCCTCTCGCGTTCTCTTAACTCCTCTCCCCCCCTCTCTTCCCCTAGCTCTCGTTCTCACTTCTTCTCTCGTTCTCCTTCATCTATCCCTTTCTCTCTCCTTTCTCTCACTCCTCTCTCCCTCACTGTTCTCTCTCTCTCACTTGTTCTCTCTGTTTCTCTCTGTCTCTCTCTCTCCTTCCCCACTCTCCCCCTCTCTCTCTCCCCATCTCTCCCAATCCCTCTTTCGTCGTCTACCGCGCCACTGCTCTGCTCTACTTTCTCTCCCGCTCCCTCTATCGTGTCTCCGTTCTCTAGACTCCCCCTAAGCATTGTGATCATATAATTACCCGAGCGATCTCCGTTCTCTCCCCCTCTCTCTCCCCCTTTTCTCTCCCTACCTCCCTCTTCCCTTCTCCCGTCCTCGCCCCTCTCCCCTCTCTCGTCCTCTCTCTCACATGCACTCTCTATCACACTCCCCCTCTCTCCTCCCTCCCGCTCCCTCTCTCTCTCCCTCTCTCGCTCTCTCTCCCCCCTATCTCTCTCTAGAGGGAAGATAGAGGAGTGAGAGGGAGAGAGGGTACAGAGAAGGTTCACCAGACTGATTCCTGGGATGTCAGGACTTTCATATAGGAAAGACTGGATAGACTTTTGGCTTGTACTCGCCTGAATTTAGAAGACTGAGGGGGGATCTTATAGAAACTTACAAAATCCTTCTGGGGTAGGCTAGGCTAGATGCAGGAAGATTGTTCCCGATGTTGGGGAGGTCCAGAACAAGGGGTCACAGTCCTAACGATAAGGGGGAATTCCTTTAGGATCGAGATGAGGAAAACATTTTTCACCACCAAGAGCGGTGAGTCTCTGGAAGATCTCTGCGCGGCAGAGGTCGTTGAGGCCATTCATTGGTTAGATTAAGAGGGAGTTAGATTGGCCCTTGTTGGCTTAAAGGGATCAGGGGGAAAAGGAGAGAAGGCAGGTACAGGATACTGAGTTGGATGATCAGCCGTGATCATATTGAATGGTGGTGCAGGCTCGAAGGGCCGAATGGCCTACTCCTGCACCTATTTTCTATGTTTCTATGTTTCTACCCTCCCTCTCTCTCTCTCTAACTCTCTCCCCTCAATCTCTCTCTCCATCTCTCTCTCACCCCTCTCTCTCCCTCTCCATCTCTTGTTCACCCCTCTATCACTCCCCCTCTATCCCCGTTCACTTCCCTCTATCTCTCCCCCTCTAGCTCACCCTACGTCTCTTCCCTTCGCTTCTCCTTCTCTCTCTCTCCACACTCCTCTCCTCACCCCTCTCTCTCCCCCTCTTTCTCTCCCCCCTCTCCCCCCTCTCGCTTCCCCTCTCTCTCTCCACCTCTCTCCCCCTCTCTCACCCCTCTCTCTCCCCTCTCTCTAAAAACCCTCTCTCTTCCCTCTCTCCCTCTCAACACCTCTCTCTGTTTCCCTCTCTCCGCCCCTCTCTCCCCACTCCCGCCTCCTCCCCTCACTCTCTCTCTCCCTCCATTCCCTTCTCTCTCTCAACCCTTCCACTCTATCCCCCTCCATCCCATATCTCTCTCTCGCCCCTTCTCTCCTCGCTCGCCCTTTCTCTCTCTCGCTCCTCTCCCCCCCCTCTCCTCTCCCCCAAGCTCCTCTCTCACTCCAACACCTCTCCACCCTCTTCTTTTTCCTCTCTCTAAACCACCCCCGCTCTTTTCTCCCTCACCCTCTCCCCCTCTCTCACTGCCCTTCGCTATTGGTCCCCCCTTCACTTCTTCTCCCCCTCTCTCTCTCCTTTCACTCTCTCTGTCCCTCCTCTTTCATCTCTCTCCCTTCGCTCTCTCTGGGAACTCTCTCTCCTCTCCCCTTTCTCTCGTTCTCTCCTCCTCTCTCGTTTTCCCTTTCTCTCCCTTTCTCTCTCCAGTTACCCTCCCTCTCTTGTTCTCCCCCTCTTGTACTCTCCCTTTTTTCTCTCTCGTTCTGGATAATGTGGATAAATGTGAGGTTATCCACTTTGGTGGCAAAAACAGGAGGTATTATTTAAATGGTGGCCGATTAGGAAAATGGGAGATGCAGCGAGACCTGGGTGTCATGGTATACCAGTCATTGAAAGTAGGCATGCAGGTGCAGCAGGCAGTGAAGAAAGCGAATGGTATGTTGGAGTATTGCGTACAGTTTTGGTCTCCAAATCTGAGGAAGGACATTATTGCCATAGAGGGAGTGCAGAGAAGGTTCACCAGACTGATTCCTGGGATGTCAGCAGAGGTGCCAAGTGTCCCGGATTCGCCGTATTTTGTCCCGGATTCGCCGTATTTTGTCCCGGCGAAATAACCTTATTCCGGTGTTCCGGCAGCCAAACATGTTGTTACGGAACACCGCCGCGCCGGTGTTCCTCCCGTGGTGAACGCCGGCGCCATGTGCCCCCGGTTTGCCAGCCCGGCAGCTCGCAGCCACGCCCGGCCCAGTTGCAGTTCCGCCGCAGAAGGGTGAAAGAAAAAGCGCATTTTGGTGGAAATGTCCGGACGCGGAAAAGGAGGCAAAGGCCTAGGGAAAGGAGGAGCAAAGCGCCACCGCAAAGTGCTGCGAGATAACATCCAGGGGATCACCAAGCCAGCTATCCGCCGCTTGGCTCGCCGCGGCGGCGTGAAGTGAATCTCCGGCCTCATCTACGAGGAGACCCTCGGCGTGTTGAAGGTGTTCCTGAGAATATCACCGCGACGGCCGTCACTTACACCGAGCACCCCAAGTCGGAAACGGTCACCGCCATGGGTATGGTGTCCGCGTTGAAAGCGCAGGGCCGCACTCTCTACCGGCTTCGGCGTTAGCACGGGCGCTCGGCGCCCTGGGTCCGAGGCGGACTTTGCTATTTAGGGGTTTTTCTGCACGCATGGATTCCGCATCTGTCTCCTGCGTCGGGTCCAGTTTTCCGCTCTCCTTACTATTGGGTACTTGGGCCCCTAGTTGTTTGTGAAGTGTGCCAATAGGAATCTCCCCTCACCTATCCCTGATTGGCATTTCGGCTTCCATAAAGCTCCGCGGCCGCCTCTCCGCTCCACACTCCCCTCTCGGGTCGGTGGATGAACCACTTGTTTCAATTGGGGCAGGAAACGCCTTCCTCCCCGCCAGAAGGCGCACGGCACATCATTGCGCAGATTACACTAGAGAATCCGGTTGCAGTCATCTCAAGCAAAAGCAAAACGCTGAAGGAACTCATAGAAACATAGAAACATAGAAATTAGGTGCAGGAGTAGGCCATTCAGCCCTTCGAGCCTGCACCGCCATTCAATATGATCATGCTGATCTGGCCAAATCAGTATCCCGTACCTGCCTTCTCTCCATACCCTCTGATCCCCTTAGCCACAAGGGCCACATCCAACTCACTCTTAAATATAGCCAATGAACTGGCCTCAACTACCCTCTGTGGCAGAGAGTTCCGGAGACTCACCACTCTCTGTGTGAAGAAAGTCTTTTCTCATTCGGCTTAAAGGGATTTTCCCCCTTATCCTAAGCTGTGTGACCCCTTGTCCGGACTTCCCCAACATCGGGAACAATCTTCCTGCAACTATCCTGGTCCAACCCCGTAAGAATTTTGTAAGTTTCAATAAGAATCCCCTCTTAAACTCCTAAATCCAGAGTGAACAACCGAGTCGATCCATCCTTTCTTCACAGAGACAGTCCTGACCATCCCAGAAATCAGTCTGGTGAACTTCTCTGCACTCCCCTCTATGGCAATAATGTCCTTCCACATATTGGAGACCAAAACTGCATCGCAAAACTCCAGGATGTGGTCTCACCAAGACCCTGTACGACAACTGAGGGGGGTAAGAAGTAGAACCTCCCATGCTCCTGTACTCAAATCTCTTTTGGCCATGAAAGCTAACATACCATCATTTCGCTTTTTTCACTGCCTTGCTGGCACTCTGCATGCCTACTTTCATGACTGGTGTACCCATGACACCCAGTCTCGCTGCATCGCCCCTTTCCTAATCGGCCACCATTTTAAATAATAGTCTGCCTTTCCTGTTTTTGCCACCCAAGTGGCAACCTCACATTTATCCCAATTATACGCATCTGCCAAACATATGCCCACTCCCCCAGCCTATCCAAGTCCACCTTGCAGTCTCCGAGCATCCTCCTCACAGCGAACACTCTGCCCCCAGCTTAGTGTCATCCGCAAACTTGGAGATATGCCTTCAATTCCCTCATCCAGATCATTAATAATAAATTGTAAATAGCTGGGTCCAGCACTGAGCCCTGCGGTAACCCCACTAGTTTACTGCCTGCCATTGTGAAAAGGACCCGTTTACTCCTACCTCTTTTGCTTCCTGTTTGCCAGCCTTCTCTATCCACATCAATACTGAACCCCTAATACCGTATGCTTATGTTTGTATACTAATCTCTTATGTGGGACCTTGTCGAAAGCCTTCTGGAAGTCCGATATACCACATCCACTGTTCTCTCCCTTATCCATCCACGGTAACTATTACATCCTCGACAAATTCCACAAGATTCGTCAGAACATGATTTACGCTTTTTGTAAATCCATGCTGACTTTGTCCAATGATTTCACCACTTTACAAATGTCTGCTATCCATTCTTAAATAACTTGACTCTAAGCAGTTTCCCCACTAACACTTCCGGATGTTAGACTAACTGGTCTGTATTCCCCGTTTTACCCTCCCTCCCTCCCTTCTAAAAAGATGGGTTTACATTTGCTACCCGCCAATCCACCTCAGAACTACTTCCATAATCTAAAGAGATTTTGAAAGATTATCACTAATGCATCCAACTATTTCCGAAGCTAACTTCTTAAGTTACTCTGGGATGAAGCCTATCTGGCCACTGGGGATTATTCGCCTTTAATCTATTCCTATTTACCCAACACCACTTCCCGACTGACCTGGATTTCACTCAATTCCTCCTTTGACCCACAGTCCCCTGCTATTTCAGGCAGATTATTTATGTCTTCCTTAGTGAAGACGGAACCAAAGTAGTTATTCAATTGGTCCGCCATATCCTTGTTCCCTATGATCAACTCACCTGTTCCTGACTGCAAGGGACCTACATTTGTTTTAACTAACCTCTTTCTCTTCACAACTCTGCGGGTAAATAAAAAAACTGGAACATCACTGGAAGGAAGTGGATGGTCGACGTTTCGCAGAGTTCATTCAACTGTTCATTTACATCGTGGAATAAGTTGGATCGCTCTGATTTTAACCAAATCTCTGGTGGTTCCAGAGACACCATGGCACATTTCCTGGCTCGATTGGAATTTCATTAAACATCATCACCATTGCCTATATTTGCTGTTATTTCTTTGAACTCGAACGACCTCAATTCTTGACTGCGGGGAGATTTAATTTTGGCGGGTAATTTTCGAGACTTTTCTTTTTAGTAACTGTTGACATCAACCTAGTACCGGCCGCTTTTTTTTGTTCTTTTTTGGAACTTTGTTACTTTTTTATTGTTGTATTAAATGTGGTGTTTTCTTGTCTCTTGGTCGTTTAACATTGATGTGACTCGCTTTATTACTATATTGCTATAGGCAACATTTCACATATAGTTGAGGCCGTTTTCAGCAGCAATCTACACTCCGGATGAACTGCAGATGGTAGAAAAACTTGTTGAGGCCACTGTGGTGTCTTAATTATTCACATACAGCCTGATCCAAGTTTATCCAACAGTGTAGAAACAAAGAACTGTCGATGTTGGTTTATACCAAAGATAGACACAAAGTGCTGGAGTAACTCAGTGGGTAAGACAGCATCTCTGGAGAAAAAGGATGAATAATGTTTTAGGTCTGGACCGTTCTTCAGATCCAGCTTATTGTTGAGAGGTATTGGCCCCGATAAACAATTTAAAGGTTTTCATACGTTCTTTTTGGCAATGAAATGCCCTAGCCTATCCAGCCTCCTAACCACTCAAAGCTTCCAGAGCCAATAAATCTTTTTCACCCTTCCCGATTTAATGTAGTAGGGTAACAAGAATGGCACACAATACTTCAAACAACTTAATGCATTTTTGGAAAATGGAAATAACATTCAGGGGAGGTGGAGTGTAGGGATTGTCTAAAATTGGAGAATTCAATGTTCATACTTTTGGGTTAAGCTTTCCAAGTGCAATATGATGTGCTGTTTGTCCAGTTTGCTTGTGGCCTCACTCTAGCAATGGAGGAGACCCAGGACAAAAAGGTCAGTTTAGGAAGGAAATAAATGTCAAGCGGGAGATCCAGTAGGCCTTGGTGGAATGAGTGCAAATGTTCAGTGAAACGGTTGCCAAGACAACGCATGGTCTCACTGACGTACAGAAAGCCACTCTGAGAATATGATGCAGTGGAGGAGGTGCACGAGAACCTCTGTTTCCCCTAGGAAGACTGCTGGGATCCTTGGGTGCAGGAGGTACTAGGATAGGTGTTACATATGAATAAGGGGTAGGCCTTTTTGGATTGAGATGAGAAAAGCTTTTCACCCAGTGAGTTCTGAATCTGGCATTCTCTGCCACAGGCAGTGGCGGCCAATACACTGGATGTTTTCAAGAGAGTTTATTGTCATGTGTCCCAGATAGGACAATTAAATTATTGCTTTGGCTCTTGGGGCTAAAGGGATATGGGGGAAAAAGCAGGAACAGGGTGCTGATTTTAGATGATCAGCCATGATCATATTGAGTGATGGTGCTGGCTCAAATGGTCTACTCCTGCACCTATGTTTCTATCACCTGCGGGTTGCGGAGAGAGTAAAGTACTGCCGAGGGGGTGGCTTGGTTGGGAAAGGATAAGATGAATGAACCAAGGATTTGCAGGGGAGTGGTCCTGCCAAAGGTGGAAATCAGACGTTTGACTGGTGGGATCACATTGGAGGTCTAGAACGGGGGGGGGGGGGGGGGGGG
>JAVHYY010000287.1:45000-266364 GCA_035221665.1 Okamejei kenojei | reverse complement strand
TATCATTTAACCCCCCCCCCCCCCCCCATTACAATTTTACTTCTTTCTTTCCCCCCCCCCATATATTAATTATCTACTAACCATAATACAAACTACAATATTAGGGGGGAGAGGGGGGGAGAGGGGGGGGAGAGGAGGAGGAGGTGGGGGGATTGAGAGAGGGGGGGAGGGGGGTAGAAGGGGGGAGAGAGGGAGGAGAGGGAGGGGTAGCGAGAGGGAGAGGGGGGAGGGGGTTAGAGGGGGGTAGAGGGGGAGAGGGGGGGTGAGAGGGGGAGAGAGGGAGAGAGAGGGGGTGATGAGAGAGAGGGGATGAGAAGAGAGAGATGAGGGGGAGGGGGGAGGGGGATGATTACAGAGAAAGGGAGAGTGGAGAGAGGGAGAAAGGGGGAGAGGGTGAGGGGAGAGGGTGGGGTGGAGAGAGCAGGAGGGTAAGGGGAGTGAGAGAATGGGAAAAGAGAGGGGGGCAAAGCGGAAGGGGCGTGGAGGGAGAGAGGGAGAGATTTGGATAAGGGAACGAGATTGGGGAGAGATGGGAGAGAGGGGGGGGAGAGAGATGGGGGGGAGAGGGAGGGGGAGAGAGGGGGGGACAGGGAGGGGGGGGAGAGAGGGGGGGAGAGAGAGGGAGGAAGAGAAGGGGGGAGGGAGGGGAGATGAGAGAGGGGGAGAGAGAGGGGGGGAGAGTCGGGGAAAGAGAGGGTGGGAGCGAAGGGGGGAGGGAGGGGGAGGGAGGGGGGAGGGAGTGGTGGGGGGTGGAGAGGGGGGAGGGGAAGAGAGGGGGGAGGGGGGGGGAGAGAGCAGGGGACAAGGGAGGGGGGGAGAGAGGGGGGAGGGGGGGGGAGAGATGGGAGAGAGGGGGGAGGGAGAGAGGGGGAGAGAGAGGGCGGGAGGGGGGGAGGGGGGGAGGGGGGGGGGGGAGAGGGGGGAAGAAGGGGGGGGGAGACGGGGGGGGATGAGGGGGGGAGAGAGGGGGAGGGGAGGAGAGGGGGAGAGGGGGGGACATGAGTGCGGGGACTGCAGGCGAGGGGGGTGATTGAGACGAGACGGGAGAGAGGGGGGGGGAGGGGGGCTAGAAGGGGTGGTAGAAGGGGGGAGAGAGGGAGGAGAGAGGAGGGTAGCGAGAGAGGGTGGAGGGGCGAGGGGGGTAGAGAGGGGGTGAGGGGGAGAGGGGGAGAGAGGGAAGAGAGAGGGGGTTAAGAGGGGGGGAGAGGTGGGGACAGGGAGGGGGAGAGGAGGGGGAGGGGAGAGAGGAGAGAGGGGGAGATGAGAGGGGGGAGGGGGGCGTGGATGGAGAGAGGGGGGGAGAGAGAGGGGGAGGAGAAGAGGGGGGGAGGGGGGGAGGGCGGGGGGAGAGTGGGGGAGAGAGGGGGGGAGGGGGGGTAGAAGGGGGTGATGGATGGAGAGAGGGAGGAGAGAGGAGGGGACAAGCGAGAGGGGGGAGGGGGGGGGAGGGGGTATGAGAGGGGGTAGAAGGGGGGAGAGAGGGAGGAGAGAGGAGGGGGGTGTAGCGAGAGGGGGAGGGTCGAGGGGGGGTAGAGAGTGGGTTAGAGGGGGAAGAGGGGAGAGAGGAGAGGAGAGGGGGGTAGGGGGGGGAGGGGGGGACGAGAGGGGGGAGAGAGGGGGAGGGAGAGAGGGGGGGAGAGGGGGGGAGAGAGTGGGGACAGGGATGGGGGGAGAGAGGGGGAGAGAGAGGGGGGAGGGGGCGTGGATGGAAGAGAGGGGGGGAAGGGAGAGAGGGGGTGGAGGAGAGAAGGGGGGGAGGGGGGGAGAGGGGGGGAGGAGGGGGGAGAGAGGGGGGGGAGGGGGGGGTCAGAAGGGGGGAGAGAGGAGGAGAGAGGAGGGAAGCGAGAGGGCGAGGGGGGGAGGGGGGGTAGAGATGGGGTAGAGGGGGAGAGGGGGGGGGAGAGGGGGAGAGAGGGAGGAGAGAGGGGGGTAAGGGGGGGAGAGGGGGAGAGGGGGGAGAGAGAGGGGGAGAGAGGGGGAGGGGAGAGAGAGGAGGGAGAGGCGGGAAGAGAGGGGGGAGAGAGGGGGATGAGAGGGTGGGGAGGAGAGGGGGGGAGGGGGGAGAGGGGGGAGAGGGGGGAGGGGAGAGAGAGGGGGGGGGGAGGGGACGAGAGAGCGGGGACAGGGAGGGGGGTGAGAGAGGGGGAGAGGGAGAGAAGGGCAGAGGGGGGGAGGGGGGGGAGGGGGGGGAGAGGGCGGGGAGAGCAGGGGGGAGACGAGTGGGGAGGGGAGAGAGAGGGGGAGAGGGGGGGAGAAGAAGCGGGCACAGGGAGGGGGGAGAGAGGGGGAGAGAGAGGGGGGGAGGGGGGCATAGATGGGAGAGAGAGCGGGGGTGAAAGAGAGGGGGGTGAGAGATGGGTGTGGTACGCAGAGAGAGGTGGGAGAGGCGTTTGAAGAGGGGGAGGGGGGGAGAGAGAAGAGGGGGGAGGGGGGTAGAAGGGGGGAAGAGAGGGAGGAGGAGGAGGGGTAGCGAGAGGGGCGGGGGGAGGGGGTTAGAGAGGGGGTAGAGGGGTGAGGGGGGGGATGAGGTGGGAGAGAGGGAGAGATGAGGGGGGTATGGAGAGAGAGGGGATGAGAGAGAGCGGTATGAGGGGAGGGTGGGAGGGGAGATTCAGAGAAAGGGAGAGTGGAGAGAGGGAGGAAAGAAGAGGGGGAGAGGGTGAGGCGGGGGTGGGGGGAGAGAGCAGGAGGAAGGGGACGAGAGAAGTGGAAAGAGAGGAGAGGGAAGCGGAAGGGGCGGGAGGGGAGAGAGGTGAGAGATTTGATAAGGGAACGAGTGGGAGAGATGGGAGGAGAGGGGGGGGAGAGAGGAGAGAGATGGGGGGGAGGGGGGGGGAGAGGGGGGGACAGGGAGGGGGGGAGGAGAGGGGGGGAGGAGAGAGGGGAGGAGGAAAGAGGGGGGGGGAGGGAGGGGAGAGAGAGAGGGGGAGAGATGAGGGGGGGAGAGGGAGGAAGAGATGGGGGGGAAGAGAGGGGGAAAGAGAGGGGGGGGGAGAGAGGGGGGAGAGAGTAGGGGAGAGAGGTAGGGGAGGGGGGAGAGAGGGGGGAGGGGAGAGAGAGGGGGGAGAGGGGGGGGAGAGAGCGGGCGCAGGGAGGGGGAGGAGAGGGTGGAGAGAGGGGGGAGGGGGGGAGAGATGGGAGAGAGGGGGGGAGGAGAGATGGGGGGGATGGAGAGGGCGGTGGAGGGGGGGAGAGTGGGGTAGGGGGGAGGAGAGGGGGGGAGGGAGGGGTGAGGGGAGGGGGGGAGGGGGGAGAGGGGGGAGGGAGAGGAGAGGGGGGTGAGGGGGGAGAGGGGGGGAGGGGCGGAGAGATGGGAGAGTGGAGGGGGGGAGGAGAGGTGGGAGAGAGAGGGCGGGAGGGGGGGAGGGGGGGAGGGGGGTGAGAGGAGGAGAGGGGGGGAGAGAGGGGGGAGGAGAGAGGGGTGAGGGGAGAGAGAGGTGGAGAGGGGGGGAGAGAGCGGGGGACAGGGGAGGGGGAGATGAGGGGGAGAGAGGGGGGGTGGGGGGGCGTAGATGGGAGGAAGAGGGGGAGGAGTAGGGGGCCGAGAGAGGGGGGGAGGGGGGCTAGAAGGGGGGTAGAAGGGGGGAGAGAGGGAGGAGAGGAGGAAAGGGTGGTAGCGAGAGGGGAGGGGGGAGGGGTAGAGAGGGGGTAGAGGGGGAGGAGGGGGGAGAGAGGGTGAGAAGAGGGGGAGAGTGGGGGGAGAGGGGGGGGAGAGGGGGGTGGAGAGGTGGGGGAGAGGGGGGGGAGAGGAGGGGGGGAGAGAGGAGGGAAGGGGATGAGAGGGTGGGAGGGGGGAAGAGAGGGGGGAAGAGAGGGGGGGAGAGAGGGGGGTGAGAGAGGGGGGGGAGGGGGGGAGAGAGGGGGGGAGAGAGGGGGGAGAGAGGGGGGGGAGGGGGGAGAGGGGGGAGGGGAGAGAGAGGGGGGAGGGGGGGGTGAGAGCGGGGGAACAGGTGAGGGGGGGAGAGAGGGGGGAGGTGGGGAGAGATGGGAGAGAGGGGGGGAGAGAGAGGGGGGGAGACAGAGGGGGGAGGGGGGGGGGAGTGGGGGTGTGAAGAGGGGTGAGAGAGGGAGAGAGAGGGGGAGGGGGGGGGAAGAGAGAGTGGGAGAGGGGGGGGGAGAAGAAGGGGGAGAGAGAGGGGGGGTGGAGGGGGGCATAGAATTGGGGAGAGAGGGGGGGAGAGATGAGGGTTGGAGAGAGAGGGGGGGAGGGGGGGGAGAGGGCGGGGGAGAGGGGGAGGGGGGAGAGGGAGGTGGGAGGAGGGTAGAAGGGGGGAGAGAGGGAGGAGAGAGGATGGGGTAGCGGAGGAGGAGAGGGGGGAGGGGGTTTTAGAGAGTGGTAGAGGGGGAGGGGCGGGGAGAGAGGGGAGAGAGGCGAGAGGAGGGGGGATGAGAGAGAGGGGATGAGGGAGAGAGCGGATGAGGGGGAGGGGGGAGGGGGAGATACAGAGAAAGGGAGAGTGGATGAGAGGCGAGAAGGGGGAGAGGGTTGAGGGCGACGGGTGGGGGGAGAGAGCAGGTTTGGAGGGGAGGAAAGGGAATGCGAGAGAGAAGGGGAAAAGAGAGGGGGGGAAACCGCGGAAGGGGCGGGAGGGAGAGAGGGAGAGATTTGATAGGGAACGAGCTTAAGGGCCATTAGGAGGTAGTGATCATAATATGATGTTTTAATCTATAATTGGGGAGGGAGAAGGGTAAATCGGAGGTGTCGGTGTTAAGTTGAATAAAGGCGACTTTGGAGCCATGAGGGAGGAGCTGGCCAAAAGTCGACTGGAAAGATACCGTAGCAGGGATGACATTGTTAACCTCCAACATTGAGGTACTTCTGGGAATAATACAGAAGGTGCAAGGGTCAGTTCATTCCAAAGAGGAAGAAAGATTCCAAGGGGAGTAAGGGGTGACCGTGGCTGCTAAGGGAGGTCAGGGACAATATAAAAATAAAAGTTAAGTACAACGTAGCAAAGACGAACGGGAAGCCAGAGGATAGGGTAAGGTTTAAAGAGCAACAGAAGATAACTAAAAAGACAATACTGGGAGAAAAGATGAGGTACGAAGGTAAGCTAGCCAAGAATATAAAGGAGAATAGTAAAGGCTTCTTTAGGTATGCGAAGAGAAAAAAATTATTTAAGACCAAAGATGAACCCTGTAAGACTGAAAAAGGTGAATTTATTATGGGGAACAAGGAATAATGACGCTTGCAACCAAGAATAACATCTTTTTCCATAAAACAATTATAATTAATTGAATCAGGATGCCCCATTTAGTGCTGTCGAATGTTTGAAGTAAAATTTACCACAGTGCAGTACAAGTAAACTCAATTGAATGGTAACTGAGTAGTTTACAGTAATATTAAAAAAACAAAAATCTAATTCTGTACTAAATGAAGAAAACACTAACAGTTGCTTTAAAGCACTCACACCACCCAGTTCCAAATTTGTATTTTCTACAAAACATACAGGCTGAAACCTGCAATCAAATACTAAAACTCTGGATACCATCATTAAAGAGGTCGGAAATTATTATATTTTAATTTTCAAATACATTCTTATCCAGTGTCTTAGAAAGGTTTGAAGATACTTCCTTCAAATAAAAAATGATGTCAAAAATAGGCACAAATCACTGAGTTGTGCCAGTGGAGCCTGCGCCAGACTCAGGAAAGCCGTGGTCCTCCCACCCTGTTTATGGAGCCGAGCCATGGACCACCTACTGCAGGCACCCGAATAGTCTAAAAAAAAACACAATTTAAGCCAAATTATGTATTTCAATGTGTCTTTTCAGGTGCAGTTCAGATTGTAGTTTTTCCACATAGAATTTGCAGCACATGGTGGCCCATTTGGCCCAAATGATCCATGTCATTCTTATGTTTACATGGAATTCCCCTCCCACCTTCCTCAGCCTGCAACATATCCTTCATCCCCAATATCATAATCTAATTTCACCTTGGATGTAGCTAAATTGACATCCTTACAAGCTCCTTGTGGTAGAATATTATTGCTGCCAAATTTACATGTGTTTTGATACAAGGATGCACTAAAATCACATTAGTGCAATAGATCTGGTCAAAGTGAAGGGAAACTGCTTCCACTGGCTTAGTCAAGAGCAGAAAATTAACACAGATTTAATGGGATTGTTATAAAGGATATGAAATAGGAGGGGAATGTTTTTCTAGCAAGCAGCGACAATATAGGAACTTGCTGCCTGAAATGTAGGCGGTAAGAAGCAGATTCAACCACGCCTTTTCAAAAAGTGGTGGGGGCGGGGATGGACAGAAAAGAAAGTGACTGCAGGAATAGAGCCATGGAATAGAAGTAATTAGATTGCTATTTACCAGACGTCAGCTCAGGTTCCAAGTAGCAAATGGCTTTTACCAAACCCCACTCCAATATTAAATGGAATCAAAATCTAAATTTACATTTTGATCATCTCTTGTGCATTTGTTTTTCTGGAGTAAAAGAACACCCACTTTCATAGAACACCCACTCTGATTAGTAACACCTTCCTTGGAGTTTAAGTATTTCATTTTTTCCAGAGTTGTAACTGCAATTATGTCCATAAACTCTCTGGCAACTTGCAAATGGAGAAAAAGCAGTTATGTCTAACCTGGTCGGACAGCTTTTTCTTGCAGCCAAGTTTGCATATTCATTGTTGACAATCTTCCCAATATCTCATCTCTGTTTCCGGAACTGTGCCAAATAACATTTGGTTCCTGGCAGAGAAAAGTAATGCTTTTTTAATGCATTAATGCATTTAATGCAGGATTTAAAAAAATGTTTTGTAAAGTTGGTCAGATTTTCAACAAAACAACTATTCAATTTATATGCATTTCACAGACTTACAATATGCCAGCTTCTAACTTGTAACATTAATTCCAAATTGATTTAATTTTGATATCACAACCTAAATGCATCGTGCCAATTGGCATGTACTTTCACACGAAATCCATTCAACAGGTACACAGGTTACTTTGGAATTAAAAAAAGATTTACTGCTGATCTTTAGACAATAATAGGTTTAATTACGTCGGAAAATGGAATAGTATGGCTAACATGAATCAGTATTTATAACACATCCAATTTTCTCCTCTGCCAGCAAGCAATCCAATTCTTCACCTTCCATTTAACCCCTCATACTCATAACAGAATCTTCACACAAAAATCACCCAAGTTAGAGCACCGGCATCTACACTCGGCAATGTCATGCCCCAGCACCGAACCCTAAGGCACACCACTAGTCACAGGGGTCTAGTCTGAGAAGCAAACCTTCCACCATCACCCACTGCTTCCTTCCATGAAGCCAACTTTCTATCCATTCAGCTACTTCTCTTGGATTCCATGCGATCTAACCTAAAATACATCCAACCACCAGGACTATTTTAATGAGACTTCTTGAGGTTGTACAAAAATACCTCCAAATACATTTCTAATAAGACTATGTTCACTACTCAGTTACAGAAATATGCATAAAAACCACCATCCACAGCTAAATGAATTTGGTGGTGGACCCTAGTGAAGTGTAATCAAATCAAAGCAAGAATACTGGTTAAAATTATGTCTCACCTACTGTTCAGAAACATGCTCAGTTCACAGGAGTTTCTTCCAGATCTTTTAAGCACCTTAGAAACGCAAAAATGTTGGTGCAGTTAAAGATTTACCATGTCTCTATCCTCCTCGATCAAAAGTAACAACCTCAGAATTAGAATCAAATGAAATTCCCATAAGCAAGGCAGAAAATTCAACCCATATCACAGAAAACAGATGTGATTTCAAAATACAGGGTTTCAATTCTCGTTTAACCTAATTATATCACCGTGTCAAATTATATTGAAGACTGGAGATATGAACAGTCTCCAATTGTTTTAAACGGTGAGATAGTACGTGAGATTTATAATTGCTGGATAAGCAAATTAAAAAAAAACTTTGACATGGTATTCAAATGTGTGACGATCAGCCATGATCACAATGAATGGCGGGTGCTGGCTCGAAGGGCCGAATGGCCTCCTCCTGCACTTATTTTCTATGTTTCTATGTTTCAAATAATAAGTGAAGCAACATCAAGTGAAGTTTTTACACACCTAATCACCTAAACCTTGGCACAAGGTCTATGAAGGTTGCAACTCTATCAAACAAAGGACTTGGAAGCCGATACTGGAATTGGGGGTCCAAGCGTGATCAAATGGTGAGCAATGTACATGCAATTGTTGTGGTGGATAGCAACAGCTGGGGCAACTTCTGAAGCGTATTCTCCCTATTTGAAAATAAGAATGGATGGGTTAGAATCTATCATAATGTAGTATCTTGCTGAAACTACCCAACAATGATATAATAATGACAAGCCATTTTGAAATAACAGTTTGAAGGTTAAAAAGATCAAGTGCAGTTCCTATCCGATTTCTGCAGGGATGCTGCCTGACCCGCTGAGTTTTATGTCTATCTTAGTGCAAATCAGGTTTTGTTACTGCTGACGTAACCACAACAGCACCAAGCAGCAAGAAAAATACATGCTTCACCCAACTAATTGCCAAGATTTGGGAACATTAATCAACCCATACGAGCTTTCCTCGAGTTTAAAAAAAAGGTGACTTCATTAAAGCAAAATATTTGACAGGATAAATGGATGCAGTACATTTCTCCTGGCTGCCATGTCGGACGTTTGGAAACTGTAATTAGGTCAACATCTTTCATTTAATCCTTGAAATGCTTGTGCACAGATGTGTGGGTATTTGGTCATTAAGCTGATGCAAGGAAGAGTCTGGCAGATGTCTGGGCACTAAAGGCATCAGTAATACAGGTAAATGGAGTTGAGGGAAATTGGCCACAATCTTACTGTGGTCGTACACAACACATTAAATAATGTATTATTTCTTACATTCAACAGTGAATGATTTGATGACCTTGCCAAATAGGTGGAATATGTTATTACTAATCAGCACATCTTGCACTACTGTACAAGCAAATGAAATCAATCAATTCAAAAATGGTAATGGAATTAAAAACAAACTTAAAAGTGTCAAAATTACTTGTGATATGTTGGAACATCGCAGAACAAGTGGACCATGTTTCTAACAGTGTGGAACAACTGTACGGCACTGAAAAACAAATAAAGTATAAATCAGCTGCTGAAACTAGCAATTGAAAAGGTTATTGAAACAGTGCACCGGCTGCCTAAATCATCCAGGTATTTCCTTGAGTGAACAACATTGAAGAGTGAGCTTGAGCCTGGCTGCTTAGTCAGAGCCCAAGTCTGACCATGCCAAGGTTCAGGTTGTTTCTCAAAAAAATCCTCAACTCAGGTCTGATTTCACAAACCAGAACTTCAAACAAAATCACTTCATTGTTCAGTGTTACAGAAAATGTACGACCTTAACGGCCATTTAGCCCATCATGTGCAGGATAGTCAAACAAAACTAATCCAACCTAATCTCATCTTCCAGTAACCTTGCTGAACATTGTTCAAGTACTATAAAGATCAAATACTGCAACTATGAATATTTACCTACTCAATGCAAGCCCCAGACATCTTCTAATCTCTGGGTGACAATTTTCTGCTCCTCACCTTTAATCCATAGTTTAACATCAATGATCTGACTTCCGCGAGGGAAAAACATCCATCCTGAGATATTTGTGGAGGCCACATTATGGGCTATGTTTTTTGATATTATAAAAAGCAGTTATTTTACATTCCCCCCCCCCCCCCCCGACAACAAAATGGTGCGGAATAATCATAATATCAGGGTTGTATCATGTAGGAGTGACATCAGAACATACTATTCTGCCAGAGAGTAACATAAACCTGAACTTTTCCCCATGAAGCCATGAGTTTGGAGCTCAGTTGAAATATTAAAATGTAACATGAAGTAATCAGACGTTTTGCTAACCAGTCAGTTCCTTCCCACACATTTTGTCCACTCCACTGTGAAATCTCCTCAAGGTATGGCTACTTTGAAGAAGTTCTCCTCCTCTCTCCAACAAGAGTTTTGCGTTTCTCTATATCACTGTCTCAACCCGAAACGTCACTCATCCTTCTCTCCAGAGATACTGCCTGTCCCGCTGAGTTACTCCAGCATTTTGTGTCTATCAAAAATTGGGAAAATGATTTGAAATGCAGAGCATCTGTGACCTAACAAAATGCTGGAATATCCTTGAGAATCTGTAGTTATCTTTCTGAACCACAGGTTTAAGACTCCAAACAAAGATACTTTCACTGGGACTATTTAACAAGGCCATGAATGGTTAATACTTAATTAATCTATCCTTTGGTGACATTAATTAGTTTAATTGAATTAATATTACAAACCTCTTTGGTGCCATTTTGTCAACCCCTTTTATTTTGTGGGATATCAAATATTCATCCACACTCCAATTTAAATAGCTTTGCATGATTCAAGAACAAGAACAGATCCCTGTTTACTTCACCCACTGCCTTTTGATTTCTCTTCATGAAGTGTATGACCTCACTGTATGGCCGTGAGTAGTCACCCAAAGAGTCATACCTTTTTCAGGTCGTCGCTGGATTTTCAACGTTGAACATTTTTGCCCACCTGCTGCGACTATGACAGGTGCCGGACTGTCGCCGAAAATAATCGCGTAAATGGGACAGACACTTTACATACTGTTCCTGCCTGCTGGTCATTAATCCTATTGTCGATGAGCCAGATGTACATTTCTGTTTGATTAATGAACCTTTATTTGAACGTAACCAGGGAATGGTATTGGGCAACAAAAGCGCTCCATTCACAGCAGAATCTATTATGCCACAAAACACAGAATTACTTGCCATTCAGGTGGAGCACTTGCAGCCTCTGAAAGTGTCTGATAAACCATTTCCGTCAGTTTGTGGACAGATTCACTGATGCTGCAGGTAGGCAGACACATTGGTTGACTGCCGAGTTGCTTCCCGCTCCCCAGGTTCACCATGTCACTTGGAACAAGGTTGGAAGTCATGGTTACTTTTACTTTACTGACTGTTCCTTGACTGGGAAGCATTGGAATAGAGATCTTGGAATCAGCTGTAATCTGAAGGTACAGCAAGCAGTTAGCAGATTTTTTTTTGTAATCCTTTCACAAAATTTGTACCAAATTAAAACAGTTACAAATTAAAAATCAAATCAAAAACTGGAACAACGAGGGCACATCCACAGGACAAAGCACTTGATTCAGTCAAACGTATAACAGTTGGGAGCTTCCTGGTGGATAAGAGGCCACAATTAATCCCAAGAGGCCACAATTAATTTGTAAATGTCCGTTATTGAACATTTGTCATCTATTAACATAGGCTGTTCTAAAGTAATAACAACATTATTAATAGTCCATTCTGCCCATCAGGTCTGGAAGAGCCTCCTTGCAGCCTAACTGATTTCTTTATTCATCCACTTCTCTCTTTACATGGTGCGTTTGCTTTGTCTTTACAACACAAGGACATTCACAAATAAGGATAGAACATTTGCAAAATCATCAAGCATGCCGCAGTTGTCCACATATTACTAACTTAGATCCTGCACATAATTACACAAAGAACATTACTTACCAATGAGAGGGATAGACAGAGTTGACGTGGATAAGATTTTTCCATTGAGAGTAGGGAAGATTCAAACAAGAGAACATGATTTGAGAATTAAGGGACAGAAGTTTGAGGGGGAATTTCTTTACTCAGAGAGTGGTAGCTGTATGGAATGAGCTTCCAGTGTAAGTGGTGGAGGCAGGTTCAATTTTATCATTTAAAAATAAACTGGATAGGTATATGGACGGGAAAGGAATGGAGGGTTATGGTCCGAGTGCAGGTAGATCGGACTAGGTGAGAATAAGTGCTCGGCATGGACTAGAAGGGCCGAGATGGCCTGTTTCTGTGCTGTAATTGTTATATGATTTTGGACGATCAGCCATGATCATATTAAATGGTGGTGCTGGCTCAAAGGGTCGAATGGCCTACTCCTTCACCTATTTTCTATTTTTCTAGTCTAATCTTACCTCCAGTTCCCTCCCCTCTATTTTCAGTCTGAAGGAGAGTCCCGACCCGAAACGTCACCCGCGGTAGAGCTGCAGCCTTACAGCGCCAGGGACACAGGTTTGATCCACACTATGGGCACTGTCTGTACGGAGTTTTACGTTCTCCCCGTGACCTTCATGGGATTTCTCCAGATGCTCCAGTTTCCTCCCACACGCCAAAGATGCTACAGTTTTTTTAATTTAAATCTTTTTATTTGAATTTCACAGCAATTTGCATACATACATTGATAACAGACAGTGATAGTCAGGACATAATTGTGCAACAGTATGTAAGCGACTCTCAAAGCCCTTACCCTTACCCCCCCTCAATCCACCCGAATCAGGTCGGAACCAAACGGGGACAAACAACACTCACATACGTACACATCCACACAAATACGATAAGATAAACAAAACAAAACGTACAAAAACCCCCCAAAAAAACAACAAAAAAAGATGTGAGGAGGGGGGGGGTGGGTTGAGGGGAGAGCAGCTACAATAAGACAGAGCAGTGATAGAAGGCACTCAGTCCTCTTCCGAGTCCGGAAACAAGTTGAGAGAGTTAACAAGTTCCAGGAAAGGGTTCCATGTATCTAGGAATGTCTTGGTAGCGCCTTTGAGAGAGAACCTAAGTTTTTCAAGCTTAAAACCCCTGTCTCACGGTGCGAGTTGGCCCACGAGTGACCCCGAGTTTTCACTCGTGGTGATCACGTAGCGGGAACGTCGGAACTCCCACGAGCAACTTATCGACTCGTGGCGCTAACGGCAGGTACCCGGGAAACTTGTTAGCTCATGAAAAAAATCAAACGTGTTTGATTTTTTCCACGAGTCAAATTAACTGTTCAAGTTAAAAATGGAAACATTTAAACTAGTTGTAATAATGTAGCGGCCCGTGCGTTTACCTTAGTGACTCGTGAGTCTACTGTGGGAACTTTCTTATAATCTGTTCGTTCGCTCGAGTAAAGACTGAACCAAAGATAGACACAAAATGTTGGAGCTCAGCGGACCAGGCAGCATCTCTGGAGAGAAGGAATGGAGTCAAGACCCTTCTTCAGACTTACCCGAAATGCCACCCATTGTGTTAAACCACTGTACAATATTTTAAAATATTTATAACCTGTATCTATTTACTTGGGTGACAAAATAAACGCATCAAAACCTAAAAGCGAGAACGAGAAAATAAATAGATCCGATATTTGCATAAAATCATCTCCGAGATTTTAGAAATGATGCAAAAGCCCGGCTTTACCATTCAAAACTACAGCATTTCAAATTATCTAATTTATAAAAATACATTGAGAATCAATGATTCATAATGGAATGACTCTGCTCTTCAGTAGAAACAATTAATTTCCTCTGGGGTTTTTTTAACAGACATATTCTCTTTTTAAACGAGAATTAGTTTAGTTATTTTTGTTTGGAGCCTCTCCCGCCACTTTATTTCTCAATATCATCCTCACTCCTCCGTCGAGAAAATCTCCACTGAACGTACCGGTTCTGACGGAGGAATTAAATAACATGTATAGTGGAAATGTCAACATCTTTTTGATCTTGAGGTAGGTGGGGCGGTTTAGTCCATCAAGTCCGAACACACAGATCTGCTTCAGCTGATGTGAAGGGTCTCGACCTGAAACGTCACCCAATCCTTCTCTCCAGAGATGCTGCCTGTCCCACTGAGTTACTCCAGCATTTCGTGTCTATCTCAGCAGGGCACGGTCCCGCGGTTAACATCACACTCCAGACCTATCTAACCCCTTATTTGTGAAAGTTCCACACATATTTATCGATACATTTTCCGGCAGTGTGCCCAGGCTACGGACACCACACTGAGCCCAAACTAAAACAATCCCAGTACTTATTGGTGTGTATGGTTTGACCGAGGATACGTGCAATTTGGCCGAGGCACTTCACTGTCCTTGTGTAGGAAGGAACTGCAGATGCTGGTTTACACAGACGATAGGCACAAAATGCTGGAGTAACTCAGCGGGACAGGCTGCGCCTCTGGAGAGAAGGAATGGGTAATGTTTCGGGTCGGGACCCTTCTTCACTCATTCTTCCCTCGTCGATGTGAACTTGTGGGGGTACGAGGAATTGGGCGTCGCTGGGTAAGGGGAAGTGAGGTTTTACTGCTGAATTATGCGCAACAGAAGCATGATGTGGTGGTAAGGTCCGGTTAAACTCTCGTGTTCCCCCCCCCCCCCCCCCCCCCCCCCGTGTTAGGAGAGAAAGGGAAGAGAGTTGTGCAAACAAAGCACGGGAGACTGCATCTTTGGAGGGAAATCATAAAATGTACACGGATGTTTCGGGCCAGGACCCTAAAGGTTGACTACCCATTTCCCAGATGCTGCCTGGCCGTTGGCTTCCTCCTGCAGTTTGCTTTTGTCCCAGACCCCAGCATCTACAATCTCCTTGGCCTCCAAAGGGAAAAGTTGCTCGTGAA
The DNA here is from genome assembly GCA_035221665.1 of Okamejei kenojei. NCBI lineage: Eukaryota > Metazoa > Chordata > Chondrichthyes > Rajiformes > Rajidae > Okamejei > Okamejei kenojei. Next base: position 251,949 of record JAVHYY010000287.1, on the reverse strand, counting down.
GCGAAGGTCGATATTGACCCATGCTTACTGCAAAATCAAAGCTGCAGTGCTTACATATTTAGTTAAACCTGCACCTTAAACAGTTTCAAACTCTTCTTCCGTGGTTGGTGCCGACAGAATTTAAACGATTTTCCAAAGCACTCGGTTTGTGCTTCAGATTTAGTCATAACTTCCTCAATTGTATGAACAAAATGATCATTGAGCCCTCAACCTGTTCTTTCATCTCGACCAGTTCGCTCTTCACCTCTTCTGACCGCTTAGAACGAATGTGGACATCCGTCCACATTCAAAGATTTCATCTCCCAGTGTGTAGACCTGACAGTAAATTCAATTAAAATATAACAAACCTCCGCCCGCTGGTCTTCTAACTACGTGATGTGTGTTTCAAACAAATCATAAGTATAACTGCTCTGGCACTGGAGGGTGCGTATTTTCCCTTTGTAGGTCATATTAATAGATGTGGCCGCGCTGAATTTATCTTTAACTCAAAGCCACAGGATGGAGATGTCTTCTTTAACATTGTTGCTTTATTAAAACATACCTTCATTCACGGTTGGCTCAAGAGTAACTGGAGAGGAACTTGGTAACTCGGGAGAGGAAGTTGGAACATCGCAGCAATGACATACCCGTGGGAACTCGGTTGAACACTTGATCATAAACTTGAAGTCTCGTACACAACCATGAGTCTTTCACTCGGGGTACCTCGTGGGTCAACTCGCATCGTGAGACAGGCCCATTAAATTGTAGAGCACCTCCTTGATCCAGCGGGCGTGCGTCGGGGGGCAGGTAAGACTCCAGTTAAGCAAGATCAGTCTCCGGGCTAACAAGGTTGTAAAAGCCAGGACCCACTTCAACGCAACAGAGAGGTTGGTGTTGGGTGGAGTACCAAAAATAGCTGACAGTGGGTTTGGAGGAATAGTCTGGCCATAGGCTCTGCTTATCACGTCGAAAACACTACTCCAAAAGGCTGCTAGCTTAGGGCAAGACCAAAACATATGGCTATGGTTGGCAGGCGATTGATTGCATCTGTTGCAGGTGTCCTTAACAGCGGGGTATATTCTAGATAATCTTGCATTTGTGTAGTGGACTTTGTGAAGGACTTTGCATTGGATTAGGCCATGCTAGGGTTTTAATTGGCTTCGGTAAAAATTATAATTACCCCAAATTGGTAATGCTGCATCAGTCTTCAGACGAATGCAGCCAATATGGTCTAGTGGTGGGATATCCAGGATGGTAAAAGTCAAACTCTTCCAGTCCGCAGTCCTCCCTACAGCCCTCTGTGCCAGTGAGACATGGAAAATCAAAGTCCTGATGAAAAATAAATTGGATGCATCCCAACAACGCTGCTTGAGGAGGATCCTGAAGACTAGCTACAGAGACCACATCATAAACGAGGAGATCTACCGGGAAACTGCAACAAAGCCTCTCAGCCAGGACATAGAGGGACGCAGGATGAAATCAGCAGGACATGTACTCAGAATGTCACCAGAACGTGCACCTAAGATAGCAATGACATGGCAAGCTGATGGAAGAAAGAAAAAGGCCGACCAAAGCTCACATGAGGTGAACATTCCGATAGGATTTGGAAGCCCGGGATGCTAACCGATCGAGGGTGGAAGACGTCGCATATAACCGAACGAAATGCACAGAAAGTGGGATAACATAGAAGTAGTGTGAAGGATGGTCGGCGTGGACTGAATGAGCCAGTGGTTTCTATGCTGTATCTCTAAAGAAAACTATCACAATGTTTAAAAACCTTTTGGACAGCTAGATGGATAGCATTGGTTTAGAGGGCCATGGGCCAAACGCAGGCAGGTGGGACTAGTGTAGATGTGGCATGTTGGTCGGCATGGGCGTGGTGCCTGCTTTCACACATTGAAAGGCATGGACAGGCAACATTTTGTGTCGGGGTCCTTCTTCAGATTTAACCCTAACTGGATATGGTTTCCATATCCAGCATGAAAGGTTGCAACCTGAAATGTCGCCTGCCCATTCCCTCAACAGGTAATTCAGTTTCATTTTGTTCCGCTTTTTAATAGTCACAAGCATGGAAACAGGCTCTTAGGCCCACTGAGTCCACGTGGACCTGCGATCACCTGTACACTAGCACTAACCTACACACCAGAGACAAATATTTTGTGGAAGCCAATTAACCTATAAACCTGCATGTCTTTGCAGTGTGGGAGGAAACCGGAGCACCCGGAGAAAACCCATGTGTCATGGGAGAATATACAAACTCCGTACAGACAGCAGCTGGAGTCAGGATGGAACTGGGGCCTCTAAAGCTGCAAGGCAGCAACTCTTGCGCTGTGCCACCTTGATCTGCTGAGCTCCTCCAACACATTGAGTTTAGGAGGAAGACTGTACATCTTCCAGCATCAAGGAACCTATGTTTTATTCCTCACCTCTGTCTTTGGAGACGATCAGAACAAGCTGATAGTCCGTCCAATCGCCATTCAGGTTGTGCTTAGCCATGGCTCTCTGGATTACAGACGGGGCCCCGTCTTGGTTGGTCACCTGGAGTGGAAGGGAAAAAGTATTTACTTCAAACGATAGGTGAGAGGGATGGGGTACTGAGGACCTACTGAAAGGGATTTAACAACGGTTAACTGTTACCAGAAAACAAACGAGGGTTAGAAAAATGCTCTGCATTGTCTGCTTTGATCTGTCATTTTCACACCTTACCCTTCCATATCTCCAGACTCCCTCTCCCGACTCTCAGTTTGAAGAAGGATCTCGACACGAAACGTCACCCATTCCTTCTCTCCACAGATGCTGCCTGACCTGCTGAGTTATTACAGTATTTTGTGTGTATCTTAGAAAAATGCCACCCCATTAATTGACCAGTCATTCGCAATCACTCCTCAGGCCTGTGGTCAGTTAAGTTTAGAGATACAGAATGGAAACAGGCCCTTCGAACCATCGGGTTCACGCCATCCATTGAATACCCTTTCACACCAGCTCAATGTTATCCCACTTTCTGTTATCAGGCAACTGAACCATTCCACCAACAACTAGAGAGCGGCCTTGAGCTACTCGCTTCCTCATTGGAGATGCTTGGACAATCTTCAATCGGATTTTAGTGAACTTTATCTTGCACTAAACGTTATTCACTTTATTCCCTTTATCATGTTTCTTAATCCTGTGGATGGCTCAATTGTAATCATGTATTGTTTTTCTGTTGACTGTTTAGCATGCAACAAAAGCGGAACAAAATGAAACTGAATTACCTGTTGAGGGAATGGACAGGCGACATTTCAGGTTACAATCTTTCATACTGGATATGGAAACCATATCCAGTTAGGGTTGAATCTGAAGAAGGACCCCAACACAAAACGTCGCCTGTCCATGCCTTTTACACCGTTTGGCAAAGGATCATCTTTTGAACAAATAATCAACCCTAATAGATATTAGGATCTATATTTTCTCCTCCCATTTCAAACTACATGGAGTCCAAGGCAATGCAAGATAAGAGTGGCCCCAATGACATTCCAGGAGTCATATACAGAGCATCTTTCATACCATTATATCCCTAGTACCATGCACCACAGAAACAGGCCTTTCAATCCAACTTGCCCAAACCGTCCAAGATGTCCATTTTCTATGCCAGTCCTTCCTGCCCACGTTTGGCCCATATCCCTTGAAACATTTTCTATCCATGTACCTGTTCAGTTGACTTCTAAATGTCATATAATTCCTGCCATAACTACCTCCTCTGGCAGCTCGCACCCAAAACCCAACACCCAAGATTTAACAGATTCCTATTAAATCTTGCCCCTCTCACCTTAAACCTATGTCCTCTGGTCTTGATTCCTCTCCCGGGATAAAACACCCTCTGCATTCACTCTTTCTATTACGCTCATGATTTTATACACCTCTATATGATCATCTCTCAGCCTTCTGTACCACTACACCCACCACCCTCTGTGTGAAAAAACTGCCCCTCAGGTCCCTATTACATCTTTCCCCTCTCACATTGAGGTGGGTGTATGGAACGAGCTGCCAGAGGAGGAAGTTGAGGCACGGACTATCGCCACGTTTAAGAAGCAATTGGACAGATACATGGACACGACAAGTTTGGAGGGATATGGGCCAAATGCAGGCAGGTGGGACTAGTGGCCAGTGTGGGCAAGATGGGCCAAAGGGCCACACTGCATCACTCTATCTCCTCTGGCTCTTGCCCCTTACGAGAGAAACCAAAATCTCATTAAAGTTTGTGTCTGTTGTAGACTTTGAGCTAAACAGCACGGAAACAAGCTCCTTGGTTTTCAACTTTTCACATTTCCAAATTTTTTATTCAGAAGTCACAAAGATATTGCAGCAATGATAGATCTGCTGCCATACAGCGCTGGAGACCCGGGTTCCATCCTGACTGTGGGTGCTGTCTGTAGGGAGTTTGTACGTTCTCCCGTGACCGCAGGCGATTTTCTTTGGGTGCTCATACGTTCATAGAAGCAGACTCAATCATGGCCGATCTTTCTCTCCCTCCTAACCCCATTTTCCTGCCTTCTCCCCATAACCCCTGACTAACACCAGTGTCATGGTTTCCTTCCACACGTCAAAGATATATGGGATTGTAGGTTAATTGGCTTCAGTAAATTGTCCCTTGCATGCAGGAACTAGTGCATCCTATCTAGTCGTTGGTCGGCGCAAAATCAGTGGGCCAGGGGCGTGTTTCCATGCTGTGTCTCTGCTATAAAGTAGTATCTGAGCCGTGGAAGAATGCCATGCACCTACCACAATGCTTTTGTAGACATTCCCATTGCCGTTCTCGAGGCCGACGCGGATAATGCCATTTTCCTCATTCCGCTCGTTGTACTCATGAAGTGATGTTGTGGAGCTACGGAAAGTCCCCGAGATGGTGCCGTTGTGGTCAGTGGGATTATGGACACAGCACGAGAAGCATAAAATGTTGCGGATAAATGATGAGAGTCGTAAAGAGGCCTTGTCCATTGAGTGGGTGGATGGTAATGATTCATTCGGCTAGAAAACAAAACAGTATGGAAGGGAATTTAGATATTTCCAATCCAACTTTCCAGTTCTGTCATCAAGCCAGGCTGCTCGCATCCTCTATATAGGATGAGTGGTGATCTTGTCGACGTGTATAAAATCATGAGATTAATTGCTGCCTCACAGATCCAGAGACCAGGGTTCGATCCTGACCTCAGGAGCTGTCCATGCGCAGTTTGCACATTCGCCCTGTGAACACGTGGGTTTCCTCCGGTTTCAAGAGACAAGAATGTTTTATTGTCATATCCCATTTCCTCTCACATCCCAAAGATGTGCAAGGTTATTGGTTATTTAGCTTCTGTAAATTGTCCTTAGTGTGTAGCATAGAACTAATGAATGGGGTGATCACAGACTCAGTGGGCCAAAGGGACTGTTTTTCTAAGGTAAACTAAACTAAATATTGGTGTGATGCACTTGCAACATGCAATGCTTCACTTGTAATGTATTGCTTCTGCATAACACAACGACTGCTTAAAAAGCAGCCAAGTGACTTTACAGATACTGTGCGGAAACAGGCTTTTCGGCCCACCGAGTCCACACCGACCAGCGATCCCCACACACTATCCTACACACCAGGGACAATTTACGACTTGCAGAAGCCAAGTAACCTACAAACGTGCATGTCTTTGGAGTGTGAGAGGAAGCCGGAGCACCCGGGGAAAACCCACGTAGTTACAGAGAGAACGTAAACTCCGTACAGGCAGCAACCTTGGTCAGGATCGAACACGGGTCTCTGGTGCTGTAAGGCAGCAACTCTACCGCTGCGCCACAAAGTGCTGGAATAGGTCAGCTGACTCCATAGATCTCAGCTTCACTTTATCCTTCCTCAGGATCCACAAGCTCAATCAAAGCTCTTCCACTTACCTGACCTCCACTAAGGGTCACAAACCTGCCTTTCTCCAGCAACTGCCTTTCTCCAGACTCCAGCACTTTGTCTTTTTATGTAAATGAGCATCCGCAGTTCCTTGCGTCCACCCCTCATTGGAACGAGTTCGACGGACGTGAGCAGCACAAAATGTTTTACGAGGAAAAGGTTCGAACTTTTTCTAAACAAATTTGCTTTACCAGAAAGCTGCCTGGATTCGAGGGCTTCAGCTACAGGGAGAGGTTGGATAGACCTGCATTGTTTTCTCTGCAATGTCGGAGGTTGAGAGGAGACCAGTTAGAGGTATATAAAATTATGAGAGGCACAGTTAGGGTAGACACTTAGAATCTTTTTACCCCAGGCTGGAAATGTCCAAGACTAGAGGTGAGAGGGGGAAAGTTTAATGGGGATGCGCGGGGCAGTGATGGGGGCCTGGTATGTATGACGTGTGGAGGTGTTGGAGGCAGATATGACAGGGGTGTTTAAGAAGCTTTTAGGTGGGCATGTGGAAGTAGAGGGGAGAGAGGGATATGGATCATACACAGGCAGATGAGAGTTTAGCCTGGCGTCATGTTCTGCACAAACATTGTGGGCTGAAGGGCCCGTTCCTGTGCTGTACTGTTCTATGTTCTAACCATCCTATCACCAACCAGAGAGCAGTTCCCCACCTACAATCTACCGCAGTTGCAGATGTTTTCTGCCGCTCTCACCTCTGGCCACAAACTCTTTGAATCACTTCCCTCTGGGAGGCGACTCCGGACTATCAAAGCTGCCAATCAGACATAAAAACAGCTTCTTCCCACAAGCAATAGCTCTATTCAACAGTCAAAAGACTGTAACGTCTTTTTTATTCTGGTACTTTATTTTCGCATGTTTAAATTATAATATCTTATTTTTAATTGTCTACTGAATCTTGTTGTTACCTGCGAGCAAAGCACCAATGTAAGTTCCTTGTATGTGGACATACTTGGCTAATGTCATTTTTATTCATGATCTTTATTTTATGAGGAGTTACGATGAGTGATTACGTGAAGAAGGCCGTCAGCCTGCATGCGCGTCAATCTTCAAATCAGTGGTGTGAAATCACAGATAACAGTTGTTGAACTGAACATAGTAAGAATTAGAGAGGGCTAGAACTACCAGATGATCTTTATGATATGAGGGTTGGGAGCAGAGACCACGTAATCGCTCATCGTAACTCCTCATAAAATAAAGATCAAACTTCAAACTGGTAAGTTCTCATTTAATCTTACTATTTTACTTTGGAGTCACTATATGAAGATTTTAAAGCTCTGTGATTGCATGCCGTGAACACGAGTCCACACAACTGCATCAGTTGACCACAGATGAGTGAACATTAAAAAGCATTCAGACATGACATAGATTGAAACATGCTGATATTTTTAAATGTACAAATAATAATAATAATAGTAACCCCTTTCATCCAGGAGGAAACTATAAAACAGAACCTAAAATAGGGTTGCAAATACCCCCGGTCTGGCAATGCGTTAGTTATCAAATGATTGGAAAGGTTCATTCGTTAGATCATCCTGCAGCTGCTAGGATGTGGTCCAGCGGAATGTCCATAACCCAAGCTGCTGATGTTGTTGCAGCCCTGGTGGAGTGAGATTAAGACTGTCAGTGATCACTCCTGCACAAGCCAGACCCCGTTTTAACCACCTGGAGGTGGTCTGTACTGATACCTGTTTATGAGGTTTTATGTAACTAACAACATAGCTAGTTCAGAGCCTCCAAGGCTCTTGGTGACCTTAACAAACTGTTGTAGTGTGATAACACACAACCGAAGGTCCATAGGGTATGCCAACCTCTTGTTTGAAACCTGATGCCCCTGGTCTGCTCTGCTTGCTAAGTCATAACATAAAGTGTTATAGTCTACAGATGTAACCACCTTGTCCAGTCATAGCTTATGCAACGACTGGATCAGTTTGTAAGTGTGTTTGGCCAAGGACAGGGATGTAGTTGGAGCCCATCGGCGAAGCAGCGTCAGCACAATGTCAACATCCCATATCTCTGAGTCCCTGGGCCTGGGAGATTTTGAGTTGAAGATACGTTTCATAAATCTGGCTATCAGTGGGTGAGATCCGACAGAGTGCTGACCCGATCCCAGCAACAAGTATGACGACAAGGCACTACTGGCACAACTCTATCCCTTGTAAAAATTAGTTTAGAGAGGAATTGCAAAAAACATGTTATACATGTCGTGTCATACGTATGTTGGACTGTAAACAGAACACTTCCCACTAATGATATGGGGGATGCACAATTTCTTGGTACTCTCTCTCCAGGCTCTTGACCAATGTATGACCAGTCAGAGCCCTAGGTAAGGTCTCAGACTCTGAATCAAAGATTTGATTCGATCATGCAGTGGATGGTCCTCCCCAGTCACGGGGTGAACCAGCATAGAAAATAGAAACATAGAAAATAGGTGCAGGAGGAGGCCATTCGGCCCTTCGAGCCAGCACCGCCATTCATTGTGATCATGACTGATCGTCCGCTATCAATAACCCATGCCTGCCTTCTCCCCATATCCCTTGACTCCACTATCCCCTAGAGCTCTATCCAACTCTCTTAAATCCATCCAGTGATTTGGCCTCCACTGCCCTCTGTGGCAGGGAATTCCATAAATTCACAACTCTCTGGGTAAAAAGGTTTTTTCTCACCTCAGTCTTAAATGACCTCCCCTTTATTCTAAGACTGTGGCCCCTGGTTCTAGACTCACCCAACAATGGGAACATGTTTCCTGCATCTAGCTTGTCCAGTCCTTTTATAATTTTATATGTTTCTATAAATTTCAGATTTCTGCATATGGGAACAGCAATAAAAGGCTCAGTTCTCATACCCAATATGAGTGGGAATCATAGCTGCGTAGGCCAGTCAGACATTCCAAAATGCAAAAGGAGTCTTGCTGGTTTTTAGCAAACACCGACTGATGAGGCAAAGTGGAGGGAACGTATAAAAGACATTCCTCCCTAGCGTAGCGAGAATGCATCTACCGCTACTGCCCATGGGTCTAGACACCCTAACTGGTGATTGAGTTAAGCTGCGAACAAATCGATATTACCTTTTCGGTGTTCATGGAGGTAAATAACGGGACCTACTTACCAGCATCTCTAACTCCAGGTCCCTTACCTTTGCTGGCGTTTCAGCGAAATTTCATTTGCAGACTCAGTCCACATGTTTGTAATTTCCATTAGATCGCTGATGCTGCTGGCCAACTTTTCTTGTAGTGGCTAGTCGGTCCCCTACGGAGGAGCAATTTTTGAGGCAAAGCACACCGCTTCCCGTCATGCGATTGTCATACATTATGTATTAAGCATGGGATCCCGGCACATAGTCATATTCGGGTTCCTGTTTGGAGGTAAACTAACCTTCGACACTCTTTTAGAGGGGGAGTAATTGCACCTGAACCAGGTGTACCATCCGTATCCTCAAATTGTCTGTGCATGCTTCTGTACCAAGCATGTTTTGCGACACCATCTTCCATAGTCTTTTGGATGGGAGGCAACGCAAACTTTGACCAAAGGCAGCTGCAGGCATGTGACTTGAACTGCCTGTGTATGCATGCGTGACAGGAGGCACAATATATATGGCTCCATCTTCATCCATCCGAATGGGTGGACTTATGCAAGCTGAACCAGGGGCTGCCTCGACCATCTTCATCTTCATCCTTCATACATCCGAATGGGAGGACTTATGCAACCTGAACCAGGAGCTGCCTCAGGCATGTGTGCATGTATTTCAGCACCATCTCCATAACTCCGTTCAACCGAGTGGGAGGAATTGCAACCCTGAACCAGGCGTTGCTTCAGGCACATGTGCATACTTCTGTAGTATCCTCTTTACCCAGGGCTCTTGCTTAACTTATTTTCCCTGTTGCCAGCCGGGCAACCTTGACAGCTTTTTTGGTTGCCAAATGACAGTTTAGGTGGTCATTTAAGACGGTTTGCATGACGCATGCGATAATGTGCTCGGACGAAGTGCGTAGTTACCAGTCGGAATTATGTTCAATGAAGCATTCACATATTATGTTGAAGAAGGAATTGCAGATGTTGGAAAATCAAAGGTAGACAAGTACACTCAGCGGGTGCAGCAGCATCTATGGAGCGAAGGAAATAGGCAATGTTTCAGGACGAAACCCATCAGTCTGAAGAAGGGTTTCGACCCTGAAACATTGCCTATTTCCTTTGCTCCATAGATGCTGACGCATCCGCTGAGTTTCTCCAGCACTTTTGTCTACATTCACATATTATTTCTGCTTCAAATAACTCACAAACTAAACATATTCACCATTCAAGACATGATATACACCACAATGACATGCAGCAAAATTATAATACAATATCTCAACTCTTTTTACACATTGCAATTAATGCAATTTCTATTAGTTCTTTCCACTTCCAAACAAAGGACATAATTGCAGCAAATGTTCTTTAGGTAATATGTTTAAAGGTGTCAAAACAAATAATAACATTAGGAATTATAACACATTTGATTGCATTCCGTTATCAAACATAGTGAATGTTCGCTCTGAAGACCATGAATCACAATAGGGTCAGTGCGGGGTGGATAGATGGCGGGGGGGGGGGGGGGGGGGTTGAGAAGGCAATCGATGTGGAATGGATGGATTGAGGCAGGTGAATTAGTACGTGATGGTTGGAGTATGTAAAATTGTGAGGGGAGAGCACGGGGGATGTCAGTGGTGTTGAATGGGGGTTCTGTACGGGATGGATGGGGGGGGGGGGGATCAGTACAGGAAGAATGGGGGGTTCAGTACAGGATGAATGGAGTTGACAAAAATGCTGGAGAAATTCAGCGGGTGAGGCAATATCTATGGAGCTAAGGAAATAGGCAACGTTTTGGGTCGAGACCCTTGTTTATTCTTCTTGAATGAGGGGATCAGTACAGGATGGATGGGGGGGGGGGGGGGGGATCAGCACAGAATGAATGGGGGGAGGATCAGTACAGGATGGAGGGGGGGTCAGGACAGTGTGGATCGGAGGGTCTGTGCAGGATGAATGGGGAATCACTACAGGATGAATGAGGGGATTAGTATAGGATGAATGGGGGATCAGTACGGGATGAATGAGGGGATCGGTACAGGATGCATGAGGGGTTGAGTACAGGATGAATGGGGATCAGTGAAAGATGAATGGGGAGTTCACTACAGGATGGATGGGGGGTTTGGTGCAGGCTAAATGGAAGGTGGGTCAGTACGAGATGAATGGGAGGATCAGTGCAGTATGAATAGGGGGAGAAGTGCAGGATGGATGGGAAGGGGGGGGTCAGTACAGGATGAATTGGGGGGGGGGATCAGTGTAGGCTGGATGGGGGGGGGGTGGCAGGAGAATCAATGTGAGGTGGTAGGGTGATGAATAGATTGGGGGGGTAGATGGGGAGGGGAGCACAGGGGATGTCAGTGAGGACTGAATAGAGGAGGGAATGGGGATCAGTGCGGGATGGAGAGGAGGGGTCCCAGGATAAGAGGGGTGCGTACGAGAGAGGGGAGGGGAGGGGCAGAAGAAGTGGGGAGGAAGGAAGGTCGGCGCTCCTCGGACAACATTGCCCCGCTGCCTTGGCCGTCCCTGTCCAACGCCAAAGTGCCACGGCCAAAGGGGGAGGCGGTTGGGAACTCGTCGCCACCGCCTCCCCTCCTCCGCCAGCCAACAGGTAGGTGAGGGGCCAAGCGGTGCAGCTCAAAGATCCTTTAGCTATATGATCTTGGTGCAGCTGCTTCATTCGGCCTCCCTCCCTCCCTCCCTCTCTCTCTCCCCCCCCCTCCCACCCCCCTTCCCTTCTCTCTCTCCCACCCTCTCCCCCCCTCCCTCCCTCATCCGCGTGCGAGAGGGGTTGTATTGAAAGCGCCATTAACGGGTTTGCAGGCAGCTGCCGTTATCAGGACGATAGCGGCCGCTGCCTGCATATCAAAAAATACTGCTGCAAATCCACCAATAACGCTTTCGCAACCCCTCTCACACGCCGAGGCTGGGAGGAGGGAGGGAGGGAGAGAGAGGCCTCCTTCCGCCGGGCGGGGTGCGGGAGGAGGAGGCGGTGGTGCCGCTGTCACGGCCGTTGTTGCCGCTGTTCGAGACCCGTCATTCTCTCCGACCCTTCGTCACCGCGCACCTGGTATCTTTGCCCCGCAATCAACAATACTAGAGGTTTACAGCCGTCGAGACGAAACGTCACGTTCTCCAGAGATGCTGCCTGACCCACGGAGTTACTCCAGTTTTTTGTGTCTATCGGTATAAATCAGTATTTGCTTGCCAAGCCGGGCAAAATGAGTCGGCATTTCGGTTGCTCGGCAGCCCTTTGGGTGGTCATTGGCACCCGGGCAACAGCTAATTTCGAGCCCTGTTACCACTCCGCTCATTTGAGTGGGAGGAATTTTGCAACCCTGAACCAGGAGCTGCTGCCTGACAGCCTTAGGATGGAGCGTTTTTTGACTGCGACGAGTCGCAATCTTGTCTGACATAGATGCCCAAGACTTGGCACTCACTCTGAGTTGGGGTTGTCAGGTTGCTTCCTTCAGCAGCCGCCATGACTAGCTGTGCGAATCGATGCTCTGTTGGTATCCTCATTTACCAAACAGGCCGCACGTGTTAGTGACTCCGAGTCCTGCTCCTTTCCGATGCCAATGCAGTCTACAGGGAAGGACTGGAGCGCCTCTGGCCCCCATACGCCAGACATAGAGAGAAATGCTGGAAAAAACCTGCCAGTATTTGTCATGAGCAAAGACGTTTTCATGAATGAAGACACCCATCCCAGTTAAATCAGAGATTTGATCACTTTATCGATATGATAAAGTCGGCGTCAAGGGGAAGAATCCTCCACAGTCCCTTTAATGAGCGGAATTACCATGACACCACCATGTGTGCTCACACAGGTGACTGATAGGTATAGCTCAACAAGGCTTTCCAAGCCAGGGATCTATAACGCCATGGCAGGTCCAATTCCATGACACAATTTATTGGTGTAAGTGATAAATAATGTAGCTTGTAATTTCTCTCTATTAACACAACTAAATTTGGCATGATGATATATTTGTGATACCAAGAACAAACCCCCTGAACTGATACAATTAGTCAGAGGATACCAGCATAATGGTGCCCACCCTGTATAGCCATACTTTAAAAATAATGCACTATTCCTGCTACTGCCAGTGGAGGCGTGGGGGTGTTTATAGCCACCGGCTATCTGCACTTCCGCGGTCCATAGCCGGCATCCCCGCGGTCCATAATTGGTTTCCCCGCGGTCCGTCCGGGTATCGCCACGTATTACAATGTCCGGCAGGAATCTCTGCGAAGAGAGATTCCTGCAACAAAAAGACAACCTGAAAAGTAAGTTCGAAAACTTACCTGTAGGACTTGAAACTTACCACTGGAGGAACAACGCGTCGCCAGCCAGTCGTGAGCCATGCGTTAGACGTGATGACGCACATGCGGGCGGACGGCCTTCTCCACAAAGTCACTCACGTGACTCCGAAGTAAAATTATTATTCATTGGGCAATAGACAATAGGTGCAGGAGTAGGCCATTCGGCCCCTCGAGCCAGCACCACTATTCACCATGATCATGGCGATCATCCACAATCAATACCCCGTTCCTGCCTTGACTCCGCTATCTTTAAGAGCTCTGTCCAGCTCTCTCTTGAAAGCACCCAGAGAACCGGCCTCCACCGCCATCTGAGGCAGAGAATTTCACAGACTGTCAACTCTCTGTGTGAAAAAGTTTTTCCTCATCTCCATTCTAAATGAATGACCCCTTATTCTTAAACTATCCCTAAGATTATCTTAAATCAGACGTAACCTTACACTAAACGTTATTCCCTTAATCCTATGTCTGTACACTGTGGATGGGTTGATTGTAATCCTGTATTGTCCTTCCACTAACTGGTTAGCACACAACAAAAAAGCTTTACACTGTACCTCGGTACACGTGACAATCATAAACTGAACTATACTCTCAGCAGGTCAGGCAGCATCTCTGGAGGATGTGGATAGGTGTTGTCTTGGACATTTGCAGCCTGGGGGAGAAAGATTCCGACAGTCTGCCCTATCTGGACCACTCATCATTTTATATACATTTGCCAAGTCTCCTCTCATCTTCTGTCGTGGCACAGAAAACAATCCAAGTCTATCCAACCTGCTCCCTGTAGTGGAAGCCCGCTAATCTAGGCACTATTCTGGGAAAACATTTTGTTTTCACAAAGTTAGAAGAGTCTCATCGTAACACATTTTGTGCTTGAAACGTCAGGCTGGGACACTTGCACCTCGCTGAGTTACTCCAGCACTTTTCATTTTTTTAGTTAAAGAGATACAGCAGGGTAGCAAGCCCTTCGGACCACAGAGTCTGCACCGACCAGCAATCCCCGCACAATAACACTACCCCACATACACTAGAGACAATTTACATTCATACCAAGCCAATTAACCTATAAACCTGTATATCTTTGGAGTGTGGGAGGAAACCAGAAAGCCCTTAGAAAACCCACGCAAGTCATGGGGAGAACGTACAAACTCTGTACAGACAGTACCCTTTGTCGGGATTGAACCCAGGTCTCTGGCGCTGCAAGTGCAGTAAGGCACAGATGCTACCGCTGTGCTACCATGCTGTACATGAGGCAAAGGGTCTCAATTACCTTTCTTTGCAGCTCCTCAGGCATGTCGTCGGCCATGTCTGCAACTGTGTCATCAACGGTGTCTGCGGTGGTATCGGTGGTCATGTTGTAGGCTTGTCTGCAGCGGTGTTGGTGGCGTGTCGGTGGCCCTGTCGGTGGTCGTGTCGTTGGCTGTGTCTGCGGTCGTGTTGGTGGCGTATCGGTGGCCCTGTCGGTGGTCGTGTCGGCGGCTGTATCTGCGGTCGTGTTGGGTGCGGTGGCCCTGTCGGTGGTCGTGTCGGCGGCGGTGTCTGCGGTCGTGTCGGTGGCGGTGTCTGCAAGCGTGACGGTGGCCATGTCTAAAAGGAGCCTGCAAGTAGGGAGCACAATCCATCAGCACATCCATCCGGAGCAGCCATGCCTTTCCGGATGGATCACAGAGAGAAGATGCAAACTCCAAGCACACACACAGCCGAAGGAGAGGCACAAGGTCACAGGGAGAACGTGCAAACTCCACACACACACACACAGCACTCGAGTTCAGCATCAAACTCATTCCCGGCCTCCACAAGGCCAGCAGCATAATCAAGGATGAGTCACACACTGGCCACTCCCTCTTTTCCCTCTCCCATCAGGCAAAAGGTATAGAAGTGTGAAAATGCACAGATTCAGGGACAGTTTCTTCCCAGTAGTTATCAGGCAACTGAACTATCCTACCCCAACCAGAGAGCAGTGCTGAACTACTATCTACCTCACTGATGGCCTTTGGTCTATCCTTGATCGGACTTTACTGGGTTTATCTTGCACTAAACATTATTCCCTTATCATGCATCTGTACACTGTATGTGGCTCGACTGTAATCATGTATTGTCTTTTCACTGACTGGATAGCACACAACAAAACTATTTTTTCTGTACCTCGGAAAACGTGACAATACACTAAACTGACCCGGGCCTCTGGCACTGTGAGATAGCAGCTCTAATGTAAATTGGCTTCTTTGAATTGTCCCCGAGCATGTAGAATAACATAGAACTAGCGTGCGGGTAATCGTTGGTCAGCGTGGACATGGTGGGCCGAAGGGCCAGTTTGCACGCCGTAGCTCTAAAACTAAACTAAGGAGGATTCAGCTTATGTGGGGGATAGGAGCTAATTGAGATGGATAAGGATGTCAGAAACAAATAATGTCAGAGTGAATAATGAACAGATGTTTAAAAACTGGAGTTCAAGGGATGGTCTAAAACAGAGTTTGAGAGAAAGATGAATGGGGAAAAAAGGCATAGACTAATTTCTAAATGGGGTAAGAATCCAGAAATCGGAGGTGCAAAGGGAGTTGGGAGTTCTGGTGCAGGACGCCCTAAAAGGTAATCAGCGAGACAAATTGGTGATAAAGAAGGCAAACGCAATAGTAGCATTTATTTCACACAGAGAGTGGTGAGTCTCTGGAACTCTCTGCCACAGAGGGTAGTTGAGGCCAGTTCATTGGCTATATTTAAGAGTGAGTTGGATGTGGCCCTTGTGGCTAAGGGGATCAGAGGGTATGGAGAGAAGGCAGGTACGGGATACTGAGTTGGATGATCAGCCATGATCATATTGAATGGCGGTGCAGGCTCGAAGGGCTGAATGGCCTACTCCTGCACCTAATTTCTATGTTTCTATGTTTCTATTTCAAGTGGGCTAGAATCCAAAAACAGGGGTGTAATGCTGAGGCGCTATAAGGCGCTGGTCAGGCCACATTTGGATCATTGTGAGCATTTTTGGGCACCATATCTGAGGAAGGACGTGCTGGCTATGGAGAGGGTCCAGAGGTTTACGAGAATGATCCCATGAATGAGTGGGTTAACCTATGCTGAGCGTTTATGACGGCAGTGGGCCTGTACTCGCTTGAGTTCATTGAAATGCACCGAATAGTGAAAGGTTTGGACAGTGTGGATGTGGATAGGATGTTTCCACTCATGGGAGAGTCTCGGACAAGGGTTCCCAGCCTGGGGTCAATTTACCCCCATAGGGTAAATTTCACCTACCCAGGGGGCAATTTTATTGATTCTGGATTTGTACATATTCTTTCTCATTGACTGACTGTGTTTGGTTCCGGTATACCGGTGTCTGTTCATCATTAGTTGTTTATAAATAAGTGAATTAATATTGTAATGTGTTATTAAAGTTGCCAGCGTAAATGGGATGAAAAAGGTTGGCAACCCCTGGTCTTGGACCAGAGCCTCAGTATTAAGGGACATTCCTTTAAGAAGGAGATGAGGAATGTCCTTAGCTAGAGGGTGGTGAATCTGTGGAATTCATTGCCACAGGCGGCTGTGGAGGCCAAGTCATTGGATATTTTTAAGGATAGATTCTTGATTAGAACGAGTGTCTGGAGTTATAGGGAGAAGGCAGGAGAATGGGGTTGCGAGGGAAAGACAGATCAACCATAATTGAATGGTGGAGTAGATTTGATGGGCCGAATGGCCTAATTCTGCTCCTGTAACTTATGAGCAGAAGGGTCTGAAGAAGAGTTTCGGCACAAAATGTTGCCCATCTCCTTCGCTCCATGGATGCTGCTGCACCCGCTGAGTTTCTCCAGCATTTTGTGTACCCAGCGAGGGGTCAATGTTACCTGAGGTGTTAACATATGATGGACAAGTAAATGGGATTGTAGTGATGTCTATGATACAGTGAGTATTGCTCAACGTGGTGAAATGATGCACTGTCATTCCATCTAAGCTTACTTTATGAGATACAGCATGGAAACAGGCCGATCGGCCCACCAAGTATGTGCCGACCAGCGATCACCCGTACACTAGGTCCACCCTACACACTGGGGGCAATTTTCAGAATTAATCTACACGCCTGCACGTCTTTGGAATGAGGGGGGAAAATCGGAGCACCCGGAGAAAACACACACAGTCACAGAGAGAATGTACAAACTCTAGTTCCACCTGCCTGCATTTGGCCCATATCCCTCTCAACCTTTCCTATGTTCAGACATGTCAAAATGTCTTTCAAATAAGACACAAAATGCTGGAGTAACTCAACGGGACGGGCAGCATCTCTGGAGAGAAGGAATGGGTGACGTTTTGAGTCGAGACCCTTATTCAGACTGATGACAGGAAAGTCGGCAGCACAGAGAAAAAATGCAGTCAGTGACAGTGAAACTAGTGAGAGAACTGGGAAGTGGGAGGGGGGGTGTGGAGAGAGAGAGAGAAAGCAAGGGCTACTTGAAGTTAGAGAAGTCAATGTTTAAACCACTGGGGTATAAGCTGCCCAGGCAACATTTGAGGTGCTGTTCCTAAGTTCATAAGTGATAGGAGCAGAATTAGGCCATTCAGCCCATCATGTCTACTCCGCCACATGAGCGAAGTCGGCGAACGGCAGGTGACAGGTGTTCCGACGGAGAGCACTGCCAAAGGTGAGCGGGCCGGCACAAGGCGCTGAAGTGGTGGCCAGTTCTGCTGTCGGGTACCGGCGGCCGCTCTCAGCTACCCGAGCTGCTTCTATCCCCAGCTATAGTGTGTGGCTTTGCGCCCGGAGAGCTGCGGCAACGGTGAGTGAGGTACTGGCATTATCCCCGACACCCTCCTTCTCAACACTCGTGCCCTCCCCACAACTTTACCCCTGACACAGACTCTCCACACGGTGTGAAAGGAATTGTTCCCCCAATTGGTCTAGGACTAGGACGCCTTGGGCAAATTGAGATGTCACTGTTTTTTTTAATTTATTTATTTAACGGGTCGAACAATGGGTGCATGCGCAGTTTAATTTTATTTTTTTTAACGGACTGAGTGCCTACCCTGAGTAATTACTCACAGCACGTGCCTGGAATGAACCAATCTACTTTTCATTGAACATCGTCTGCCGCAAACGAGACTCCAGGATGGTATGTTGCCTCCCTGGTGCAAAGGTCAGGGATGTCACTGAACGGCTGCAGAACATTCTGGAGGGGGAGGGTGAACAGCCAGTTGTCGTGGTGCATGTTGGCACCAACGATATAGGTAAAAAAAGGGATGAGGTCCTACAAGGTGAATTTAGGGAGCTAGGAGATAAACTTAAAAGTAGGACCTCAAAGGTAGTAATCTCCGGATTACTACCAGTACCACGGGCCAGTCAGAGTAGAAATAGGAGGATAATGCAAATGAATACGTGGCTTGAAAAGTGGTGCAAGGGGGAGGGATTCAAATTTTTAGGGCACTGGGACCAGTTCTGGGGGAGGTGGGACCGGTACAAACCGGACGGTTTGCACCTGGAATGGAATGTAACCAATGTTCTTGGGGGAGTGTTTGCTAGTGCTGTCGGGGAGGATTTAAACTAATGTGGCAGGGGGATGGGTACAAGAGCAGAGAGGCAGGAGGGTGTAAAATGAGGGTAGAAGCATTAGGTAGCAAGGTGAAAGGTAAAAGTGGCAGGCAGACAAAACCAGGGCAAAAATCAAAAAGGGCCACTTTTCAGCAAAATTGTATAAGGGGTAAATGCGTTGTAAAGACAAGCCTGAAGGCTTTGTGTCTCAATGCAAGGAGTATTCGTAATAAGGTGGACGAGTTGAACGTGCAGATAGATATTAATGATTATGATATAGTTGGGATCACGGAGACATGGCTCCAGGGTGACGTAGGCTGGGAGCTGAACATCCAGGGATATTCAATATTCAGGAGGGATAGAGAGAAAGGAAAAGGAGGTGGGGTAGCGTTGCTGGTTAGAGAGGAGATTAAAGCAATGGAAAGGAAGGACATTAGCTTGGAGGATGTGGAATCGGTATGGGTAGAGCTACAAAACACTAAGGGGCAGAAAACGCTGGTGGGTGTTGTGTACAGGCCACCTAACAGTAGCAGAGAAGTTGGGGATGGTATCAAACAGGAAATTAGAAATGCGTGCGACAAAGGCAAAACAGTTATAATGGGTGACTTCAATCTACATATAGATTGGGTTAATCAAATTGGCAGGGGTGCTGAGGAAGAGGATTTTTTGGAATGTATGCGGGATAGTTATCTAAATCAACATGTAGAGGAACCAACGAGAGAGCAGGCTATTTTAGACTGGGTTTTGAGTAATGAGGAAGGGGTAATTAGCCGTCTTGTTGTACGTGCCCCCTTGGGCAAGAGTGACCATAATATGGTTGAGTTCTTCATTAGGATGGAGAGTGACATTGTTAATTCAGAAACAATGGTTCTGAACTTAAAGAAAGGTAACTTTGAGGGTATGAGACGTGAATTGGCCAAGATTGACTGGCAATTAATTCTAAAAGGGTTGACGGTGGATATACAATGGAAGACATTTAAAGACTGCATGGATGAACTACAAAAATTGTTCATCCCAGTTTGGCAAAAGAATAAATCAGGGAAGGTAGTGCATCCGTGGATAACAAGGGAAATCAGGGATAGTATCAAAGCAAAGGATGATGCGTACAAAGTAGCCAGAAAAAGCAGCATACCAGAGGACTGGGAGAAATTCAGAGACCAGCAGAGGAGGACAAAGGGCTTAATTAGGAAAGGAAAAATAGATTATGAAAGAAAACTGGCAGGGAACACAAAAACTGACTGCAAAAGTTTTTATAGATATGTGAAGAGAAAGAGGTTAGTTAAAACAAATGTAGGTCCCTTGCAGTCAGAAACAGGTGAGTTGATCATGGGGAACAAGGATATGGCGGACCAATTGAATAACTACTTTGGTTCCGTCTTCACTAATGGAAGACATAAATAATCTGCCTGAAATAGCAGGGGACTGTGGGTCAAAGGAGGAATTGAGTGAAATCCAGGTCAGTCGGGAAGTGGTGTTGGGTAAATTGAATAGATTAAAGGCCGATAAATCCCCAGGGCCAGATAGGCTGCATCCCAGAGTACTTAAGGAAGTAGCTCAGGAAATAGTGGATGCATTAGTGATAATCTTTCAAAACCCTTTAGATTCTGGAGTAGTTCCTGAGGATTGGCGGGTAGCAAATGTAACCCCTCTTTTTAAGAAGGGAGGGAGAGAGAAAACGGGGAATTACAGACCAGTTAGTCTAACATCGGTAGTGGGGAAACTGCTAGAGTCAGTTATTAAAGATGGGATAGCAGCACATTTGGAAAGTGGTGAAATCATTGGACAAAGTCAGCATGGATTTACAAAAGGTAAATCATGTCTGACAAATCTTGTGGAATTTTTCAAGGATGTAACTAGTAGCGTGGATAAGGGAGAACCAGTGGATGTGGTATATCTGGACTTCCAGAAGGCTTTCGACAAGGTCCCACATAAGAGATTAGTATACAAACTTAAAGCATACGGTATTAGGGGTTCAGTATTGATGTGGATAGAGAACTGGCTGGCAAACAGGAAGCAAAGAGTAGGAGTAAACGGGTCCTTTTCACAATGGCAGGCAGTAACTAGTGGGGTACCGCAGGGCTCAGTGCTGGGACCCCAGCTATTTACAATATATATTAATGATCTGGATGAGGGAATTGAAGGCAATATCTCCAAGTTTGCGGATGACACTAAGCTGGGGGCAGTGTTCGCTGTGAGGAGGATGCTAGGAGACTGCAAGGTGACTTGGATAGGCTGGGTGAGTGGGCAAATGTTTGGCAGATGCAGTATAATGTGGATAAATGTGAGGTTATCCACTTTGGTGGCAAAAACAGGAAAGCAGACTATTATTTAAATGGTGGCCGATTAGGAAAAGGGGAGATGCAGCGAGACCTGGGTGTCATGGTACACCAGTCATTGAAAGTAGGCATGCAGGTGCAGCAGGCAGTGAAAAAAGCGAATGGTATGTTAGCTTTCATAGCAAAAGGATTTGAGTACAGGAGCAGGGAGGTTCTACTTCAGTTGTACAGGGTCTTGGTGAGACCACACCTGGAGTATTGCGTGCAGTTTTGGTCTCCAAATCTGAGGAAGGACATTATTGCCATAGAGGGAGTGCAGAGAAGGTTCACCAGACTGATTCCTGGGATGTCAGGACTGTCTTATGAAGAAAAGACTGGATAGACTTGGTTTATACTCTCTGGAATTTAGGAGATTAAGAGGGGATCTTATAGAAACTTACAAAATTCTTAAGGGGTTGGACAGGCTAGATGCAGGAAGATTGTTCCCGATGTTGGGGAAGTCCAGGACAAGGGGTCACAGCTTAAGGATAAGGGGGAAATCCTTTAAGACCGAGATGAGAAAGACTTTTTTCACACAGAGAGTGGTGAGTCTCTGGAACTCTCTGCCACAGAGGGTAGTTGAGGCCAGTTCATTGGCTATATTTAAGAGTGAGTTGGATGTGGCCCTTGTGGCTAAGGGGATCAGAGGGTATGGAGAGAAGGCAGGTACGGGATACTGAGTTGGATGATCAGCCATGATCATATTGAATGGCGGTGCAGGCTCGAAGGGCTGAATGGCCTACTCCTGCACCTAATTTCTATGTTTCTATGTTTCTATGTTTCAAATGTCTTCCATATCTCTCGTTTCCCTCACCCATGACTCTCAGTCTGAAGAAGGGTCTCGACCCTAAACATCACCCATTCCTTTTCTCCACAGATGCTGCCTGACCCATTGAGATATTCCAGATTTTGTGTCTATCTTCGGTTCAAACCAGCATCTGCAGTTCTGCTCCTTCCCACACATCAATGAGGGACCGTGTTCTCTGGGTTAACCAGATGCAATGTTATTTTATTCTACTCACAGCCTGAGACACTTCACCATACTTCGACCGCAGGCTGCGGGAGCTTGGAGCACCCCGACGCAGGAGCTTGGATTACCCCGACGCGGGAGCTTGGATCGCCCCGACGCGGGGGCTTCGACCGCCGACTGCGGGAGCTCCGATTGCCCCGACTGCAGGAGAAAAATGAGGGAAAAAGGTTAGACTTCATTGCCTTCCATCACAGTGAGGAATCCGCTGCGGTGGATGTTTATGTTAACTTTTATGTAGTTGTGTGTCTTGTTACTTTTTTTATAAGGCGGATTCGTAATTCGAATATCACTGTACCTTAGTTGGTACAGGTGACAATAAAAGACCTTCGAAACCTTTGAAAACAAAGCTTTTCACTTTATCTCAGTACACGTGACAATAATAAGCCTACACATAAAGTTCTCCAATATAGACTGGGCACAAACTAAACACCATCATAATGAGAAGAACTGATCCTCTATAGATGGGAATTTGACATTGCATCTTATTCTGGTCTCTCTACCAGGCCATTTGCCCCCATCTTGTTCTACATTTAAGATAGTCGCAAAATGCTGGAGTAGGTGACGTTACGGGTCAAGCCCTTCTTCAGACTGAGAGTCAGGGGTGAGGCAAACGAGAGATAGAGAGGGTGATATAAGAACTGCAGATGCTGGTTTACACTGAAGATAGGCCCGAAACGTCACCCATTCCTCCTATTCAGAGATGCCGCCTGTCCCGCGAAGTTACTCCAGCATTTTGAGTCTATCATTGGTGTAAATCAGCATCTGCAGTTCTTTCCTATACATTTTGTCTGCTCTACATTTAGATGCAGATCCTCCCCACTGCACGGCCACCCTCTTTATGTATGGCCCATCCATCCAATAGAGAGTTTGGGAGTCCAGCTGATGGATTTGGCCGTTGCTATGGGACTGGAGGCATCTTCTACCAAGTGGGAAATCGGTCCTTACCTCGGTATTTCCCATTTGCAAACTGTTCTGGTTACAAAGAGCTCCTGGGATGAGAACCCAGTCGCAATCCGGGGATGAGCCAATTGACAATAGACAATAGGTGCAGGAGAAGGCCATTTGGCCCTTTGAACCAGCACCACCATTCAATGTGATCATGGCTGATCATCCTCAATCAGTACCCCGTTCCTGTCTTCTCCCCATATCCCCTGGCTCCGCTATCTTTAAGAGCCCTATCTAGCTCTCTCTTGAAAGTATCCAGAGCACCGGCATCCACAGCGCTCTGAGGCAGAGAATTCCACAGAATTCATAACTCTCTGCGTGAAGAAGTGATTCCTCGTCTCCGTTCTAGATGGCTTACTCCTTATTCTCAAACTGTAGCCCTTGGTTCTGGACTTCCCCAACATTGGAAACATGTTTCCTGCCTCTAGCGTGTCCGAACCCTATATAATCTTATATGTTTCGATAAGATCCCCCCTCCTTCAATAAGATCCTTCTAAACTCCAGAGTATACAAGCCCAGCCACTCCATTCTCTCAGCATATGACAGTCCCGCCATCCTGGAAATTAACCTTGTAAACCTACGCTGTACTCCCTCAATAGCAAGAATGTCCTTCCTCAAATTAGGGGACCCAAAACTGTACACAATACTCCAGATGTGGTCTGACTAGGGCCCTGTACAAATGCAGAAGGACCTCTTTGCTCCTATACTCAACTCCTCTTGTTATGAAGGCCAACATGCCATTCACTTTCTTCACTGCCTGCTGTACCTGCATTCTTATTTTCATTGACTGATGAGCAAGGAACCCGATCCCGTTGCACTTCCCATTTTCCCAAATTGACACCATTTAGATAATAATCAGCCTTCCTGTTTTTGCTACCAAAGTGGAAACCTCACATTTATCCACATTAAACTCCATCTGCCATGCATCTGCCCACTCACCCAACCTGTCGAAATCACCCTGCATTCTCATAGCATCCTCCTCACAGTTCACACTGCCACCCAGCTTTGTGTCATCTGCAAATTTGCTAATGTTACTTTGAATCCCTTCATCCAAATCATTGACGTATATTGTAAATAGCTGCAGGTCCCAGCACCGAGACTTGCGGTATCCCACTAGTGACTACCCGCCATTCTGAAAGGGACCCGTTAATCCCTACTCTTTTGTTTCCTGTCTGCCAACCACTTCTCTATCCATGTCAGCAGTCTACCCCTAATACCATGTGCCCTAATTTTGCCCACTAATCTAGGATGTGGGACCTTATCAAATGTTTTCTGAAAGTCCAGGTACACTGCATCCACTAAATCTCCCTTGTCCATTTTCCTCGTTAGATCCTCAAAAAAATTCCAGAAGATTAGTCAAGCATGATTTCCCCTTCGTAAATCTATGCTAACTCGGACCGATCCTGTTACTGCTATCCAAATGTGCGGCAATTTCATCTTTCATAATTGACTCCAGCATCTTCCCCACCATCAATGTCAGGCTAATTGGTCTATAATTCTCTTTTCTCTCTCCCACCTTTCTTAAAAAGTGGGATAACATTAGCTATCCTCCAATCCACAGGAACTGATCCTGAATCTATAGAACATTGGAAAATGATCACCAATGCGTCATGATTTCTAGAGCCACTTCCTTAAGTACCCTGGGATGCAGACCATCAGGCCCTGGGGATTTATTAGCCTTCAGTCCCATCAGTCTGCCCAACACCATTTCCTGTCTCATGTGGATTTCCTTCAGTTCCTCCGTCACTGTAGATCATCTGGCAACTAGTACATCAGGAACATTGTTAATGTCCTCCTTAGTGAAGATGGATCCAAAGTACCTGTTCAACTGATCTGCCATTTCCTTGTTCCCCGTAATAAATTCATCTTTTTCAGTCTTCAAGGGTCCAACTTTGGTCTTAACTAACTTTTTCCTCTTCACATACCTAAAGAAGATTTTACTATCCTACTTTATATTCTTGGCTGGCTTACTTTCGTACCTCATCTTTTTTCCCTGTATTGCCTTTTTAGTTATCTTCTGTTGCTCCTTAAACATTACCCAATCTTCTTGCTTCCCGCTCATCTTTGTTATGTTGTACTTCTCTTTTACATTTAAATTGTCCCTGACATCCCTTGTCAGCCAATTCGCCCCTTACTCCCTTCGGAATCTTTCTTCGTATTTGGAATGAACTGATCCTGCATCTTCTGTATTATTCCCAGAAATACCTACCATTATTGTTCCACTGTCATGCCTGCCAGGGGATCTTTCCAGTCAACTTTTGCCAGCTCCTCCCTCATAGCTCCATAGTCCCCTTTATTCAACTGTAACACTGACACCTCTGATCCACCATTCTCCCTCTCCAATTGTAGATTATACTTGACCACTATCTCCTAATGGCTCCTTAACCTCAAGTTCCTTTATCAAATCCAGTTGATTACATAACACTAAATCCAGAATTGCCTTCTCCCTGGTAGGCTCCAATACAAGCTGCTCTAAGAATCCATCACGGAGGCACTCCACAAACTCCCTTTATTGGGCTCCAGTACCAACCTGATTTTCCCAGTCTACCTGCATGTTGAAATCTCCCATAACAACTGCAGCATTACCTATACTGCATGCCAATTTTAATTCCTGAATCAACTTGCACCCAATATTCACTCTACTGTTTGGGGGCCTTTAGATAAGTCCCATTAGGGTATTTTTACCCTTACAATTCCTTAGTTCTATCCATACCGACTCCACATCTCCTGTTTCAATGTCACCCCTTGCAAGGGACTGAATTTCATTCCTCACCAACAGAGCTACCGCACACCCTCTGCCCACCTGTCTGTCTATTCAATAGGAGGTATGCCCTTGAATATTCAGTTCCCATCCCTGGCCCTCTTGCAGCAATGTCTCTGTAATTCCCACAACAAGCCATGCGCGTGAGTTTAGTTTTAGTTTTAGAGATGCAGAGTAGAAACAGGCCCTTCAGCACACCGAATCTGCAAAGGATATTTAAAATAAAAGGGCCGTTTAAAGTTCATAAGCTGAACCTTTTTTTAAAAAATCGAATTTGAAGGAAAAGTAAAGAATTATAATGAAAATGTTCCCAAGAGCTGGCATCATTCCAGGGAGCACATGGTAATTTTGATAACCAATTCAACAGAGATTTTTGGGTCTCCAATTCATGGTTCAAAGATGCAAAAAGTTGGGTTTACAAGTGAAGCTTTGAGTAAGTCGAACCCTATTTTAAAATACTTTTAAATTAAAAGGAGTCTACAGATGCTGTAAATGAGTTCATGTGGAAGAATAAGCAACGGTTAAACAAGCCAATTTATTTCATTTGAAGTGAAAATGCACTTTGTCCAATTTAAACTAGTTTGCCTGACCCATAGTTATTTGCCCAGCCTCAAAGATTCACGTTTTCTCACCCCATCAGCAAAAAAGGCATGATTAGCCCGAAAATGAATAGATTATTCTACAGCCATCGTTTAAGACTCGGCTGAATCCAACATTCCTAAAGCACTACCATAATTAACTTGTTTAAGAAAGAAATGCAGATGCTGGTGAAATCGAAGGTTGACAAAAATGTTGGAGAAACGCAGGGGATGAGGCATCATGCACCTCTGAGTTTCTCCAGCATTTTTGTCTACCATAATTAATTCACTCCCTTCACCCAGGAGGTGGGTATGTGGAACAAGTTGCCAGAGGAGGTAGTGAAGACTGGTACAATGGCATTTAGAAGATATTTGGACAGGACTATTTGGACTAATTGACTGTTTCTCTAATATACACTGAACTTTTTTTGCTGTTTAGTATGGGTTTTACAGTGCAATATGTTTACACTACTGCTGTGCTGCTACGTAACCCGCTCCATGACACAGAGGAGCATCTTTAGCAACAGACTAGTTCCACCAAGATGCAGCACAGAACGCCACAGGAGATCCTGTTTCCCCGTGGCTATCGAACTGTACAACCCCTTCTGTCGTGGGGAAGACTGACCATCCCCCTCCCCCTCCCCAATCTTTGCACATCCCCAATCCTTTCCACTCATCACTTTAATTTCATGTTTCATGTTTAGTTTAGTTTAGTTTAGAGATACAGCGCAGAAGTAGGCCCTTCGGCCCACCGGGTCCACGCCGACCAGCGATCCCCGCACGTTAACACTAACCAGCGATCATCCCGTACACTAGCACTACTCCACACACTAGGGACAATTCAATGTTACCGAAGCCAATTAACCTACAATCCTGTACGTCTTTGGAGTGTGGGAGAAAACCGAAGATCTCAGAGAAAACCCACACGGGTCACGGGGAGCACGTACAAACTCCGTATAGACAACACCCGTAATTGGGATCGAACCTGGGTCTCCGGCGTGCATTTGCTGTAAGGCAGCAACACTACCGCTGCGCCACCATGACCGCCTTTATCTTGTGTTTTATAACTGTTGGCAGATCAATTTCCCTCCTTGGATAGATAAAGTTCTATCGTATCGTAAGTCAGTATATAATTGTTCATTTTGTGACAAATGACAATAAAACACTCTTGACAGGTACATGGATAGGATAGGTATGGAGAGATATGAGCAAATGCAGGCAGGTGGGACTAGTGCAGGTGGAGCACCTTGGACAATGTGGGCAAGACAAAATGTGCAGGAACGGCAGATGCTGGTTTACACTGAAGATAGGCACAAAATGCTGGAGAAAATCAGCGGGACAGGCAGATTACAACTCAGCGATATGAATATTGATTTCCCCAACTTCAAGTAACCCTTGCGTTCCCTCTCTCTCCATCCCTCCCCCACCTTAGTTCTCCAACTAGCTTCATTGTCCTGTGAAACGTCATCTATCCATGTTCTCCAGAGATGCTGTCTGACCCGCTGAGTTACTCCAGCACTCTGTGAAACGTCACCTATCCATGTTCTCCAGAGATGCTGCCTGACCCACTGAGTTACTCCAGCACTCTGTGAAATGTCATCTATCCATGTTCTCCAGAGATGCTCCCTAACATTCGTCGTTTCAGGTCGGGACCCTTCCGGTTTGAGTGGGCCAGTGGAGTAGAGAAGCCAAGACAGTTGTTGCACCAACAGTGAATATGAAAAGGTCCAGAGAGGGTAGAAGGCTGGGTAGGGGAGGGGGAAGAGGAGAGGTGGGGGAATGTTGGAGACTGGAGACAGGATTGTCACTGGATGGATAGGATTCTCTCGCATAAAGAAAAGCTCAGAGGTGGCAGAAGAGCCTTACGTCCCTATGTTCCCGATGTAGGGGGAATCCAGAACCAAGGGTCACAGTTTAAGAATAAAGCCCGCTGAGTCACTCCACCTTTTATCTTGGTCTATTAACAGATTCAAATCTACCTTAGTAAGTCTGCTTGGCACTTTCCTTTTTCACCGGCATTCTCGAAAACTCCTTGCTTGGCTTATCGATCCACACCGTGAAGGTTAGAGTTTCGGCCTCTAGCTGTTTCAATGCCAGGCAATGGGGGTATTGCGTACCCACTTCAAGTTGACAGATGAAATGGAGCCAGTTTGCCAAGTTGACAGATTGAATGGAGCCAGTCTCTCATGGTTACGGATGCAGTTCACTGTGAGGTCGCCAGCCAGGCACATTATGAGGTTATCTCTGATTATGATGGTTTACAAACTTGCGATCTTAAGAATGGAAGGCAGAGAGCAAGAGTGACTAAAAGGATAAAGAGGATTAATACTTAACACTAAATATACACCTGATGAGATTGGATTTGGTACTTTACTGTGAAGAAATTGAACTTTAAATTACTATACTCAAGGACTGTCTTGAATTTAGAATGAAATTGATTCGTTATCTTGTTATTATTATATAATATTTTATATTATAGCACTAATTATTACTAATCACTACTAATCATAATTACTAATTATCATTAATTATAGTTAACTGGATCAACTCAGAATTAGCTAAAAGAATGAATCATGTTGATTAAAATAGAAAACAAAGGTTTAATCCTTGATATGTGATACTATTTAGACTAATCATGGACTAATACTTTTGTTATATGAGATTAATATTTTACTTACTTTGAGATTATCAATTATTCCACTATCACTAACTGCACTAATTGTAGATGCAATTTTTTTCTTTCTTTTACACTTTACTAATATAACAATCTCTTATCTTTCCTATTTTATATTATATTATAATTATTATAATCATAATACTATCAATATCTTTATTCAACTAAAGTGACAGAACAATCAACAGGAATGGTAGCATTTTTACAGAAATGTAACCTTAAAGGTTTAGATTTGCAAGAGCAAGAACTATTAGGTGCTGAAATAACGATAAAAGATATCGAAGAGTCAATTAGATCTTTAAAAAATGGAAAGGCCGCAGGCCCTGATGGCCTAAGCGCCGAATTTTATAAAAAATGTTATGATCTGATTTCTCCACGTTTCCAAACACTGTATAAACATGTTTATATTCAACAGAAACTCCCGGAAACTTTAAATGAATCTACAATAATACTTATACCTAAAACTGATAAGGATCTGGAAGACCCGGCCTCATATAGAGCAATAGCTCTATTAAATACTGATCAGAAAATATTAACTAAAATCCTATCTCATAGATTGAGCTTAGTGATTAACAAATTAATACACCCCGACCAAACAGGTTTTATCCTAAAACGTCACTCATTTTACAATCTGAGACGATTATTTAATATTATATACTCAAATAGAATTGCTAATGCAGATCTAGCAATTATTTCGCTAGATGCTGAAAAAGCCTTTGATCAGGTAGAATGGTCATATTTATTTTCGGTGATGGAAAAATTTCAATTGGGAGAGAAGTACTATACATGGGTTAAACTTTTATACTCTAACCCAACAGCTAGAATACTAACAAACCAAATGTTATCAACTAAATTTAATCTTTCTAGAGGTTGTAGACAAGGATGCCCGCTATCTCCATTATTATTCGCTTTAGCAATAGAACCACTCGCAGAAAGTGTCAGATCTAATCCAGAAATACATGGGTATAATACTAAAGACACAATGAATAAAATCTCTCTATATGCAGATGATGTATTAACATATATTACAAAGCCAGAAATTAGTATTCCAAATTTATTAAATCTAATAACTCAATTTGATCTGTTTTCAGGATATAGAATTAATTGGAATAAAAGCGAAATCATGCCATAACGGAACTCAATTTACATACACTACAACAATCACCTTTTAAAATAGTTGAGGAAAATTTTAAATATTTAGGTATTTATGTAACTAAGACGTATACTTCTTTATTTAAATCAAATTTCCCACCTTTACTGAATAAACTAAACAAGAATATTCAATATTGGAAAACACTTCCCATTTCAATGTTCGGTAGAATTAATGCTATAAAAATGATCTTTTTGCTGCAATTATTGTACTTATTCCAATCAATCCCGATATATATTCCAAAATCTTTTTTTTTTAAAGTAGACTCTACTATTACAAGTTTCATCTGGGATTATAAGAATAATAGAATAAATAAAAAGCATTTATGTAAATCAAAGATTAATGGAGATCTAGCTCTACCAAATTTTCTGTTTTATTTTTGGGCAGTCCATATTAAAAACATGAATGTTTGGCTGGAAAAAATGGATCAACAACCAGACTGATTAAGGATGGAAAAGGACTGTTTACCTTTTGAAATCAGTTCGATTATATTTGCACCGACAAAATTGCACAAAAAAATCTATAGGAAAAACCCTATAATATATATTGGTACACGAATCTGGAAACGATTAAAAAAGGCTTTAAAATTGGATAAGAAACCATTCTACAATGTCTCCCTATTGTAAACAATCCCTTATTCAAACCTTCCATGCTGGATAAAGGTTTCACACAATGGAAAAATTATGGAATCAAAAAGATGGAACATCTTTATAAGAAAGGCACATTTCTTTTATTTCAGGAATTACAACAGATTTATGGATTACACTCAAATAATGTTTTTCGATATCTACAACTCAGAGATTATGTTAAATCAAACACACAAGATTATAGGAATAGGGAACCAGAAATCCTTGATGAATGTTTGAATAAGCATCCTAATACAGAAAAACTAACAACTTATATTTATAATATCCTTTTAGATAGCGAGGTACCATCGACGGAATCACATAGACATAATTGGGAAAATGAATTAAACCAACCGATAACGAAAGATATTTGGGACAAAAGTTTACTATATATACATCAATGCTCGTTAAATGGCAGACATGCTTTAATACAATTTAAACTATTACATAGATTACATTACTCAAAAGTTAAACTGAATAGAATCTTTCCACATGTCTCTCCTATCTGCGATAAATGTCAGCATCTAGAGGCTAATTTAACACTTACTTTTGCAAATTGTATAAAAATTAAACATTTCTGGATTGAGATTTTTAGAATAACTTCTGAACTTATTAATACTAAACTGGATCCGGACTCAAAACTAATAATACTTGGAATATCAGAACAAAGTTTAACACTTACAACAAGCCAAAGAAATTTCCTAGATTACAGTATAACAATCGAGAAGAAATTAGTATTGAAATTTTGGAAAGGCCCTATAACCCCCACAATGAAAATGTGGATTATGGAAATGACGGAGACCCTACACCTGGAAAGAATCAGATTTCCTCTAATGGACAAACAAGAACTCTTTGTTAGAATATGGTGTTCTTTCATCGATTACTTAAAAGAGTAGATTGGCTCGGCAGGGAAACCCAACTGAAACTTGAACTCAGGATCAGATGAAAAGTTATACTCTATATTCCTTGATCTTATCTCCAACGATGTATTAATGGTAAATTATTCCATTCCTTATGATTTCTTTTTGATTTTTTTTTGCTCTTTTTTTTTCTTCTCTTTCTCTTTTTCTTTTTTTATTACTCTTAATCTATAAAAAAAAAACTATTAGAGGCAGAATGATTCAATTGATAATATTAATAATGTATGACTACTGTACACAAAATATTTCTACCATAATATGTGTTTGCCAATTTATTGCTTACCTCTAATAAAAAATATATATTAAAAAAAAACTGGAAGGCAGGCCCAGAAGGGAATAAACCAGTTCACCATATGACCATCACAATGGTTATAACCAACTGGACTCAAGTGTTAAATACAAGGAACTCAGTTCAGTTGAGTTTATTGGCATGTGTACAGAGAAAAGTTTTTTGTCATGTGTTAAAAACAGTCAGCTGAAAGACAAAACATGATTACAATTTAGCTATTTGCAATGTATAGATACATGGTAAGGGAATAACGTTTAGTGCAAGATAAAGCCAGCAAGGATAGTCCGAGGGTCACCAATGAGGTAGATAGTAGTTCCACACTGCTATCTGGTTGTGGTAGGATGATTCAGTTGCCTGAGGAAGGACATTCTTGCTATTGAGCGAGTGCAGCGTAAATTCACCAGGTTAATACCAGGGATGGCGGGACTGACATATCATGAAAGAATGGGCTTGTATTTGCTGGAATTGAGAAGGATAAGAATGGATCTTATAGAAACATATAAAATTCTTAAAGGAGTGAAGGTTAGATGTTGGGGGAGTCCAGAACCAGGGGTCACAGTTTAAGAATAAGGGTTAGGCCATTTAGGACTCAGAAGAGGGAAAATATTTTCACGCAGAAAATCTGTGGAATTCTCTGCCACAGAAGGGAGTGGAGGCCAATTCACTGGATGTTTTCAAGAGAGAGTTGGATGTGGCTCTTAGGGCTAACAGAATCAAGGGATATGGGGAGATAGCAGGAATGGGGTATTGATTTTGGATGATCAGCCAAGATCATATTGAAAGGCGGTGCTGGCTCAAACGGCCGAATGGCCAGCACCTACCTATTTTCTATGTTTCTACGTCATGGTGAGTCCAGCACTCGTTGATGTCTGGTCCTGAAGAAGGGTCCTGAACCAAAACGTCACCCACCCATGTTCTCCATAGATGCTGCTCGACCCACTGACTTACTCCAGCACTCTATTCCTTCATGGTCTGGCTGGTGTCTTGCTTATATGAAAGAGCTACATTGCCAATGCACACAAGCTCCAACTTTGCTGTCAACATGAAATTGTTGAAAGTGCAAGAAATGAAATATGTTGATGAAACCTGAGTGATGGACAAGATAATGCTTCACAGGAGAAAGTTAAATCTGCCTTGAATTAAACCCGACTTGTAGAAACTAAACTAAAGGAAGATGTTTACAAAAGTTATGAGGTTGATTCTATACTCCAGAAGTGAAGGCAGATGGGGGAAGAGTCTAATGCAATTACACCCCTTCATTTGATCAACACAGGGGACAAGGGGTTGTCTTAATCATACTTAGATCTGTCAAGAAAAGGCAAACAATATTAAATCTCAAGTGTTAAAGAAGGAACTGCAGATGCTGGAGAATCGAGGGTACACAAAAGGCTGGAGAAACTCAGCGGGTGCAGCAGCATCTAAGGAGCGAAGGAGATAGGCGACGTTTTGGGTCGAGACCCTTCTTCAGACTGGTCAGGGATCAGGAAACGAGAGATATAGACGGTGATGTGGAGAGATAAAGAACAATGAATGAAAGATATGCAAAAAAGTATCGAAGATAAAGGGAACAAGCCATTGTAAGCTGCTTGTAGTGTGACAATGAGAAGCTAGTGCAACTAGGGTGGAGGAGAGAGATAGAGAGAGAGGGAATGCCAGGGCCCGAGGGCTGAGGGAGAGGTGGGAAGGGGAGGAGACAGCAAGGGTTAACTGAATTGAGAAAATTTAATGTTCAAGCCCAGAGGATGCAGACTCCCCAAGCGGAATATGAGGTGCTGTTCCTCCAACTTGCGGTGTTGCTCACTCTGGCTGTGGAGGAGGCCCAGGACCGAGAGGTCGGATACGGAATGGGAGGGGGAGTTGAAGTGCTGAGCCACTGGGAGGTCGGGTTGGTTATTGCGGACCGAGCGGAGGTGTTCAGCGAAATGATCGCCAAGCCTCCACTTGGTCTCACCAATATAGATCATCTGGCATCTGGAGCAGCGGATGCAGTAGATGAGGTTGGAGGAGGTGCAGGTGAACCTCTGTCGGACCTGGAAGGACTGCTTGGGTAACTGAAAGGAGTGGAGGGGGGAGGTGAAGGGACAAGTGTAGCATTTCTTGCGGTTGCAAGGGAAAGTGCCCGGGGAAGGGGTAGAGCGGGAGGGAAGGGAAGAATTGACAAGGGAGTTGCGGAGGGAGCGGTCTTTGCGGAAGGCAGACAGGGGGGGAGATGGGAAGATGTGGCGGGTGGAGGGGTCACGTTGGAGGTGGCGAAACTGGCGGAGGACTATGTGTTGTATTTGCCGGCTGGTGGGGTGAAAGGTGAAGAGCAGGGGGACTCTGCCCTTGTTGCAAGTGGGGGAATGGGGAGAGAGGGCAGTGTTGTGGGGTATGGAGGAGACCCTGGTGTGAGCCTCATCTATAGTAGGGGAGGGGAATCCCTGTTCTCTGAAGAATGAGGCCATTTGTGATGACCTGGTGTGGGACACCTCATCCTGGGAGCAGATGCGGCGTAGACGGAGGAATTGGGAATAGGGGATGGAGTCCTTACAGAAAGCAGGGTGGGAGGAAGAGTAGTCCAGGTAGCTGTGGGAGTCAGAGGAGTCAAAAGAGAAGTTATTGAGGGTAAGGACCAACTCCGCTAGGCGGAGAAGGGTGTCAGTTGCTCCTCTGGTCGAGGAAGAACCGGAGGGCTTTGAGACCGTCCTGGTGGGGGATGGAGGTGTAGAGTGACTGGACATCCATGGTAAAGATGAGAGGATGGGGGCCTGGAGAATGGAATACGCGGAGCCGACAGAGAGTGTCTGAGGTGTCTTGAACATAGGTGGGGAGGGATTTAACAAAGGGGGATAGGTTGGCGTCAAGGTATGTGGAAATGTGTTCGGTGAGGCATGAACAGGCAGAGACAATGGGTCTGCCAGGGCAGTCGGGTTTATGGATTTTGGGGAGAAGGTAAAATCGGGCCGTGCGGGGCTGGGAAACGATGAGGTTGGAGGCCTGGCGGGGTAGGGAGCCGGAGCTGATGAAGTCGGTTATGGTGCTCGAGATGGTGGCCTGGTGTTCGTCAGTGGGTCCACTCCTGACCGACATCCACTGCAAACCAACTGACTCCCACAGCTCCGTTCTAAATGGCTTACCACTTATTCTTAAACTGTGGTTCCTGGTTCTGGACACCCACAACATCGGGAACATTTTTCCTGCCTCTAGCGTATCCAAACCCTTAACAATCG
This sequence comes from Okamejei kenojei, assembly GCA_035221665.1. Classification (NCBI taxonomy): domain Eukaryota; kingdom Metazoa; phylum Chordata; class Chondrichthyes; order Rajiformes; family Rajidae; genus Okamejei; species Okamejei kenojei. Next base: position 216,677 of record JAVHYY010000287.1, on the reverse strand, counting down.
TATATGTTTCATTCTTCTAATTCTCTCATTCTTCTAAACTCCAGAGTGTACGAGCCCAGCCGCTCCATTCTCTCAGCATATGACAGTCCTGCCATCCCAGGAATTAACCTTGTAAACCTACGCTGCACTCCCTCAATAGCAAGAATGTCCTTCCTCAAATTGGGGGACCAGAACTGCACACAATACTCCAGATGTGGTCTCACTAAGGCCCTGTACAACTGCAGAAGGGCCTCTTTGCTCCTATACTCGACTCCTCTTGTTATAAAGGCCAACATGCCATTCGCTTTCTTCACTGCCTGCTGTACCTGCATGCTTACTTTCATGGACTGATGAACAAGGACCCCCCAGATCCTGTTGTAGCTCCCCTTTTCCCAACTTGATGACATTTAGATAGTAATCTGCCTTCTTGTTTTTGATACCAAAGTCGATAACCTCACATTTATCCCCATTAAACTTCATCTGCCATGCATCTGCCCACTCCCCTAACCTGTCCAAGTCACCCTGCATTCTCATAGCATCCTCCTCACAGTTCACACTGCCATCCAGCTTTGTGTCATCTGCAAATTTGCTAATGTTACTTTGAAGCCTTTCATCCAAATCATTGAAGTATATTGTAAATAGCTGTGGTTCCAGCACCGAGCCTTGCGGTACCCCACTAGTCACTGCCTGCCATTCTGAAAGGAACCCGTTAATCCCTACACTTTGTTTCCTGTCTGCCAACCAATTTTCTATCCATGTCAGCACTCTACCCCCAATACCATGTGCCCTAATTTTGTGCACTAATCTCCTATGTGGGATCCTGTTACTGCTATCCAAATGTGCCGCAATTTCATCTTTTATAATTGACTCCAGCATCTTCCCCACCATCGATTGTCCCCGCCAACCAGTATTCACCTGTACACCCGCACTATCCTGCACACTGGTGACTTTTTACCAAAGCCAATTAACCTACAAACCTGTATGTCTTTGGAGTGTGGGAGGAAACAAGAGTACCCGGAGAAAACCCACGCAGGTCATGGGGAGAACATACAAACTCGGTACAGACAGCACCCGGGTCTCTGGCGCTGTGAGGCAGCAACTCTACTGCTGAGCCACACTACCTTGTTGGGGAAAAATACGTAAAAAGCAGAATATATTTTACATTTACCAAATGAGAGTTGTCTATAGTCAAAACGTGTGTAGTTCCTGGCACAAAACGTGTTCCTGGTACAAAAATACTTCTGCTTTATCAGTTTCACACTTAACTCTATAAACCTAAAGACTCCACTGTTGGGATGCAATTCAATAATTGACAAATCTGAAAATCTTAAGACAGATATAAAGCACACAGGGGGATAACTGGATTGCATTTTCTCTTTGTAATCCCGGAGAAATCAGTGGCAACGCAAAGGTTGTTCTGATGTTCTAAGCCATGCCAATCCAGACATGATTGAATGACGGTGAGGACTTGATGAGCCAAATGGAGAAAGAACAACTCATTGGCCACTAGGGGCGCCACATGACGACAGCATCGGACAAAAGTCTGTCTGTTTTTCCATTTATAAACATTTTTTAGTCTGTTTAAAAAGTATGTGTTGGAGTTTCATAGTATTTTTATGTGGGGGGAGGTGGGTAGAGGTGGGGAGCTGTTTCCCAGTCACTTCGTGGCGAGTATGTGACTATTCTCCGAGTCGCATCTTTGCCCCCCCCCCCCCCCCAACCCCTTGGGGCCTATCAACTGGATTGGTGCGGCCTTTCCTGCTGGAGACCGGACCAGAGCTTCAGCAGCGGCACAGCGCTGGATACACTGTGGAGCGGGTGATGCCTTACCAAGATCGTTATTTGAAGCTCCGGGGTGTTGGGCCTGCTACTTCAACATCATGGAGCTGTGGTTTGTAGAGCTTCCAGCCGCAGGCGGCACTGACTTCAACATCATGGAGTCCTGGGATCCCTTTGCAGAGGGCAGCCAGTGTGAATCTCTGCCCAGCTCGGCCTGTGGACTTCGGGAGCTGCGGTCTCCGATTCGGAAGTCCAAGCCGCTGAGCATGTTCTTCCGTTCCGACGTCTGTTCCATCATCCCGGCGAGAGGGCCTGAACATCGGGACGTCATTGCGGGGAGCTCGTGAGGCCCCGACCACGGGTGAACATCAAAGAAGAGGATGACTGAACTCTGGTGCCTTCCCTCACAGTAAGAAACTTTGAATCCGCTGTGTGGGGATGTTTATGTTAAAGACTATCATCTTCTGTGTTCTTTTTTTATTTGTATGGCTGTATGGTGACCACAAATTTCACTGTACCAATTGGTGCATGTGACAATAAATATCTCTAGAATCTTGAATCATTGGGTTTGAAAGTTTGCAGAGGGATAACATACAACTCCCTTAGCATCAAGTAAATTGGTCGGCACGGTGGCGCAGTGGTAGAGTTGCTGCATTACAGCGCCAGAGACCCGGGTTCGATCCTGACTATGCGTGCTGTTTGGACGGAGTTTGTACGTTCTCCCTGTGACCCGCGTGGGTTTCCTTCGGGTGCTCTGGTTTCATCACACATTCCAGAGATGTGCTGGTTTGTAGGTTAATTGACTTCTGTTATTTGGCCTAGTGTGAGGAATATAGGACTAGTGTACGGGTGATCGTTGGTTGGTGTGGACTCGGTGGGCGGAAGGGACTGTTTTCACGCCATCTCTCTAAAACAAACTATTGCCGTTACCTCATTGGTCTCAGTTTAACATTGCTTGTGAAAGTCAGCAAAGTGCAAGATTTTTTCTGTGGCCCTCAGACCAGTGAGCCCAAGTGCTCAAACAACAATCCGGGTAAGGCATCTCCCGCTCCACCATGTATCCAGTGCTGTGCCACTGCTGAAGCTCAGGAAGGGCCGTGCAAATCCAGTTGATAGGCCTTGGGGGGGGGGGGGGCGGAGAGGCGACTCAGAGAAAGGTCACACCTTCTGTCTGGGAAACAGTTTTCCCCTTACTCTACCCACCTCCCGCCACATAAAACCAGACATTCAGAACCTTTTTTAGTTTAGTTTACAGATACAGCACAGAATCAGGCCCTTCAGCCCACGTCAACCAGCGATCCCCGTGCTTTAAACTACCCTACAAACTAGGGACAATTTACATTTACACCAAGCCAATTTACCTACAAACCTGCACGTCTTTGGACTGTGGGAGGAAACTGAGATCTCAGAAAAAAAACCCACACGGGTCACAGTGAAAACGTACACACTCTGTACTGACAGTACTTGTAGTCAGGATCGAACCCAGGTCTCTGGCACTGCAAGTGGTGTATCTACTGCTGTGCCACGGTGCCACCCCGTTTTCCCAGGACAGAGATGGAATACGAGAGGGCACAGCTTTAACGAGAGAGGGGCAAAGTTTATAGATGTGTGGAGCAAGTTATTAAAGGTTGGAGTGCACCTTGAGTGTGTTGCTAGGGGTGGTGGAAGCAGATACAACAGTGGCATTTAACAGGTTACAAGATACATTTATTTGTCACATGTACCAGTTGGTACAGTGAAATGTGTGGTCACCATACAGCCATACAATAAAATAAAGAACACAACACACGATAGAGTCCAACATAAAACATCCCCACACAGCAGAATCAAACGTTTCCCACTGTGAGGGAAGGCACCAAAGTCAGGCATCTTCCTCCGATGTTTCTGATGTTCACCCGTGGTCAGGGCCTCCGGAGCCCTCCGTAGTCGCCACTACGGGTGGCCCGCCGCTCAGGCCCGCTTGCCGGGATGTTGGAACTCCGACATCGGAACAGGAGGACAAGCTCAGCGGCTTGGACCACCAAATTGGCCGCCTCCCACCGGAGTCAGCGTCTCCTGAAGTCCTTAGGCCGTGCTGGGCGGAGATTCACGTTGGCGGCCCTCGGCAAAGGGCCCCAGGGACTCCGTGATGTTGAAGTCAGCGTCGCCCGTGCTGGGAGCTCCGCGAACCAGAGCTCCGTGATGTCAGCGCTGCAGGCCCAACACTCCGGAGCGATCCAGGTAGACATCTGAAACAGCGATCCAGGTAGACATCGCCCACTCCGGGGTGAATCCACCACCGCGCCGCCGCTGCTGAAGCACTGGTCTGGTCCCCGGTCTCCGGTAGGAAAGGCTGCTCCGATCCAGTTGGTAGGCCGCGAAGAGTGGGGCGAGGACACGACTCGGAGAAATAGTCGCCTCTTCGCCAGGACGCAACATGGAAACGGTTCCCCCCTTACCCTATTCCCCTCCCCTACATAGAAAAACTAAAGAATCCCCAAAACAAATGTTTAGACAAACTAAAATGAAAAAAAGATAGAAAAAAAACGAACAGACTGTAGGCAGAGGCTGCCTTCAATGCGGTGCCCCTAATGGCTAGTTTTTGGATAGGCAGAGAATGGAAGGATAATGATTATGTGCAGGCAGATAAGAGTTGACAGTGGTGTCACAGACATGTTGGGCCAAAGGGCCTGTTTGGCAGACACGTTTGGCACAGACATTGTGGGTCGAAGGGCCTGTTCCAGTGTTGTACCGTTCTATATTCTATACCTCAGGTTATCAATCCTTAACTTTAACAAAGGTGGGGAAGGGAAGGAGATGACTTAAGCCAAGCTGATTTAGACTTTAGAGATATAGCACAGAAACAGGCCATTCGGCCCACTGAGACGAGTTTAATGTTGATAAGTGTGAGGTGCTACATCTTGGCAGGACAAATCAAAATTGGATGTACATAGTAAATGGTAGCGAATTGAGGAATGCAGTTGAACAGAGGGATCTAGGAATAACTGTGCATAGTTCCCTGCAGGTGGAATCTCATGTAGATAGTGTGGTAAAGAAAGCTTTTGGTGTGCTGGCCTGTATAAATCAGAGCATTGAGTATAGCAGTTGGGATGTAATGTTAAAATTGTAGAAGGCATTGGTGAGGCCAATTCTGGAGTATGGTGGACAATTTTGGTCGCCAAATTATAGGAAAGATGTCAACAAAATAGAGAGAGTACAGAGGTGATTTACTAGAATGTTGCTTGGGTTTCAGCAACTAAGTTACAGAGAAAGGTTGAACAAGTTAGATCTTTATTCTTTGGAGCGCTGAAGGTTAAGGGGGGACGATAGAAGTCTTTAAAATGATGAGAGGGATAGACAGAGTTGACATGGATAAGCTTTTTCCATTGAGAGCAGGGAAGATTCAAACAAGGGGACATGATTTGAGAATTAAGTATCAGAAGTTTAGGGGTAACTTGAGGGGGAACTTCTTTACTCAGAGAGACTGTGTGGAATGAGCTTCCAGTGGAAGTGGTGGAGGCAGGTTCGATTTTATCATTTAAAAATGAATTGGAAAGGTATATGGACGGGAAAGGAATGGAGGGTTATGGTCTGAGTGCAGGTAGATGGGACTAGGGGAGAATAAGTGTTCGGCACGGACAAAAGGGCCGAGATGGCCTGTTTCTGTGCTGTTATATGGTTATATGACAGCACCAACCAGTGATCACACCGTATGCTAGGACTACCCTACGCACTAGGGACAATTTACAAATTTTCTGAAGCCAATTAACCTGGAAAACCTGTAGGTCTGTGAAGTGTGGGAGGAAACTGGAGCACCTGGAGAAAACCCACACTGTCACAGGGAGAAGGTACAAACTCCGAACAGGCAGCACCTGTAGTCAGGATTGAACCCGGGTCTCTGGTGCTGTAAGGCAGCAACTCTACTGTTGCGCCACCGTGCTGCCCAAATAGTTGCACATCAGATTAGACAAGTTAGGAAGAAGAACATGTACAACATTGTAGATTCAATTGCGGAGTTTGATGACTTCAGGCAGCTGTTCTTGGAACAGATTGGTAAAAATAATTAATCATTTACTTCTCATGCCACCATTAACCTTGGCAAGGAGGATAGGAGGCACAGGTCAGTGGGGCCGAATGGTCCGATTTGCACAAACTAAATGGAGCAGTCTACTGGGATCACCAAGCCCAGTAGAAGTGTCTCGACCCGAAAACTCACCCATTCTTTCTCTGCAGAGATGCTGCCTGTCCCGTTGAGTTACTCCAGTACTTTGTGTCTATCTCGGGTGTAAACCAGCATCTGCAGTTCCTTCCAACACATTTTGAATGTGGTTTGAATGTTTACCTCACGCATTCCAAAAGGTTTGAGGCTGGGATTACTGCTTCATTTCGAGCAGAGAACCCAGTTTTTACTTGGCACCTGACCAAAACCCAATTACTTGTCTAAATGACTCACCCAGCTAGCTTTCAAAATGAGCCTGCATTCTTCAACGTGGTTTAAGTGGAAAACGACAATTCTGAACTATGATTAATCCTGTATTATTCACTAATGGCTGCATGCTACACTTGGGAGTTTAGTCTTCTTAAAAACATCTGTCACTTACACAGAAACTTTGAGTGTAACTACTTGGGGATTTTCACTGAACCTTGGCTCACTGCACAAGACCCTTGTCTTGAGCATAACTCTTGGATCTAAGCAAGCACATCACACAATTTCCCCTGCAACCACAGGAGATGCAATACCTGTCCCTACACCTCCTCCCTCAACTGTGTCCAAGGACCCCGACAGCCCTTTCAGGTGAGGCAGAGGTTCACTTGCACCTCCTCCAACCTCATCTACTGTATCCGCTGTTCCAGGTCTGGACTCCTTTATATCGGCTAGTCAAGAGCAGGCTCGGCGATCGTTTCAATGAACACCACCGCTCAGTCTGCCAAAGCCTACACAATCTCCTGGTTGCTAAATGCTTTAACTACCCCTCCCATTCCCACACTGACCTTTCTGTCCTGGTCCTCCTCCACTGTCAGAGTGAGGCCCAGCGCAAATTGGAGGAACAGCATCTCATATTTTGCATGGGCAGCTTACACCCCAGCGGTATCATTATTGACTTCTCTAACTTCAAGTAACCCTTGCTTTCCCTCTCTCTCCGTCCCTCCCCAACCCTAGTTCTCTGACTCGTTTCACTGTTCTCCTGATTAAATATTACTGATTGTATGCCTCGTTGTCACCTTCCTCTCAGCTAACAATGAACCATTCTACATTTCTTTATCACGATCTGCTTTGATCTGTCCTTTTCACACCTTTCCCCTCCAATACCTCTACACTCCCTCCCAGTCAGAAGAAGGGTCTCAATCCAAAACATTACCCATTCCTTCTCGAGAGAGATGCTGCCTGCCCCACTGAGTTACTCTAGCATTTTGTGTCTTTCTTCGGTGTAAACAAGCATCTGCAGTGCCTTCCTGCACAACTGTCAATGTCTGTGGGTTACACAAAATGCTGGAGAAACTCAGCGGATGCAGCAGCATCTAAGGAGTGAAGGAGATAGGCGACGTTTCGGGTCGAGACCCTTCTTCAGACTGGTCAGGGATCAGGGAAACGAGAGATATAGACGGTGATGTGAGAGATAAAGAACAATGAATGAAAGATATGCAAAAAAGTATCGATGATAAAGGGAACAAGCCATTGTAAGCTGTTTTTGTGGTGTGAAAATGAGAAGCTGGTGCGACTAGGGTGGGGGAGGGAGATAGAGATAGAGGGAATGCCAGGGCCCGAGGGCTGAGGGAGAGGTGGGAGGGGGAGGAGACAGCAGGGGTTAACAGAATTGAGAAAATTCAATGTTCAAGCCCAAAGGATGCAAACTCCCCAAGCGGAATATGAGGTGCTGTTCCTCCAACTTGCGGTGTTGCTCACTCTGGCCATGGAGGAGGCCCAGGACCGAGAGGTCGGATACGGAATGGGAGGGGGAGTTGAAGTGCTGAGCGACCGGGAGGTCGGGTTGGTTATTGCGGACCGAGCGGAGGTGTTCGGCGAAACGATCGCCAAGCCTCCGCTTGGTCTCACCGATATAGATCATCTGGCATCTGGAGCAGCGGATGCAGTAGATGAGGTTGGAGGAGGTGCAGGTGAACCTCTGTCAGACCTGGAAGGACTGCTTGGGTCCCTGAAAGGAGTGGAGGGGGGAGGTGAAGGGACAAGTGTTGCATTTCTTGCGGTTGCAAGGGAAAGTGCCCGGGGAAGGAGTAGAGCGGGAGGGGAGGGAAGAATTGACAAGGGAGTCGCGGAGGGAGCGGTCTTTGCAGAAGGCAGACAGGGGGGGAGATGGGAAGATGTGGCGGGTGGAGGGGTCACGTTGGAGATGGCGAAACTGGCGGAGGACTATCTGTTGTATTTGCCGGCTGGTGGGGTGAAAGGTGAGGACCAGGGGGACTCTGCCCTGTTTGCGAGTGGGGGAATGGGGAGAGAGGGCAGTGTTGCGGGGTATGGAGGAGACCCTGGTGCGAGTCTCATCAATAGTGGGGGAGGGGAATCCCCGTTCTCTGAAGAATGAGGCCATTTGTGATGACCTGGCGTGAAACACCTCATCCTGGGAGCAGATGCGGCGTAGACGAAGGAATTGGGAATAGGGGATGGAGTCCTTACAGGAAGCAGGGTGGGAGGAAGAGTAGTCCAGGTAGCTGTGGGAGTCAGTGGGTTTGTAGTGGATGTCGGTCAGGAGTGTATCACCTGCAATAGAGATGGTGAGGTCAAGGAATGGTAGGGAAATGTCATTCATTGTTCTTTATCTCTCACATCACCGTCTATGTCTCTCGTTTCCCTGATCCCTGACCAGTCTGAAGAAGGGTCTCGACCCGAAACGTCGCCTATCTCCTTCACTCCTTAGATGCTGCTGCACCCGCTGAGTTTCTCCAGCATTTTGTGTAACCCTCGATTCTCCAGCATCTGCAGTTTCTTCGTTAACACTTTGTCAATGTCTGTGAACCACATTACCTCATGATATTAATAAGCACATACCATTTGCAGTGGCAGCTGACCATGATCAGTTTAAGACACCAGATGGGAAAATAGGACAGAGTGTCCCCTTTCTCCTACCCGTAAAGGACCTCAGCCAGTAAAGGACTTTGCTTACCTCGAGGAATGAGGGGGTATCATGTTAGAAACTTACCGAATAGTGAAAGGCCTGGATTGAGTGGATGTGGAGAGGATGTTTCCACTAGTGGGAGAGACTTGGACCAGAGCGCACTTTATTGCTCCTCGTTAGATCAGGAACTAAAATAAGAAACCCGCTGTACAGTGAACGACATCAGGTATCAAGAATGATTTTTGCCCTAAATTGCCCCACCTGCTCACTGGAACATTTCCATCCTCATCCCATCTCTGGTTTTAAGCCAAATATTTGTGCTATTTAGCTTGGGAGATACTCTAGTAATTCCACAGAACAGTGCAGCACAGGAATAGGCCCTTCGGCCCGCAATGTCTGTGCTGAACACGATACTAAAGTGCCTGTCCCACTTACGCAACTTTTTCGGCGACTGCCGGCACCCGTCATAGGTGGTCAAAAATTTTCAACATTCAGCGGCAACTGGAAAAACGTTATGACTCTTTGGGTGACTAGGAGACTACCCATGACTGTACAGGCGACACCCTGGTGACATGTCGAGGGGTGAAGCCTGTATGGTCCCGAGTAGTTGCCGAAAGAGTCGTACTTTGTTCTGGTCGCTGCTGGATTTTCAAAGTTGAAAATTTACGACGACCTGTGGCGCCGGCAGTCTCCGAAAAAGTCGCGTAAGTGGGACAGGCCCTTAAGGTAAACAAATCTGCTCTGGGTGCACATGATCCATATCCATGAGTCAATCCAAAAGCCTCTTAAACACTACTATTCACTGGAAGCATGAGAGGGGATCTTACAGAAACATATAACATTCTTAAGAGATGAGTAAAAACTTTTTTCACCCAGACAGTTGTGAATATGGAATTCTCTGCCACAGAAGGCACTGGAGGCCAATTCACTGGATGTTTTCAAGAGAGAGTTAGATTTATCTCTTAGGGCTAATGGAATCAAGGGATATGGGGGAAAAGCAGGAAGGGGGTACTGAATTTATATAATCAACCATGATCATATTAAATGGCGGTGCTGGCTCGAAGGGCCGAATGGCCTACACCTACAGCTATTTTCTATGTGTCTATCATATCCGCCTCTATCACCACCATCCCAGACACTGACCTATTAGTATGAAAACTTGCCCCGCACATCTCCTTTACACTTTGCCCCTCTCACTTTAAGCTCTGCCCTCTAGTCTTTGACACTTCCACACTGGGAGAAGGGTTCTGACTGTCTACCCTATCTATGCCTCTCAAATTTTACATTCATCTATCAGGTCTCCCCTCAGCCTTTGATGTTTCAGAGCGATGAGTAACAAGCAAACGCAGACTGGGTGATCGTTTCGCGGAACACCTCCGCTCAGCCAGCGTGAACCAACCTGATCTCCCGGTTGCTGGACCATATAACCACATAACAATTACAGCACAAAAACCTGCCATCTCGGCCCTTCTAGTCCGTGCCGAACACTTACTCTCACCTAGTCCCATCTACCTGCATTCAGACCATAACCCTCCATTCCGTTCCCGTCCATATACCTATCCAATTTATTTTTAAATGATAAAATCGAACCTGCCTCCACCACTTCCACTGGAAGTTCATTCCACACAGCTACCACTCTCTGAGTAAAAATGTTCCCCCTCATGTTACCCCTAAACCTCTGATACTTAATTCTCAAATCATGTCCCCTTGTTTGAATCTTCCCTACTCTCAATGGAAAAAGCTTATCCACGTCAACTCTGTCTATCCCTCTCATAATTTTAAAGACCTCTATCAAGTCCCCCCTTAACCTTCAGCGCGCCAAAGAATAAAGAACTAGCTTGTTCAACCTTTCTTTGTAACTTAGGTGCTGAAACTCAGGCAACATTCGAGTAAATCTCCTCTGTACTCTCTCTATTTTGTTGACATATTTCCTATAATTTGGCAATCAAAATGTTCCCCCTTACTCCAGAATTGGCCTCACCAATGCCTTGTACAATTTTAACATTACATCCCAACTTCTATACTCAATGCCCTGATTTATAAAGGCCAGTACACCAAAAGCTTTCCTTACCACCCTATCTACATGAGATTCCACCTTCAGGGAACTATGCAGTTATTCCTAGATCCCTTTGTTCAACTGCATTCCTCAATTCACTACCATTTATCATGTACGTCCTATTTTGATTTGTCCAGCCAAGATGTAGCACCTCACACTTATCAGCCATCTGCCATCTTTCAGCCCACTCGTCCAAATGGCCGAAATCTCTCTGTAGACTTTGAAAATCTACTTCATTATCCACAACACCACCTACCTTAGTATCATCTGCATAGTTACTAATCCAATTTACCACACCATCATCCAGATCATTGATGTATATGACAAACAACAGTGGACCCAACACAGATCCCTGAGGCACCCCACTAGTCACCAGCCTCCAACCTGACAAACAGTTATCCACCATTACTCTCTGGTATCTCCCATTCAGCCACTGTTGAATCCATCTTGCTACTCCACTATTTTACTTCAGAGTCACGTGAGTGACGTGAAGAAGGCCGTCCCCACGCATGCGCGTCATTACGTCTGACGCGTTGCGCACGGACTGACTGGTGGGCGCGCGGCTCCTGCCAGTGGTAAGTTTTTGAACCTAGAAGGTAAGTTTTAACTTATTTCTAGGGATGTGTATTGTTTCGCAGGATTGCCTGCTGAATTTGGGCAAAGTTGGACTGGCAGCAAGCCGGTCTTGCAACCCCAGCCATTCACTATGGGGTCTGTAGCTCCTACACCATTATGGTCCGCAGAAATAAGGGTTAGACTGGCAGCAAGCCAGAATAGCTACCCCAGTCACGGACATTGGGGTCAGCTTAGGACTTCCTAGAGAAAGCGGTCAGACTGGCAGTAAGCCGGTCATGCTACTGCAGTCGCTGGCAACGGGGTCAGCAGCTCCCAGACCGTTTAGGTCTTCATAAATACGGGGAAAACTGGCAGTAAGCTGGTCTCGAGACCAAGTCACTAGCTATGGGGTCAGCAACTCACAGACCACTATGGTTCCCCAGGAAATATTTAAAAAAAAAAAAAAATTTATATAAGGTTTATTTAAATAGGGACAGATACAAAAACATAGATACACTTGGACAGTCATCTGATGTATGCATCATAGTGTTTTTAGCCAGAGCTAATTTGCAACACTTGTCCCTAGTAGGGCTTTTGGTTAAAAATGATAATACAGATTAATATTATTAAAAATAGAAAAATGGAAATGGAAATGAGATAAAAAATGGAAAAGAAAAAAAGACATACAGAGAGAGCACGGTGTAAAAACTAAATATGAGAACAAGATTGTTGTTGAATTAGCCACAATTTTGTGTTTCTTTTGAATGTGACATATGTAGGGATACATTTCAAGTGGTCTGGCAGTGAGTTCCATAATTTTGTCCCTTTTACTGAAAAGGCAGTTTGAGCAAAAGATGTTCTGCAGAAGGGCATACTACAATTGCCTTTTGACCTTGCTCGGGAGGTTGATCTGGTACCACTTTGCAGTCTTGTTATTGTTTTGCACAGCAGCTGGGGAGCAGCGTTAGTTAGGCATTTGAAGACCATTTTAACTAAATGTAAGGAAATAAAGTTAGCAAAACGTAGCATCTTATATTTGCTTAGAATTTGGCAGTTATTCTTTTCTTGTCTAGGACTTTCAAGGCTCGGTTATAGAGACACTCTATGGCCTTAATTGATGACTGGTGAGCATGGGACCATGTGGTTAAGCCATCAGATATATGTGAGAGAATCATAGAATTCATGAAAAGAAAAGCACAGTTAAAAGTCAAACAGTTTTTTATAGTCATAAAACAGCCCAAGTTTGCCTTAATGGTTTTACACATTTTCTTAATATGACTTTTAAAGTTCAACTGATTGTCTATAATTATTCCATATACTTTATTTCAGGTACTTGCTCAATGAGCTCACCATTGATTTTTATATTGAGGGGGTGTGTTAGGGGTAGTTTTTTGATGGAGAAGCAAACAGAGTTTGTCTTTTTAGTGTTTAAAGTTAAACAAGATGAGGCCAGCCAAGATGATATTTTGTCTAAGTTGGCATTTAGTTTCTCAGCCACAAAAGTACAGGTTTTACCAGATGCATATACAACTGTGTCATCTGCATACATCTGTAGACCTATATCTGGGCATACATCTGGCAAATCATTGATGTAGAGGCTGAAGAGTATAGGTCCCAAGACAGTGCCCAGAGGGATCCCCGTTTCAATTTTGAGAAAAGTGGATCTCACACTATTAATTGTAACACATTGTTCACAGCCCTTTAAGTATGACTCAAACCAGGACAATGACAGTTTTGAAAAATTGAACAGTTTTGAAATTAAGATGTCATGATTTACTGTATCAAAAGCCTTTTTTAGATCTAAAAATACTGCACCAACCACATTTCCTTTATCAAGTGAATGTTTGATATTTTCGGTTAAAAAACAAGTGGCAGATTCTGTAGAATGGTTGCGTCTGAATCCGAATTGCAGGGGATGCAAATAATGGTTTGTCTCAAGATGGTGCATCAGTTGTTCTGAGACAATCTTCTCCAGGACTTTAGAGAAAACTGAAAGAAGACTAATGGGTCTATAGTTAGAGGTCATTTCAGCATCTCCAGATTTAAAAAGTGGTATTACCAGAGCAGTTTTCCACCCATCTGGGAATTGCCCAGATTTAATGGCGATATTAATAAGATGGGTGAGAGGCTGGATTAGAATGCTACTATATTTCTTAAGCAAAGCTGTGTCTAGATTATAAATATTTTTTGAGTTGGTGGTGTTTAGGTCATGTATACCTTTTAGGACAGCTGTCTGACCAACCTCCCTGAGCTGAAATGAGCTATCTTGATCGTCAGGCATGTCTATTGCTGTTAGTGCAATATCATTCCTGCAGGAGAAACCTGAGGCAAGGTTTTTAACAGATTCTATGAATAAATTATTGAACTCGTTTGGGACGTGTACTATCAGTGATTATGTTTTCTCGAATTTTAAGTTTATATTGGCTTTGGGTGGTGTTAACCTTTGGATTTATAACTATATAACCATATAACAATTACAGCACGGAAACAGGCCCTCTCGGCCCTTCCAGTCCGTGCCGAACATTTATTTTCCCCAAGTCCCATCTACCTGCACTCAGACCATACCCCTCCATTCCCTTCCCGTCCATATACCTATCCACTTTACTTTTAAATGTTAAAATCGATCCTGCCTCCACCACTTCTGCTGGAAGCTCATTCCACACAGCCATCACTCTGAGTAAAGAAGTTCCCCCTCATGTCACCCCTAAACTTCTGTCCCTTAATTCTCATGTCATGCCCTCTTGTTTGAATCTTCCCTACCCTCAATGGGAAAACCTTATCCACGTCAACTCTGTCTATCCCTTTCATCATGTTAAAGACCTCAATCAAGTCCCCCCTTAACCTTTTGCGCTCCAAAGAATAAAGACCTAACTTGTTCAACCTTTCTCTGCAACTTAGTTGCTGGAACCCAGGCAGCATTCTAGTAAATCTCCTCTGTACTCTCTCTATTTTGTTGACATCCTTCCTATAATTAGGCGACCAAAATTGTACACCATACTCCAGAATAGGTCTCACCAATGCCTTGTACAATTTTAACATTACTTCCCTACTCCAATATTCAATGCAATGATTTATAAAGGCCACCACACCAAAAGCTTTCTTTACCACCCTATCTACATGCGATTCCACCTTCAGGGAACTATGCACAGTTATTCCTAGATCCCTCTGTTCCACAGTATTCCTCAATTCCCTACCATTTACCATGTACGTCTTATTTTGATTTGTCCTGCCAAGATGTAGCACATCACACTTATCAGCATTAAACTCAAATTTAATAGGCTATTTAATTGCTTCCAAATATTTTTGCCATTTCCTTTTGCCTCTGATAGAGCGTGGATGTAATAATTTGATTTGGACGTTTTGAGTTGTTTAACCACTTGATTACGCAAGCCTTTAAATAGTTTCAGATCAATGTCACTACGAGTTTTGATAAAAGGTTTCAGGGTATAGTCCCTCCTTTTCATTAATTTTCAAATATCATCATTCATCCATGGTAGCTGGAATTTCGCTTTTTTAATAAATTTATCAACAATATATCCAATGGTAGACGTTAGTCGAGTACAGCAGTCGTTTACTTGGTCAAGTTGTTGGAGCTCATCCCAGTTAACACCCTTTAATTTGTTCTCAAATTCAGCCATTGTTTTACGAGGGATCTCAAGTTTAAAAGATTTCTTGTTTTGATTTATAAACCTTGTCAGTCGTTTCTTTGTGAGTTTTCTTGCTATCAATGTCAAGTTATGATCAGATAGGCCAGTGACTAGATTATACGTTTTTATGATTCTATCAGGTTTGTTCGTGAAAATTAAATTTATTAGCGTTTGAGTGTTTCTGGTAATACGTGTGGGGCTTCGATCTTCTGACTGAAGTTATGTTTAGATGTGAGATCCTTTAGTTTTTTCCTACAGTTTTTGTCTAACCAATTTATATTAAAATCTCCAAAGACAAGTACCTCACTGTTGTGCTTATAGTTCTTAAACAGCGCATCTAAGTGTTCGCATAGCGTCACAGTGCACGCAGAGGGAGGGTTGTATACCACCACGATGTTAAATTGCATGTTTTATGACAATGTAACATTAATACATAGACATTCAGTAGATATATCAGCCGTCGGGGAAATTTCCTTTGCATTGAGTGAGTCCTTAATGTATATCAGTACACCCCCTCTTCCCACAGTTCGGTCCCTTCTAAAACATTTATATCCTTGAACATTGTTTATGCTGGTTGCGATTTTATCATGCAGCCACGTTTCACTAATACATAGAAAATCAATATTGGACTTGGACAACAGTATTCTAATCTCATCACACTTGGGAGCTAGGCTTTGGATGTTTAAATGGCCTCCCAAAATACCTTTATGTTTTACCGCAGGATCCCAAACCACTTTGGCATGATTAACAGTTTGAAAGAATAGTCTGTCTCTGCTTCGTCCGCACTTGTGCTTGGAGTGTTCTTACTTTAGCGGGGACAGCTGTTCCTCGCCAGCCAACGCTGTCAGCTGAGCGGTCCAAGGCACTGGTTAGGCCTACTTTGTTTCCAATCGCCGTCCCGGCCTCCGTCAATCTTTCAACCGCGCAGGATGGATTCTCTGCCTGTCCTGTCTTCCTCTCCACGTCGTGGTGCTGTATGTTTAGATCGCCGGGCCAGGCCCCGTCCTCACTGGTCGATAGAGTCAGGAAACCTGCAGTTACACCAGGCGGCGTGGAGGTGATCAGAGCAGTGGTATCCAAGGTAGGAAACTCTGCTTGTTGGTGAGGGAGGAGACCCGTCGCGTCGTCAACAGGTGTATCCACAAGGCCTGGGCCTGGATTGAGTTGCCTGTTTCCCGCAAGCAAGACCAGGAGGAAAAGGTATGTTTCCGCATACGATTGGTTTGCTTTGATGCGCTTAGAGTGGCACATTGTCCAGAGTGCACAAAGCATGGCGGCTGTACTCCTACGCTTCAGCCCGGCTATCCCAACTCTCCGGCGTTCCTCGGCGAGCAGCAGATTCTCGCAGATAACCCCAGCTGGTCTAAGCAGAAATCCCTTTCGTTGCTGCAGGAACAGGTATCTGTGTTGTGGGAATCCCCTTATCTCCGCTGTTCTTGCCGAAAGGGGGCTTCGTCAGCTCCAGCTTTCAAGGCCGCAGAAACTCGAGACTGTGTAGAAATCCTCCCACATACAAAAAACCAGACCAGCCCAGTCAGTAATCATGAGGCAGTAAGGATGGTTGTTCTGGACAAAGATGTAAAGTCCAGAAACGTTGTTCTCTCCTATATTTTGGGTCGAAAGAGTTTTAGGCAGGCTGCCAGCAACAGTAGTGGGAGCTTTGCAGTGTAGTGATAACACCGCACACAGCCCAAAAACATGCATAAACTTCTTCAAAAAAATGTCTGCAGAGTTGCAGCGATTAAACCATGAGGAAGCCGGTCAGGCCTTGGACTCGGTCAAGTCGGGCCAGGAGGTTCCCCCTCCTTCTACGGGTATCGTCTGCAAACGCCTAAAACCCACCTGGAAAAAGGCACCAAATGAAGGTTGCTCCAGAGAGATATGTTCCAGAAGAGATCAATCTCAGCCCGGGTATTATGAAAAATCCACAGGCAGCGGTACCTGTTAGGGCTGCACAATGTCTCCTCTCTGAGGAGGGGAGCATCAGGGGTCAGTTTAGTTCTGGCCTAGAGTCATATTCTGATATAGGTCCGAGGGGACATGTCAGCGCAGGTATCCTCAGGGGCCTGCGACAGCACCTGTCAGGGCTGTCTATGAGTCTCCCTCTCGGTGGAGGGAAGTGCGAGGACATACTCGCAAGGCAAAAAACCCAGCAGGGGCCAGATTCCCTGATGCTACAAGTGCAGGCAGTGCACAGAGTGAACAAATGAAACCATCATGTCGGCGATGACATCCCACACCTCAACGGCAGTAGCAGTTCGCTGAAGTTGATGGACGCTTGAAAGCTGGGCCAAGCTGGTCTCAGGAAGGAAATCAAGGATGGGAATGGAACCCACATCACGGGCCTTTGGACTTACCATAAGACCACCGGTAGCCGTGGAGGTAGGTGGGTCCGGTTCATTCGAAACATGGGGTAAATGGACCATTTACAAGTTCGTAATATTTACACTTGTTTGGTACAAATGAAAATGTTAACATGTGATTGGTAATTATTACACATTATACAGGGGTACCAAGCATGGCTTCGAATTGGTGCCAGAGTCGGTAATATGGCCAGAGTTCTCTCTTGAGCCAGACTCAGAATGCTGGAGCAGCTTTAAGGCAGGCCAGTATTATGGCCAGAGCTGCATTCAAGGCAGGCGCGGAATTATGGTGTGGCTTGTTCCTTGTGAAAGATGGAGAGATGCCGGTTCATATTTCGTTTACTCCCATGTGCAACATAGCTTTCAGTATATGGAAATACTCTACTGTCTAATTAATTATTTCCTTAGGATCTTTATGGCATGCATCGGTTTCATAGATGCATACTGTTCAGGACCCATTCACAAGAGGTCACCAGAGACATTTCAATTTGGTCTGGAGGATATTTCTTACACTGTGTTTTGCTTAAATCAACTGTTTCAGCCATCCAGTCTAATTTAAGTTGACGCCAACTGGAAGTTGTTGTTTATCGAGTTTACCTTTAACTATTAATTACCTGTGATTCTGCTCTGGGGCAACAGATTGGAATCAATTGAAGCTTGTAACAACCTTGTTATCAAGCAGTCTAATTAAGAGTAATTGGCTATAGCAGCTGTGCAATTGGGTCTTGCGTCATTAGAACTTTCAACGTGCAGGTATTAACCTCTCAAGTGCCATATAGGTCATTGTTATCAGACCTATGCTATTATCAGCTGAAGCTACCATAGTCACTATGGTGGTTGGACTACATTCCGTATTGCTCCAGTAGTTTGGTCATATTATCTTCAGTTATATTACTTACTCATGCTAGAACTAAGATGGACAATCACGACTGCCATCTCTAGTAACGAAGGCGGATGGAATTTGCATGAATCACCAATTCTTCAGTTATTGGTATTAACTACCTATAGACACAAGATGTATACTATGGGTTAAAGGGTTATTGTGCGAATATGCAAAACCTGCATGTTTAGTTCCAAGTTGATAAATTGTGGTGGTGGCATATGTTAGTCACATGGATGCAATAAAGTCAAAGTATCCTGTAATAATTTACCCAACCTTTTTTGGCGCTGGTGTATCATCATGCAAAGTCAATGACAACACAATATGGATGATGGATCATGAAGCATTTTAGGGTCTATGGCTCGGTGGCACCCACTATCGCTATGTTTGCATGCAGGCTCATTCTCGCTACACAGGGGAGGAACGTTCCTTTATGTGGTTCTCCGTTTTACTTCATCAGTCGGGACTTGCAATATTCAGCAAGATCCCGCATTCAGGTTTCTCGGACTGTCTGACTGGCCTACCCATTTCCCGCAAATGTTGGGAATAACATGGAACCTTACATGGGGTTCTAAACATAAAACGTTGCTGGTTCAGCCTGGGATTCAGGGAACCAGCCTCTACATGAGTAATCAATTAATTGCTTTACAGAATCTGAGAAGACCACTCCTGCGAAGCAGGCTGTCAGACTGATCCATGTATGTCTCACTGCAGTATGCAGGGATAGCAACCAAAAAAGCAATACTTGGCCTCTTCAGGAGATGGGAAGTGTTTTTCTGTTAAATGTTATGTTACATATAGTACGGCATGGACACTGACGTCTTAGAGTTCTTTTCTATGGGTTGTTGACAATAAATTAAGTTATAGTCCCATTAACTGTACCCAACGTGCTTCTCCTCATAGTTACTGCAGCTAGTAGGACCCGCTCTCTCAGGTTTCACCATCTGGTGTCCAGTATTTAAGATATCATTAACACAAGTTCTTCCAGACCCAAGTACACGGAAGTATCGGATATTGACATTGTGTTAACATTTATTCACTATGGGGCTCCAGCTATATCTCTATCTTTGGTTCAGCTCTCATAGGTAAGTTATTCCCTGGCGCTGCCCTCAGCGCACGGGTCCAGTCATTACATGAATTGCGAATGGACAGGATCATTGCACCTGCAATATCATAATTCATGTTTACATACTCCATGCACATTCGGTTACATGTGGTCACACGTTTACATCATTACGTCAAGATCATCTAGAGCCTTAGAGGCTCTGATACTAGTTCAGACCATTTCCAGGTGGTTATGCAAGGTTTGGCTTATACAGGATACTGATTTCTAATCAGAGGGCCGGGGAGCCGTTGGTGCGAGAGGGTGGAGTTACCTGCGCTGTGAGTATATATCTAGCGCCGGGCTTGCTTTTCACAGAGGACCGGGGAGCCGTTGGTGCAAGAGGGTGCAGTTACCTGCGCTGTGAGTATATATCTAGCGCGAGGCTTGCTTTTCACAGAGGCCCGGGGAGCCGTTGGTGCGAGAGGATGGAGTTACCTGCGCTGTGAGACCGAAATCTGCAACGTTCCATCTTCCAGAGAAGGAATTTGGTGGAAGCCACTGATTGGTTGAAGAGGACCAGAGGAAGCAGCTGATTGGGTGCAACTCAGGGTTTACATTTTTACATTTCTGCCTTCAGTTTTAAGGATTCTGGGAGTTAAGGATTCTGGGAGTTAAGGATTCAGTATTTATTAGTATTTATTAGTAAAGTTTAAAGGATAAAGTTTTGTGTGTTAAAATTTTTTTTTTAATACAGAGTAATCTGGGAGTAAGATATGTCAGTGGAGATTGGCCCCGTGGTTTGTTCAGCTTGCAACATGTGGGAGATCAGGGATATGGTCAGTGTCCCTGGTGACTACATTTGCAGGAAGTGTGTCCAACTGCAGCTCCTGGCAGACCGCATTGAACGATTGGAACTGCGGCTGCATTCATACTGGAGCATCCACGATGCGGAGAAAGTTGTGGGTAGCATGTACAGCGAGTTGGTCACACCACAGGTAAAAGGTAAGAGGATGGAAAGGGATCGGGTGGCCAATAGTCAGCAAAGCAGTAGGCAGGTAGTGCAGGAGTCCCCTGCGGTCATCTCCCTCATAAACAGGTATACCATTTTGGATACTGTTGAGGGAGATTGCTCATCAGGGGAATGCAGCAACAGCCAAGTTCATGGCACCATGGGTGGCTCTGCAGCAGATGAGGGGGGGAAAAAGAGGGTAAGGGCAATAGCAATAGGGGATTCAATTGTCAGGGGAATAGATATGCGTTTCTGCGGCCGCAAACGAGACTCCAGGATGGTATGTTGCCTCCCGGGTGCAAGGGTCAGGGATGTCACTGAACGGCTGCAGAACATTCTGGAGGGGGAGGGTGAACAGCCAGTTGTCGTGGTGCATATTGGCACCAACGATATAGGTAAAAAAAAAGGGATGAGGTCCTACAAGGTGAATTTGGGAAGCTAGGAGATAAACTTAAAAGTAGGACCTCAAAGGTAATGATCTCTGGATTACTACCAGTACCACGGGCCAGTCAGAGTAGAAATAGGAGGATATTGCAGATGAACACGTGGCTTGAAAAATGGTGCAAGGGAGAGGGATTCAAATTTTTAGAGCACTGGAACCATTTCTGGGGATGATGGGACCAGTACAAACAGGATGGTCTGCACCTGGGCTGGAATGGAACCAATGTCCTTGGGGGAGTGTTTGCTAGTGCTGTCGGAGAGGATTTAAACTAATGTGGCAGGGGGATGGGTACAAGAGCAGAGAGGCAGGTGGGTGTAAAATGAGGGTAGAAGCAATAGGGAGCAAGGTGAAAAATAAAAGTGGCAGGCAGACAAACCAGGGCAATATCAAAAAGGGCCACTTTTCAACATAATTGTACAAGGGGTAAGAACGTTGTAAAAACAAGCCTGAAGGCTTTGTGTCTCAATGCAAGGAGTATTCGTAATAAGGTGGATGAGTTTAACGTGCAGATAGCTATTAATGATTATGATATAGTTGGGATCACAGAGACATGGCTGAAGGGTGACCAAGGCTGGGAGCTGAACATCCAGGGATATTCAATATTCAGGAGGGATAGAGAGAAAGGAAAAGGAGGTGGGGTAGCGTTGCTGGTTAGAGAGGAGATTAACGAAATGGAAAGGAAGGACATTAGCTTGGAGGATGTGGAATCGGTATGGGTAGAGCTGCAAAACACTAAGGGGCAGAAAACTCTGGTGGGTGTTGTGTACAGGCCACCTAACAGTAGTAGTGAAGTTGGGGATGGTATCAAACAGGAAATTAGAAATGCGTGCAACAAAGGCAAAACAGTTATAATGGGTGACTTCAATCTACATATAGATTGGGTGAATCAAATTGGCAGGGGTGCTGAGGAAGAGGATTTTTTTTGAATGTATGCAGGATAGTTTTCTAAATCAACATGTAGAGGAACCAAACGAGAGAGCAGGCTATTTTAGACTGGGTATTGAGTAATGAGGAAGGGTTAGTTAGCAGTCTTGTTGTACGTGCCCACTTGGGCAAGACTGACCAGAATATGGTCGAGTTCTTCATTAGGATGGAGAGTGACATTGTTAACTCAGAAACAATGGTTCTGAACTTAAAGAAAGGTAACTTTGAGGGTATGAGACGTGAATTGGCCAAGATTGTTTTTTTTTGTTTTTTTTTTTTAATTTTTTTTTATTATAGAAACAATATATACAGGGTACACTCTTATACGGCATTAAAAATTATATAATATACAAAATTATATAATATTGATTATCAATTGATACTGTTTGTGTTATTTGTAATGTTATCCATTATACATTTCCTGGTTATTTATTTTGTATAATTGGGAGTGTATGTAGTATATTCCTAAAATAAGCAATATACTCACACTTCTCATACCACACATATTTCTTCTAATTACCAAATACAAATCCCCCCTAATATAACTACATAATACCCAATCTTAACCAAACTTCTATGATATTCATGATATTTTCATAATATTAAGAGTGTTTGTATTATTATTAACTTTATATTTCAAAATTATTATATAGTTGAAAATGCACAATTTTATATAATTACAAATTTAAGACATCTATAATATTTTCATACAACTAATAATAGGTGTATTCATACTAATATTAAGAATATATATAATATGTTTCTATACTTTTTTTCCCTACTTAAAGATAGAAAGATAGAGATAGAAAGTAGAAAATAGAAAAGAAAATGTGAAAAGTTTGGTGAGATTAAAATATTACTAAATAATCCGTTCTTGGAGATACATTCATGATTTATTATATGTATTTCTTCATCCATTCAGATATTCAGGCCTCAGTCAAGTCCCCGCGCCGAACCATTATGACCCTGTAAATATTTAATGTATGGAGACCAAATCCCTTTGAAGAGATCTAACCTATCCATAAGGACAAGTCTCAATCTCTCCAAGTGAAGTGTCTCCGACATTTCTGTATTCCACATTTTAATTGTTGGGGATGCAGGGCCTTTCCAAAATTTTAGTATTAATTTTTTCCCAATTATTAGAGAATAGTCGATAAAAGTTCTTTGATTCCTTGTAATTATTTGTTCCGTTTCCGGTATTCCAAGTATTATTAACTTTGGATCAGGAATCATAGTAATATTAACAACATTCGAGATTATCTTAAATATTTCGTTCCAATATTCTACAATCTTCGTACAATTAGTGAATGAATGTGACAAATTTGCTTCTAAGATTTGACATTTATCACATATAGGCGATAATTTTGGAAATATATTATGTAATTTAGATTTAGAGTAATGTAATCTATGTAAAATTTTAAACTGTATAAGAGCATGTTTAGCATTTAACGAGCAGTAATGTATGTGTTGTAAGCTTTCTTCCCATATTTCTGGGCTTATTATTTGACCTAATTCATTTTTTCCAACGCTGTCTGTGTATTTCCGATGATGGAATATCACTTTCCAACAAAATATTGTAAATAATGATATCATTTTTTCTGTATTTGGATGTTTATTCAAGCATTCATTTAAAATTTCACTCTTTCTATTTCTGAATTCTTGTGTATTTGCAGAGATATAGTTTCTGATTTGTAATTATCTGAAATATTCATTATTATGAAGCCCGTAAGCTTGTTGTAACTCTTGAAATGAAAGAAAAAAAAATTCCTTATAAAGATCCCCTATATTTAAAATTCCTTTATTTTTCCATTGTATAAAAGCCTTATCCATCGTTGAGGGTTTAAACGTAAAATTGTTGGCAATAGTAAGACCTAGCGGTATAAATTTTTAGTTTTAATGTTTTCTTTATTTGTTTCCAAATACGGATTCCGCTTTCTATTATCGAGTTTTCACTATAAATTTTCTTAGGTACATTAATATTAGCAAATATTATAGAGCTAATTTCAAATGGAAAACAGTCTTCTCTTTCCATTTTTAACCAGTTTGGTTTATTATCTGTTTCTTCTAACCAGAAGTTCATATTTTTAATATTAACTGCCCAATAATAAAACATAAAATTTGGTAATGCTAAACCCCCGTTTATTTTAGCTTTACATAAGTGTTTTTTATTTATTCTATGGTTCTTATAATCCCAGATAAAGTTAGTGACTATAGAGTCTACTTTAAAAAAAAAAATTTTAGGGAGATATATCGGGATTGATTGAAATAAATATAATAATTGTGGGAGAAAAATCATTTTTATTGCGTTTATTTTACCTAACATTGAAATAGGTAAACTTTTCCAGTATAAAATATTTTTATTTAATTTATTCAGTAATAACGGGAAATTAGACTTAAATAGAGAGTCAAATCTTTTTGTAACAAAAATACCAAGATATTTAATATTTTCATTTGTTATCTTAAAAGGAAATTGTTGTAATATCTGTAAGTTATTCATGGTTATTGGCATAAGTTCACTTTTATTCCAATTGATACTGTATCCTGAAATTAAACCAAATTCCGTTATTAGTTTTAACAAATTACGGATACTTATTTCCGGTTTTAGTGATATAAAGTAATACATCGTCCGCATATAACGAGATTTTATTCTTAGTATCTTTAGTATCATATCCATATATTTCCAGGTGCAATCTTACCCTTTGGGCAAGAGGTTCGATTGCTAACGCAAACAGTAAAGGTGATAAAGGACAGCCTTGTCTACAACCTCGAGATAAACTAAATTTAGTTGATAACATACGGTTTGTTGTTATTCTAGCTGTTGGGTTTGCATATAATAATTTGATCCAAGTAGTAAACTTATCACCAAGCTTAAAAGCTTCCATCACCGAAAATAAATAAGGCCATTCCACCTGGTCAAAAGCTTTTTCTGCATCCAGCGAGATAACTACTAAGTCTTTTTTATCACTTCTTTTCGAATATATGATATTAAATAACCGTCTTAGATTATATGAAGAATATCTTTTAGGTATAAATCCTGTTTGATCAGGATGAATTAATTCGTTAACAACTGTGCTTAATCTTTGTGCTAGTATCTTTGTTAAAATTTTTTGATCCGTATTTAATAAAGCAATTGCTCTATATGATCCTGGGTCATCCAAATCTTTATTTATTTTGGGTATAAGTGTTATAATAGACTCGTTCAATGTATCTGGTAATTTCTCTTGTGTATATATCTGTTCATATAATGATTTTAAATATGGGACCATTTGATCATGAAAAATTTTATAAAATTCCGAACCTATACCATCCGGTCCTGGAGTTTTACCATTTTTTAATGATTTAATAGATTCTTGGATTTCTTTTATTGAAATATCAGCATTTAATAGTTCTCTATTTTGTAAATCTAATTCTTTTAAGTTACATATATTTAAAAAGGCATCTATTTCTGTTTTATTTACTGTCGCTTTAGCAGTATACAGATTTTTATAATATTGCATAAATCTTTCATTAATATCTTTGGGTTGTATTAATAATTCACCGTTTTGTGATTTAATCCTATGTATAATTTTTTCAGCTTCAATTTTCCTTAATTGTCGAGCCAATAATTTTTGGGGTTTGTCTCCAAATTCAAACAGCAATTGTTTAGTATGTTGGTAATATTTTAAAACTTGATCAGTGTATATTTTGTTTAATTTATACTTCAATGCTACAATTTTATTATGTATTATTATATCTGATTTTGTTGCATTCTGTATGTCTAATTGTTTAATCTCCCTTTCTAAGTCCTGTTGTTCCTTCCGAATCTTTTTATTATGGAATGCTTGTGAAGAAATCATAATTCCTCGAAGATATGCTTTAAATGTTTCCCATAATAAAGAGCGAGATATTTCTGGTTGATCATTTATTTCAAAAAACATCTTAATCTGAGTTATAATATATTCCTGAGTGGTTTTATTTTTTTAAAATTTGTGGGTTAAGTTTCCATTGTCCTAGATTTTCTGTTTTACCATTTATTTTAATTTTAAATGTTAATGGTGCATGATCTGAAATTATAATATTATGATAATTAGATTTGTAAGTAAGTGAAATAAGCTTTGCATCTACCAGAAAGTAATCTATTCTTGAATAAGTTTTATGTACTGGTGAGTAAAAGGAATATTCTCGACCAGTAGGATTTTCTGTTCTCCAAACATCTTTAATATTAGTCGTTTGGATATATGCATTTAATAAATCACTAGTATGTGATTTAGTTTTTCTTTGTTTTGAAGATCTATCTAAATAAGGGTCAAATGTACAATTAAAATCTCCTCCAATTATCAAATTATAATGTGTTAATTCCGGAATATTATTGAGTACTTTCTTAAAAAAATAAAGGACTGTCAAAATTTGGTCCATAAATATTAACGAAAATCATTTTTTCCCTGTTTATTTCTCCTATCACAATAATATATCTGCCATCTTTATCAGATATAGTAGATGTATGCTTAAATAAAGTACCTTTACGAAATAATATTGCTACGCCTCTTGATTTATGCGTAAAAGAGGAGTGATATATTTTGTCTATCCATTTTGCTTTCAGCCTATTTTCAGCGTCTTTTTTTAGGTGAGTTTCTTGAATGTAAATTACATCAGCTTTTAATTGCCTTTAAGTGTGTCAATATTTTTCCTCTTTTTATTGGTTCATTGATACCTTTAACATTCAACTGCAAAAGGTTAATCCCTCATTCCCCATATTTCTTTTTAAGTCCTGCATTTTACATTTGTGGGAATCTACAATAGAGTCCCAAGGGTCCGTGCAGTAGACCTAACCTTACACCCGAACACCGAATAGATGAATTTTAAATCTCTTTTATGTACTTCACGAATATATCTCCATTGTTCCAGTGTGTAGCTCCATTCAAACTGAAAGATACAATAAGTATAAAAGAATAGTAAAGAGTAGATAAAGAGATTAATAGAGTGTATAAAGAATGAAAAAACTACAAATGAAATATTTGTAGTTTGTGTAAGCCATACTACATTGGCTATCCATCTAAAGGCTTCCGGCATTGATGTTATTAATTTGGCCAGCTCCTAGATTTAAGGAATTATTATTCCATAATAATATTTTAACGGGGATATAATATTAAAGAAATGAAAAAAGTGATATTGATCATCATATAAAAGTATGTATATCTAAAATTAATTTAAAAATCCAACTATAGAACAGGAGATAAAGAGTTTTTAAAGTACAAAAAATAAAAATCATTATTAAAGAAGAAAAAATAAGGGGAGGGTATCTCCAAATTTAACAAGACATAAGATATTAATTATTAGTAATATTAATTAGCAATAGTGAACAATCTTGGTTAATAATAATCATTGTGATAATAAAACCGCGTTATGATTTTAGTATGTGTGTTATTTGTTTGTGTTAGTTATATATTATGACTAATTGTCAATGTTCAGCAATCATCTTCCAATCCAGAAAAACGCTTCATTCCATACGACATTGTCCGTTCCTTCTAGTTCCTTCTAATTCCATATTATCGTATGAAGTCTCACAGAATGTTAAGAGACCATACTAGGTCTCTAAAAGTAGTAAAAGACAGTATGTTTGCTTGTAGATAATTTTCAAGTGTCAAACTGCTTTGCAAATTCCATTGCTTCTGCTGGGGTCTTGAAGAAATGTTCCACGTTGTTATAAGTAACTCTTAGGATGGCTGGGTAATTCAAACCGTATCTCAAGTTTTCTACACCCCTCATAAGGCTTTTGGCTTCATTAAACGCTTTTCGTTTTTCTGGCAACCTCTGGGGGATAGTCTCGATAGATACTGATTCTTTGTCCTTGAAATGTCAGATTCTTTTTTTCCCGAAGCTCTCCGCATAATATCCTCCAGGATAAAATCATATTGTAGCTTTACAATCATTTGTCTTGGGGGGGCATTTGTACTGATCTGTCGTCTGCCGACTCGATGTGCACGAGCTAATACAGGCTTATCATCCAAAGATAAAACAGCTTGAAGTAGTTTAGCAGTGAATTCTCGAGGATCTTCGTGTTTCTCTAGACCTTCAGGAATCCCTGCGATCCTCAAGTTCTGTCTTCTCTGATAGCCTTCTAGCTGAGTGCATTTCTCTGTTACTTTAGTCAACAACTCCAGTAGACGTTCTTGTTCTGTTATCAGCTTTGCTGTAGACACAGTACTTGCCTCCGCTATCTTTTCAAGGTTTTTCATGCCATCTGCCTGTTGTTCCAGCACATTTGCAATAGGATCAATCTTATTTTGAAAGTCATTTTTAACTTTTTCAAGTTTAATCTCTATCTTACGTTCCATATTATTGATCATATCAATAAGTTCATTCTTCAATTTTTCTGATTCTTTCTTAAACTTATTATCAATTTTTGACGTTGTATCTTTTTGAAATTCATTCTATTGATTTTTCATCAAATCCATCTGATTGTTAATTTGACAAATTTCTTCCTTTATTTCTCCCTTTATATCTTTCATTTCTTGCTTTATATCTTTCATTTCTGCCTTTAATTCTCGCTTTAAATCAGCCATCTGGTGAGAAATAAAAGTTTCAAATCCTCACCTTCTGTGCCTGCTTTCCTGGAGACATCTTCCAGGGAGCTGGCCCTACTTGAATCCGAGGCTTCTCCCAGGCCTTCTCCCGCTCTCGCCCGGGTTTTTCGACCTTTTACCTTGTCGGTAGGGCTCCGTGCCGTCATGGTTTGTCGCACGGCTGATGACGTCACTCGGTACCGTTGATATTAAAACGGCAAGCAGTGTGAAGCAGGCAGCCGGTAAGTCTTTTTAAGTCCCCGTTTTTCCCGAATTTTTACGGAGCTGGCTGGCGCTATGCTCTAGGACTCCATAGCGCCACCGGAAGTCGAATTGGCCAAGATTGACTGGCAATTAATACTAAAAGGGTTGACGGTGGATATGCAATGGAAGACATTTAAAGACTGCATGGATGAACTACAAAAATTGTTCATCCCAGTTTGGCAAAAGAATAAATCAGGGAAGGTAGTGTATTCGTGGATAACAAGGGAAATCAGGGATAGTATCAAAGCAAAGGATGATGCGTACAAAGTAGCCAGAAAAAGCAGCATACCAGAGGACTGGGAGAAATTCAGAGACCAGCAGAGCAGGACAAAGGGCTTAATTAGGAAAGAAAAAATAGATTATGAAAGAAAACTGGCAGGGAACATAAAAACTGACTGCAAAAGTTTTTATACATATATGAAGAGAAAGAGATTAGTTAAAACAAATGTAGGTCCCTTGCAGTCAGAAACAGGCGAGTTGATCATGGGGAACAAGGATATGGCGGACCAATTGAATAACTACTTTGGTTCCGTCTTCACTAAAGAAGACATAAATAATCTGCCGGAAATAGCAGGGGATCGCAGGTCAAAGGAGGAATTGAGTGAAATCCAGGTTAGTCGGGAAGTGGTGCTGGGTAAATTGAATGGATTAAAGGCCGATAAATCCACAGGGCCAGATAGGCTGCATCCCAGAGTACTTAAGGAAGTAGCTCTGGAAATAGTGGATGCATTAGTGATAATCTTTCAAAACTCTTTATATTCTGGAGTAGTTCCTGAGGATTGGCGGCTAGCAAACGTAACCCCCCTTTTTAAAAAGGGAGGGAGAGAGAAAACGGGGAATTACAGACCAGTTAGTCTAACATCAGTAGTGGGGAAGCTGCTAGAGTCAGTTATTAAAGATGGGATACAGCACATTTGGAAAGTGGTGAAATCATTGGACAAAGTCAGCATGGATTTACCAAAGGTAAATCATGTCTGACGAATCTTGTGGAATTTTTCGAGGATGTAACTAGTAGCGTGGATAGGGGAGAACCAGCGGATGTGGTGTACCTGGACTTGCAGAAGGCTTTCGACAAGGTCCCACATAAGAGATTAGTATACAAACTTAAAGCATACGGCATTGGGGGTTCAGTATTGATATGGATAGAGAACTGTCTGGCAAACAGGAAGCAAAGAGTAGGAGTAAACGGGTCCTTTTCACAATGGCAGGCCGTGACTAGTGGGGTACCGCAAGGCACAGTGCTGGGACCCCAGCTATTTACAATATATATTAATGATCTGGATGAGGGAATTGAAGGCAATATCTCCAAGTCTGCGGATGACACTAAGCTGGGGGGCAGTGTTAGCTGTGAGGAGGATGCTAGGAGGCTGCAAGGTGACTTGGATAGGCTGGGTGAGTGGGCAAATGTTTGGCAGATGCAGTTTAATGTGGATAAATGTGAGGTTATCCACTTTGGTGGCAAAAACAGGATCATGAAGGTAGAGACTTGTTAAATGCTGATATATCTGTAAAAGATATTGAAGAATCAATTGGATCATTAAATAACGGAAAAGCCGCAGGCCCTGATGGCTTAAGTACTGAATTTTATGAGGTTTTATGATCTGATCTCTCCACACTTACATACAATATATAAATATGCTTATGAACAAGGAAAGTTACCAGAATCATTAAATGAATCTACAATTACACTTATCCCTAAAACTGATAAAGATTTGGAAGACCCTGGGTCATACAGAGCAATAGCTCTTTTAAACACTGATCAAAAAATACTAACTAAAATTTTATCTCGGAGGGTAAGTTTAGTGATTAATAACTTAATACATCATGACCAAACAGGTTTTATTCCGAAACGCTATTCATCTTATAATCTGAGACGTCTATTCAATATCATGTACTCAAAAAGAGTGAATGATATTGAACTAGCTGTCATATCCTTAGATGCTGAAAACGCATTTGACCAGGTTGATGGCCATATTTATTTAAAATAATGCAGAAATTTCGACTGGGGGACAGATTTTCCAAATGGGTAAAAATCATATACTCAAATCCAACTGCAAGAATATTAACAAATCAAATGTTATCATCAAAATTTAATCTCTTTAGGGGTTGTAGACAAGGATGCCCGTTATCACCATTACTATTTGCTTTGGTAATAGAACCATAAGCCGAAATGATTAGATCAGAACCAGAAATATATGGATATAATACCAAAACTACAACGAATAAAATATCTCTATACGCAGATGACATCTTAATTTATATCAGAAAACCGGAGATTAGTATTCCCAATCTATTTAATGTTATAACTAAGTTTGGCACATTTTCTGGGTATAGAATTAATTGGAATAAAAGTGAAATTATGCGAATAACTGGAATAAAATTAAATATATTAGAACAATTCCCACTTAAAATAGTCACGGACAAACTCAAATATCTAGGAATTAATGTATCTAAGTCCTATAACTGTCTATTTAAATATAATTACCCTCAATTATTAAATAAACTAAAAAAAAAATTAGGAAAAGGGGAGACGCAGCGAGACCTGGGTGTCATGGTACACCAGTCATTGAAAGTAGGCATGCAGGTGCAGCAGGCAGTGAAGAAAGCGAATGGTATGTTAGCTTTCATAGCAAAAGGATTTGAGTATAGGAGCAGGGAGGTTCTACTTCAGTTGTATAGGGTCTTGGTGAGACCACACCTGGAGTATTGCGTACAGTTCTAGTCTCCAAATCTGAGGAAGGACATTATTGCCATAGAGGGAGTGCAGAGAAGGTTCACCAGACTGATTCCTGGGATGTCAGGACTGTCTTATGTAGAAAGACTGGATAGACTCGGTTTATACTCTCTAGAATACAGGAGATTGAAAGGGGATCTTATAGAAACTTATAAAATTCTTAAGGGGTTGGACAGGCTAGATGCAGGAAGATTGTTCCCGATGTTGGGGAAGTCCAGGACAAGGGGTCACAACTTAAGGATAAGGGGGAAATCCTTTAAGACCGAGATGAGAAAGACCTTTTTCACACACAGAGTGGTGAGTCTCTGGAAATCTCTGCCACAGAGGGTAGTTGAGGCCAGTTCATTGGCTATCTTTAAGAGGGAGTTAGATGCGGCCCTTGTGGCTAAGGGGATCAGAGGGTATGGAGAGAAGGCAGGTACGGGATACTGAGTTGGATGATCAGCCATGATCATATTGAATGGCGGTGCAGGCTCGAAGGGCCGAATGGCCTACTCCTGCACCTAATTTCTATGTTTCTATGTTTCTAATCTCACTCCACTAGTGCTGCTACAACACAAGCAGCAAGGGTTATGTACGGTCCTCTGGACCACATTGTATTGTATTGTATTCAATTTGTTGTCATTATCTCATTTTAGAGACAACAAAATGGATTTTCCTTAGTCAGTAACATAAAAGTAAATAATAAATAAATAAACATTTTTTTTTAAAGCACAAACACAGAAGTCCACACACAATGGCACCAGAGTTAAGGAAGGTACCATAGTCCAGCCAGCCTCCCTGCCAATCTTCCAAGATGTTCACCCGTGGTCGGGGCCTCCTGAGCACCCGCAGGTCCTCTCGCCGGGAACGATGGTCAGGCCCTCTCACTGGGAACGATGGAACCTCGACGGAGAACATCCTCAGCGGCATCGGACCTCCAGATCAGCCACCTCCCAAAGTCCACAGGCCGAGCCTGACAGGACCGCGATGTCAGTGCCGCCCGTGTTGGGAGCTCTGCAAGCCACAGCTCCACGATGTCGGTGCACCAGGCCCAGCACTCCAGAGCTCCAAACGGCGATCCCCGTGAGGCATCGCCTGCTCCTCGATGTTTCATCAGCACGGGAGCACCTCAAGGCTGCGTGCTCAGCCCCCTGCTGTACTCACTCTATACTCATGACTGCGTAGCTGGTCACAGTGCGAACTCCATCATCAAGTTCGCTGACGACACCACTGTAGTGGGACGTATCACTGATGGGGATGAGTCAGAGTACAGAAGCGAGATCGAGCGACTGTCCATATGGTGCCAGCACAATAACCTGGCCCTCAACACCAGCAAAACCAAGGAACTGATTGTGGACTTTGGAAGGAGTAGGATGGGGGACCCACAGTCCTGTTTATATCAACGGGTCGATGGTTGAAAGGGTCAAGAGCTTCAAATTCCTGGGCGTGCACATCTGTGAAGATCTTTTCTGGTCCGAGAACACAGATGCAATTATTAAGAAAGCTCATCAGCGCCTCTACTTCCTGAGAAGATTACGGAGAATCGGTTTGTCAAGGAGGACTCTCTCTAACTTCTACAGGTGCACAGTAGAGAGCTTGCTGACCAGTTGCATCGTGGCTTGGTTCGGCAACCTGAGTGTCCTGGAGAGGAAAAGACTACAAAAAGTAGTAAACGCTGCCCAGTCCTTCATCGGCTCTGACCTTCCTTCCACTGAGGGGATCTACCACAGTCGCTGCCTCAAAAAGGCTGGCAGCATCATCAAGTACCCACACCACCCTGGCCACACACTCATCTCCCTGCTACCTTCGGGTAGAAGGTACAGGAGCCGGAGAACTGCAACGACCCGGGGGAGGGGTGGGAGGGGGGGCGAGGACGCGACTCGAATAATAGTCGCATCCTCTCCAGGAAGCGACTGGAGGACGGTATCCCCCTTACCGTATCCTCTTCCCCTCACATCAAAACATTTAAAAAAAAAACACAAAAACGTCTTCAAACATAACAAAAAAACAAAAAGATACCGAAGGCGGAGGCAGCTAGCAACAGCGCAACCGGATGTCCAAGTCCACCATCTGTCTACTGCAGGATGGTCTAACAAACGACGTATCCAACATTTATTTTAACCCATTGCCAGACCAGGGGTGTTTGCCAACTATATTTAGGTTTAATTTATAGTTCCCCTCGGTTTAAAGGTGTTACTGTTATTATTGTATTGTTTGTTCTTTATCAGCATCAGCATGTGTTTTAAACCTATGTCATGTATGTATGCATTATGATGTTTTCCTCATTTATGGTCAACTGATGCAGTAATGATTGTGTGGACTCGGTTTTCCACAGCATGAAATCAGAGACCTTCAAAGTCTTCACGTAGTCACTCACGTGACTCCGAAGTAAAATAGTCAGATTAAATGAGAACTTACCAGTTTGAAGTTTGATTGTTATTTTATGAGGAGTTACGATGAGGGGTTACGTGCCCTCCGCTCCCTTAACTTAACGATCATCTGGTAGTTTCAGTCATCTATAATCTTACTATGTTAGTTCAACAACTGTTATCTGTGATTTCACACCACTGCTTTCAAGATTGACGCGCATGCGTGGGGACGGCCTTCTTCACGTAATCCCCCATCGTAACTCCTCATAAAATAACGATCAAGCTTCAAACTGGTAAGTTCTCGTTTAATCTTACTATTTTGTTGAAACTGTGATTCATAAAGAGACAAATAAATTGTTTCTATTTCTTCTCGATTATTTCTTCCATCGCATTATTAACTGAGATACTCAACTCAACTACTAATAAAAGCAGTAACTGCCCAGTGTGCAATATTTCATTGAGCTCTCACCTTTCATACTCTACTCTGAAATTAAGTTTGATATTGTCAGCAAATATGGGAAAATGTGGGAACAATTGACTCTCTTTCAACAATAAAAATATATTTGCGAATGTTGGCACCTGACTCCAACAGCAGTGATAAAGATTTTTCTAAACGACATCCATTTCTGTCTTTTAGAAATAAAATGCTAATGTAGAGCCACTCTGTTAATTCATATAAGCATTTTCTCACTTCTCCTTTATGCAGGGAATAATTTCTGTTCTTACCTTTATGACAGGCTTTCTTTAGGTATTCTTGCCATTTTCATTCTTAAAAGGAGGCCTAGAGATTCTGAATCCTTGGGGAAAAAAAGTGACACATCAGTGGTGCTTTGGAGAAGCACAGACTGAATCTGAATCGTTTGGAAATTCTGGATATATCTAATGAAATTGAATTTAAATTAAACAAAATATCGCAAAAGTAAAAATTAGGAAAAGTAAATTTGCACTTAATGAATAACACATTTGGAAACATATATTCAATTTAACAAGTATTCCACCACTCCAAAGATAAGAATAAAATCACCCTTGCAACAGATTCCATAGGCCAATGGCCAAATTGATCATAATCAATTATATTTGAAAAGCTACATTTAATATTTCAAACAGATTTAAATTACCTTGTGGATTTTTTGTCAGAGGTTTAGGTGTGCAATCCTCATCTGACTCAATAGATTCATAAACATGTGTTTGATGCCTTCTGCTCCGATTTGTCATAAATTCTGACTTTGGTACATTTAAACCTGTGAAAAATAAAACATGCTCATCATCTGTTATGGTCGACTTCTGGCATTTATCTTCATTGAACTTACCAGTGCAAAGTATCTGTGGAAACTGCCTTGCAATGCTATCGTTATTACTAATTCCTCCAGAGTATTCATGGTCTTATTCAATTGATCATGTCTACTTGACGAAGACAGCAAACAACCTTAAAATTATTTTTCAGAGTTAAAGAATAATCAACCAGCATGAAGAATATAATGGATGAGTATGTGTCTATTTCCAGGTCAGAAATCGCAATGACCAATCTTTCAGTTTCACACATTTGTGTGATAAGTGAAATAGATCAGAATCCTTCTTTCCATTCCTCCAGGTTTAAAGTAATGGCTCATCCTTGCTGCTTGTCTGACAGTGACACTTTGTGCCATGGTTGGGTAAATGGATTGAATAATGAACAACCAGGGCAATCCACCTCCTCATCAATGGGACCATTGACCTCTGTCCAATCTCTGATTTCAGGACTGTGACTATTTGCAACATTAAAAAGTATAACTGGGCCCTAATGACTATGGGTTTGTGTTATCCATGGTCACCATCTTCTGAATGACATCAAGTTTTTGTGTTGATTGTAAAGTTAGTCCAATTTGAGATCACTGATGGGGATTTTTGAATATTGGTGATGAACCTCACCAGAAGGAAATAGTCATTAGGAGCAAAACTGTACACATCCTGCTGATATAATCTGGGACTAATCACAAGTCTGCTGGGTGTGCTCATTTCATTAAAAGTGGCATTACAAATCTTACAGGTTGACACACCTTGACTTTGCTAGGCATTAATACATCAGGCAGGAGTTTATGTCTTGGGACCTTTCCTATTTTCCAATGACCAGTGTGCGTGCACATAACAATGAGGGCAGGAACGTGGAGGTTGTGGTGCTCCCATGCATCCATTGCCCTCAACCTTTATGGTGTAGAGGCCACAGGTTTGGGATATGGTGTTATAGAAGTCTTACCACAAAGACCAGTGCATTATGGAGATAGTAAACAGTGCATTTCAGGCTGGTGAAACCAGTGTACTTTTGAATGAAGAGTCCCAAGCTTCTTGAGTGTTGTGGATGATCTCTTCCAGGGATGCTGAGATGTACTTCAATGTCCACTTTGATATCCCTTGCTTATGGGTAATTTCTTGATGTAGAGAATAACTGCTCCCATTCCATCTCTGGTAGTATTGAGATAATTGATTCTGTAGGTCTTGGAGTAAGGTAAAGATTCTGCTGCTGAATGTCTTTATGAGTGAATAGATTACGAGGTTGGGGACACAATATTTTTGACACTCTTTGATCTCCTGAAGAGACCTGGTTCAAAGGGCCTTCCTTGTTGTGCTCCTCCATTTTGAACAGCCATAGATCAAGGATTCCCACAAATTAATTCTGCTGTTACATTTTCATAAAGGGCTGCCATAAAGCATTTTCTGCATTCCAAAAATCTTGAGCCTTGATGTCACTTTGTTAATCTTGGAGAAACCAATGCCTATGGTTTAATTAAACCTGTCAATTAATTTGCAGGATTTTACAGAGATAGCCATCAGTTTATGCTTATTATTGTCACGGGTATGCAGTACAGTGAAAAGCTTTAACTTGCATGTTATCCAATCAAGTCACATAATACAATACATCACAAGTACAAAGGATAGAGTGAAGGGAAAGATGGCAGACTGCAAAATATATTTCTAAGTATTGTCATGCAACTTGAACTTCAACTTCAACTCACTTGAACTTGAACTGTTCCAGAGAAAATGAGAACTTAGGAACTTCAAGAATAAAACACAAAGTGTTGGAATAACTGTCTCAGGCATGCACATGCGATGACAAGGGTTTGTTTGATTCCAATCCCAATTTTTCCAAATTATGTCAAGTTTATTGTTGTATACATGTACGATGTAGATACAATGAAAGGCTACTTTGCAGATGCATCACAGGGTTAGAGACAGATACACATAAAACATTAATTATACAGTAATTCTGTAAGACTGTTACAAGAGGACTGTGTAAATCTACAAGACATCATGTCATGTTGTTATGAGAAATCCATGGTAGTGTAAGAGGAATCATGGTTGCATTAGGTTTGCACAAATGGTTTCAAGAATATAGTTGTAGGAAAGTAACAGATCCTGAAACTGTTGGTGTGGGACTTCAGACTTCAGTACCTCCTACCTGATTTTAGCAGCGAGACGAGAGAACGGCAGAGAAGAATGGGAACCTTTATGACCGATGCCGCCTTCTTGAGGTGGGTTCTTATGTGCATGTTATTGATGGTGGGGAGAAGTGTGCCTGCGATGGACTGGGCCGAGTTCACCACATTATACAGCCTCTTGCATTCCTGTGCATTGAATTGCCTTAGCAGGCCAAGATGCAACTAGTCAGGATACTTCCCACAGTACATCTGCACAAGTTTGTTAAGAGCTCAGCTGGAGGTTATTGTTGCAGTACCTCTCAACCAGTTTCCCTCTCTCTCTCTCTCTCTGGTATCAAGTTACATAGGAAGGCAGAGAACCAGGTATTGGACCTTACTGGTCATTTGGAGGGGATGATAGTGTTGAATACCAAGCCATAGTTGATGAAATCGAATGATCTACCCAAGAACCTGGCTCAGAAAGCACATATCTATTTAGTTTTTATGTGGGGAAAAATCTCATGTCAGCATGCATCATAAGCAAAAAGGAAAAAAAAGTTATGTAATATTTTGTACAAACCAATGGCAACCATGGCTTCATAATTCCACTTCATGTTCTTATAACGGACCTTCTCCCAGTCCATTAGTTCTTCAAACGCTTCCTTGGAAAAATAGCCAACAATGTCATTAAAATGGTCACCATCCTGGAAAAACAAACATTGTACCTGATACACTTTGGTGCATAATCTGTAATCATCAGATATTAATTCCAAAACAGATTTTAAAATATAATTTTTTAAATTTAATACAGGACAATTCCTGGATAAAGAATCACAAATTAAAATTAAAGGGTAACTTCTGGATAGAAAAGAGATATTTCTTCACTCTGAATAGTGAGTTTTTTTTTCTTGGGTTGAAATAAATCAGCTATTAATTGCATTCCAGCAAGATCAAAACATTATCGATTCCAAGAAGTAATAAACCATATCACAGTAAGAGAGGAAATTGCATTTAAAAGTGCAGGTCGGGCGTGATCTGCCTGAAAGGTCCAGACTCAAAATGTTGCCCGTCAAGATTCAAGATTGCAGCTTCCAACCAACAGACATCAGCGTGTACATTTGTGGCAATGAAGACAGTGACTATCATGGGCTTCCCCCACACTGAAGTCAGGAGCAGCACCCAGAGGCTGCTGCAAAACCACTATTGTAAACAAGAATAAATTGTCAAATATTCAGCAAGCCAGGCAGCATCAGTGGAGGGAGAAACGGAGTGAATGTTTCAGGTTAATATTCTTTCCTCACAGCTGGGGAAAGTTGCCAGATGGAGACAGGATCTAGAAGAATGAGGGACATTCTTGTTCCCTTGTTCCGTTGGTCGCGAGTCTCCCGCCTCCCCCCATCTGAATGGCCTCCCTGATCAATATTAATGTCAGTGATCCACTCCAGATTCCAGGGAACTCATCCACTCCTCACTGACACCAATCCCTGGGGTTGTGATGGTCTGAGAAGGAGCAGCAACATCTTCCCTGTTCCCAGGCCCCCGAGAGGACATTTATCCGGCATCTTCTGCCCGCTCTCCATGTCAAAGTCCCCCGGAGTCTGACCTCTGAGCCCTGCATCCCAGACATGGTCTCGTCTCCTTCAGCAGCTCCTCGGTCTCCCTTCCTGAGCTCAGACACCCACTTCTCCTCACCTCACCTACACTCACTTCTCCTCACCTACACCTCGACTAAACCCCTCGCCTCGACGATACCTCACTACGAAACCTCGCCTCAACTAAGATTCGCCTCAGCTAAACCTCACACCTCACTAAACTTCACCTCACACCTAAACCTCAACTCACTAAACTTCCTCAATTAAACCTCACACCTCAACTAAATCCTAGCCTCGACTAGACGTTACCTCAACTAAACCCTCAATCACTTCCACCTCAGATAAATTTCACACCTCACTAAACCTTGCTTCGATTAAACCCCCCGCTTCAACTCCACCTCACGACTACTCTCTGCCCCTCCCCCCCCCCCCCCCCCCCGGCCGTTGGCGGCGCCTCACGTGAGCGGCGGCTCCAACCAGAGCGCGGGTCACGTGGACAGCTCGAGCCCGCGGCTGGAAAAGGCGCCAAAAGCCGTTGGTCGCGAGTCTCCCGCCTCCCCCCATCCTCGCTTTCCCGCCGCCGCGCCGCTGAGGGGGAGGGGCTTGGGGAGACGTCAACGTCAGCGCGTGTGCCCTCCCCCCCCCCCCCCCCCCCCGCGGCTCTCTTGGGCAGTGCGCCTGCGCCGCTCTCCGCGCTCGGCCCCTTTTTCCGGCGGCAGGACAGCGCGAGGTCTCGGCGGCTTCTGGCGCCTTTTCCCGCCGAGGGCTCGAGCTGTCCACGGGACTAATGAAATAATTAATAACCAGGGCGTCAGGGACTTGTGTGGCAGCTGCTGCAGTGATGCACCTCCTGCAATGCAGTAGCTCCTTGCAGGGGAGCTGCAGCAGTTCCTTGCAGGGGAGAAGTGGAGCAGGTTCCTGCAGTGAAGCAGCTTCTGCTGTGGAGCACCTCCTGCAGCTGCAGGAAAAGTTAAAGCCTCCACCAGCTCCTCAGGCAGCGTGTCCCAGATTGCAACCACCCTCTGGGTGAGTTTAATCTCATCCACATCCGTTTTATTGTTCTGTTAGTATAGTCTGGTCTGCAGTTCCTTGTTCCATCATCTTATTCTAAATGTTGACTCCAAATACTACATTTCCTCATCTGTTCTTGCCCCATCAGAGATATTCTTCCCTTTGTTTGGCAATGTTATAACATTTTGAGATGTTTAAAATCAAGTCTGCAATTTATACCATCAGATAAAGCATAAAAAGTTTAATTTGACACCTGATTCACTTTCATATCTTCAGTATTAAAAAGGTTATGGCCATTTTCATACTCGGAAATTAGCAACTTGTTTCCTATTGCTGTTCTATTGAAAACACAAAAGTTGTGATCGAGGACAGTCAAAAGCCCATCACTTTCTTAAAAATTAAGAGAACTGAAATAAATTTTCAGTTATTATAGATTGAAGTATTCTGAAACAAATATGAAACAATCTTACTTGGATGACCTGAAATGAAAGCATATAATTGTAGCTAATTACAAAATTCAATTACTAGATCTAAACATCTATCCATTTCTTAAGTAAAAAATTTAAAAAAATTTAAAGCCTAAGTGTCCAATTAACATTCACACAATAATTCACAATATAACATGATTTTTAAATCTAATTGTCATTAATTTATTGGCCAAATTGAAGAAATTCAGTGTTTAATGCCAATAAATTAATGGGCATTTTAAACAGCTTGCAAGTGGGAATTTCTGGAACACGATGGATTAGAACGTTGCGGTTGCGGTGAATTTAAACCCCATATCAGCAGGAAAAATTCTGCTGGTTCGTATGGGGACTAAATCACCATTTTGCAACATGAAATATTGATTAAAGTCATCTAAAAAAGCAGGTTTATATGTAAAAATAATCAGCTTTCACTTACCTGTTCCCTACGTAAAATCTGTCCCCGTTGTCGGCGTTCACGGCATTAGGAGCTAATTTTTATTTTACTGCAGCGATGAAATAGTCGGGCTATTTATTTTAAAAGATTAACTTACCAGCAGTCGGAACAAATCTCCAGAAATAGATCGCATTCCGACAAAAGAAAGCTCCGGATGGCATGGGGAAAATCGCATTTTAACCCCGCCCCCCCTTAAAAGACGCCAAAGTGGCGTACATGGCCAGCGGCAGAACTGCAGCACCGCTAAAGGTAAGTTTTGTAACATACCTACTTTGTGCCACCAATCCACCACATGCCCTCTCTACAACTGAAAAACACCTTGTTTATGTTGTTGGTGAAGGGTCTCTGATCTGAAACTAAACTGTTTCTTTCTCCACAAATGCTGACTAACCTGCTGAATGTTTTTTGAATTTTCTTCCATTTTTATTTCAGATTTCAGCATCTGCGGTTCTTTGCTTTACACGTTCATTTTGATGTTGTGACCTGCCAACAACGAATCAAAGGAGATCAGAACGTGGTGTCGTAATCTACTGGGATTCAAGCAACTAGTAAGTGTTTCAATGGGAAGGTTCTGCCTACTCGGGATGGGACTCCATTTTAGTTTAGTTTAGAGATACAGCGCAGAAACAGGCCCATCAGCCCACCGAGTCCACGCCGACCAGCGATCCCCGCACACTAACACTATCCTATACACACTCGGGACAATTTACACTGAAACCAAGTAGACTGTGGGCCGAGGTGCTTTATTGTTTCATTTATGTGACCCAAATTACATATCTACCTGTATTTATAACATATTCTGTAAAAAAATGTATATAAATCATACCTGCAACTCGTCAAGAACAAAACCTGCACATATTTTTAAAATATCATAAAAACCTTAAAAAGGGGCCTAAAGATTCTGAATCCTTTGGGGGGGGGGGGGGGGGGGGGGGAAGTGACACATCAGCTCTGCTTTGGAGAAGCACAGACTGAATCTCAATAGTTTGGAAAATATGGATATATCTAATGTAATTGAGTTTAAAATAAGCAACATATAAAAGTAAAAATTACAAAAAGTAATGAATAACACATTTGGAAAAATATATGTTTGTTCAGTTATCCTGTGATTTGTTAAAGTGTGAAGCCTTGTTCAGATTGTTTAGAAATAGACAATTGGTGCAAGAGTAGGCCATTTGGCCCTTCAAGCCATTCAATGTGATCATGGCAGATCATCCCCAATCAGTACCCCGTTCATGCCTTCTCCCCATATCCCCTGACTCCGCT
Organism: Okamejei kenojei; assembly: GCA_035221665.1. Classification (NCBI taxonomy): domain Eukaryota; kingdom Metazoa; phylum Chordata; class Chondrichthyes; order Rajiformes; family Rajidae; genus Okamejei; species Okamejei kenojei. Next base: position 174,873 of record JAVHYY010000287.1, on the reverse strand, counting down.
ATTTTTAAGAGCCGTATCTAGCTCTCTCTTGAAAACATCCAGAGAACCTGCGTCCACCGCCCTCTGAGGCAGAGAATTCCATGGACTCACCACTCTCTGTGAGAAAAAAGTGTTTCCTTGTCTCTGTTCTAAATGGCTTACTCCTTATTCTTAAACTGTGGCCCCTGGTTCTGGACTCCCCCCAACATCGGGAACATGTTTCCTGCCTCTAGTGTGTCCAAGCCCTTAACAATCTTATATGTTTCAATGAGATCCTCTCTCATCCTTCTAAACTCCAAAGTGTACAAGCCCAGCTGCTCCATTCTCTCAGCATATGACAGTCCCACCAACCCGGGAATTAACCTTGTAAACCTATGCTACGAATGTGTCTATACTTATGTAAACAATGTCAACGGAGTCCCTGCTAGAACTGTTGAAGCAATGTAATGCGGTACTTTGGGATTGGGTTAGGGAACTGTCAATAACTGTATAATGTAATTGATATTTGTGATTGGTTTGTAGGGGCTGCTACCCCCATTTAGATCTATAAAAGAGTGAACCCCACATGGATCGGAGTGGATCTTCTGGAGGTGCAATTGAGACCGTGTGAGTGTCTGGAGGTGTCTGTTCGCACGAGGCTGAAGGGCTTGAACGAGTAGAGACAAGGATAGGTCACGCGGTGGTTAGGTATCGTATAGAAAGTTTGTGATTGTTGGGAAGAATAAAGAATAGTTGATCCAGTGCTTGACTCGATGTTTTACTGAACTAGACTAAGGGGGGTAAGCTGTAGAAGTATAATTACAGTCCCATCATCTTATTCTAATTACTGACTCCAAATACTACGTTTCCTCATCTGTTCTTGCCCCATCATAGATATTCTCCACTTTGTTCCACCAATCCACCACCACCACTCTCTACAACCGAAAAACAACTTGTTTTAGTTGCTGTTTCCTACTCTGGTGAAGAGTCTCTGATCTGAAACTGAACTGTTTCTTTCTCCACAAATGCTGTCTAACCTGCTGAATGTTTTTTTAATTTTCTTCCATTTTTATTTCAGATTTTCAGCATCTGTGGTTCTTTGCTTTACACGTTCATTTTGATGTTGTGATCGGCCAACAACGAATCAAAGAAGATCAGGTACGTGGTGTTGTAATCTACTGGGATTCAAGTAACTAGTAAGTGTTTCAATGGGAAGGTTCTGCCTACTCGGGATGGGACTCCATTTTAGTTTAGTTTAGAGATACAGCGTGTAAACAGGCCCTTCAGCCCACCGAGTCCACGCCAACTAGTGATCCCCGCACACTAACACTATCCTACACAGAAACAGAGACATGGCTGCAAGAGGGCCAGGGCAGGGAACTGAATATTCAAGGGTATACGTCCTATTGAAAAGACAGACAGGTGAGCAGAGGGGGTGGGGTAGCTCTGTTGGTGAGGAATTAAATTCAGTCCCTTTCAAGGGGTGACATTGAAACAGGAGATGTGGAGTCAGTATGGATATAACTAAGGAATTGTAAGGGCAGAAATAGCCTAGTGGGACTTACCTACAGGCCTCCAAACAGCAAATTGAATCAGGAGTTAAAATTGTCATGTAGCAAAGGTAATGCTGTGGTTGTTATGGGAGATTTCAACATGCAGGTAGACTGGGAAAATCAGGTTGGTACTGAACCCCAAGAAAGAGACTTTGTAGAGTGCCTTTGTGATGGATTGTTAGAGCAGGTTGTATTGGAGCCTACCAGGGAGAAGGCAATTCTGGATTTAGTGTTATGTAATGAACCGGATTTGATAAAGGAACTTGAGGTTAATGAGCCATTAGGAGGTAGTGACCATAATATGGTCAGGTTCAATCTACAATTGGAGAGAGAGAAGGGTAGATCGGAGGTGTCAGTGTTGCAATTGAATAAAGGGGACTATGGGGCCATGAGGGAGGAACTGGCAAAAGTTGACTGGAAAGATACCCTAGCAGGGATCACAGTGGAACAACAATGGCAGGTATTTCTAGGAATAATACAGAAGGTGCAGGATCAGTTCATTCCTAGGAGGAACAAAGATTCCAAGGGGAGTAAGTGCCGACCGTAGCTGACAAGGGACATCAGGGACAGTATAAAAATAAAAGAGAAGAAGTACAACGTAGCAAAGATGAGCGGGAAGCAAGAGGATTGGGTAATGTTTAAAGAGCAACAAAATAACAAAAGACAATACGGGGAGAAAAGATGAGGTATGAAGGTAAGCTAGCCAAGAATATAAAGAAGGATAGTAAAAGCTTCTTTAGGTATGTGAAGAGGAAAAAATTAGTTAAGACCAAAGTTGGACCCTTGAAGACCAAAAAAGGTGAATTTATTATGGCAAGGAAATGGCAGATGAGTTGAACAGGTACTTTGGATCTGTCTTCACTAAGGAGGACACAAACAATCTTTCTGATATAGTAGTGGCCAGAGGATCTGGGGTGACAGAGGAACTGAAGGAAATCCACATTAGGCAGAAAATGGTGTTGGGTAGACTGACGGGACTGAAGACTGATAAATCCCCAGGGCCTGATGGTCTGCATACCAGGGTACTTAAGGAAGTGACTCGAGAAATCGTGGAAGCATTGGTGATAATTTTCCAATGTCCTATAGACTCAGGATCAGTTCCTGTGGATTGGAGGGTACACAAAAAGCTGGAGAAACTCAGCGGGTGCAGCAGCATCTAAGGAGCGAAGGAGATAGGCGACGTTTCGGGCCGAGACCCTTCTTCAGACTGGTCAGGGATCAGGGAAACGAGAGATATAGACGGTGATGTGGAGAGATAAGGAACAATGAGTGAAAGATATGCAAAAAAGTATCGGTGATAAAGGGAACAAGCCATTGTAAGCTGTTTGTGGTGTGAAAATGAGAAGCTGGTGCGACTGGGGTGGGGGAGAGATAGAGATAGAGGGAATGCCAGGGCCCCAGGGCTGAGGGAGAGGTGGGAAGGGGAGGAGACAGCAAGGGTTAACAGAATTGAGAAAATTCAATATTCAAGCCCAAAGGATGCAGACTCCCCAAGCGGAATATGAGGTGCTGTTCCTCCAGCTTGCGGTGTTGCTCACTCTGGCCGTGGAGGAGGCCCAGGACCGAGAGGTCGGATGTGGAATGGGAGGGGGAGTTGAAGTGCTGAGCCACCGGGAGGTCGGGTTGGTTATTGCGGACCGAGCGGAGGTGTTCGGCGAAGCGATCGCCAAGCCTCCGCTTGGTCTCACCGATATAGATCATCTGGCATCTGGAGCAGCGGATGCAGTAGATGAGGTTGGAGGAGGTGCAGGTGAACCTCTGTCGGACCTGGAAGGACTGCTTGGGTCCCTGAAAGGAGTGGAGGGGGGAGGTGAAGGGACAAGTGTTGCATTTCTTGCGGTTGCAAGGGAAAGTGCCCGGGGAAGGGGTAGAGTGGGAGGGGAGGGAAGAATGGACAAGGGAGTTGCGGAGGGAGCGGTCTTTGCGGAAGGCAGACAGGGGGGGAGATGGGAAGATGTGGCGGGTGGAGGGGTCACGTTGGAGGTGGCGAAACTGGCGGAGGACTATATGTTGTATTTGCCGGCTGGTGGGGTGAAAGGTGAGGACCAGGGGGACTCTGCCCTGTTTGCGAGTGGGGGAATGGGGAGCGAGGGCAGTGTTGCGGGGTATGGAGGAGACCCTGGTGCGAGCCTCATCAATAGTGGGGGAGGGGAATCCCCGTTCTCTGAAGAATGAGGCCATTTGTGATGACCTGGTGTGGAACACCTCATCCTGGGAGCAGATGCGGCGTAGACGGAGGAATTGGGAATAGGGGATGGAGTCCTTACAGGAAGCAGGGTGGGAGGAAGAGTAGTCCAGGTAGCTGTGGGAGTCAGTAGGTTTGTAGTGGATGTCGGTCAGGAGCGTATCACCTGCAATAGAGATGGTGAGGTCAAGGAATGGTAGGGAAGTGTCGGAAATGGTCCAAGTGTATTTGAGTGCCGGATGGAAGTTGGTGGTGAAATGAATGAAGTCAGTCAGTTGTGTGTGGGTGCAGGAGGTGACACCAAAGCAGTCGTCGATGTAATGGAGGTAGAGGTCGGGGATGGGGCCCTGGTACGCCGAGAACAAGGATTGTTCGACGTACCCAACAAAGAGCAAGCGTAGCTGGGGCCCATGCGTGTCCCCATAGCTACGCCTTGTGTTTGGAGGAAATGGGAGGAATCAAAAGAGAAGTTATTGAGGGTGAGGACCAACTCTGCTAGGCGGAGGAGGGTGTCAGTGGATTCCATTCTCCAGGCCCCCATCCTCTCATCTTTACCACCTCCTCCCTGTGGATTGGAGGGTAGCTAATGTTATCTCACTTTTTAAGAAAGGTGGGAGAGAGAAAATGATAAGATTTGCAATAGTAAATAGTAAGTTACGTTGAGGGATTACGTGAAGAAGCCCCGCCAGGCGCATGCGCATCATACTTCAAAGCAGTGGTGTGAAAACACAGAAAGCAAATAGCTGAAGTAACATAGTAAGGCTTCAAGAAGACTAGAACTACCAGTTGATCTCTTAGATTATGAGGGTGGGAGCGGAGGGCACGTAATCCCTCAACGTAACTGCTCATAAAATAAGGATCAAACTTCAAACTGGTAAGTTCTCATTTAATCTCACTATTTTACTTCGGAGTCACGTGAGTGACTATGTGAAGATTTCAAAGCTCTGTATTTTCATGCCGTAGATGCACTCCATACGACAATCTGCTTCGGTTGACACAGTAGTAAATAATATATTGAACATTGCTTCAAATTATTCAATAACTATTTGTAATAATAACAAAAACAGTAATAACCCCTCTGTCCCAGGGGGAAATTACAACAATGATATAAAACAAAGCAAATAAATTAAGTGGAACCCAAAACAGCATGCCGGACCCGTGGCACTGTCGGTACAGGTTTGTCACAGAATTGAGAAAACGTTGATTTTCTAGACCATCCTGCGGCCACGAGGATTTGATCTAGCGGCACGTCCTGAACCTTCGCCACGGATGTTGATGCCGCCCTGGTGGAGTGAGATTTAAATACACGAATGTCAACTCCAGCATAATTGAGAACCTGTTTCAACGATCTAGAAATAGTTTGTACTGACATTCTTTTATATGGCTTTTTTGTGACTAATGAGCAGTCTTGTCTCAGACCCTCTGAGACTCCTTGTTAACTGAATATATTGGCTTAAGTGTTTAAGTACACATAACATTTGGTCAACAGGATATGCTTTAAACGTCACCTTGGGTCGTGCCATACCTGGCCTGCTTTGTTTGATTAAATCATGGACATAAAATGTAATGTCATCTACAGACAAATGCATACAATCTATTCGTAACAATTGTAATGTTTGTACACATGTGCTGAAACCAGCGCCATTAACATAACCACTTTAAGAGTTAATCTCTGCATAAATAATGATGTAATTGGAGCCCATTGCCAAAGCAGTGTGAGAACTATACTGATATCCCAGATTTTTGTATATCTAGGTTTAGGAGGGTTTTTGTTAAAATTCCTGTCATAAATCGGGATACTAACGGATGAGACCCGATAGGTTGTTGTTCTGAAGACTGCCCGAAATAGGACGACAAAGCACTCCGAGCACTGTTAATGGCACTATAACTCAAGTTCTCATCAAAATGCAACTTAACAAGGAACTCCAACACATCATATATGCTTGTAGTATGATAAGATATATTTGATTGTACACAGAACATCTCCCATTTCTTTATGTGAATTACATATTGTTTTTGAATGCTATTTCTCTAGGCTGCAGTGATAACCTCCATGGTTCTGTTCGACAATCCAAAGCCTTGGAACGGTCTTGTCAGAACCTGCAGACCAACAATTTGATACGGTCATGTAATGAGTGACTTTCTCCTGTAACCGGATGCACCAACAATTACTGCAGCTGAGAATCATCATGAATGGCTGAGCCATCATTCTGAGTACTAATGGGAAGCATGGTTGTGTTGACCAATCTGGGACCACCAAAAACGCCTGTAGTGGAGTCACGCTCTATTTTGGTGAGGCATTTCGTGATCAGACAAAATGGAGGAATGCATAAAAGAATGAGTGCCCCCAATGTAACGAGAATGCATCCACGGCTACTGCTCCTGGATCTGGCTCCCATGAAACATATTTAGGTAACTGGTGAGTTAATCTGGATGCAACAGATCAATATCTGGCAACCCAAATCGAGTGACAATTGTTTGAAAATTTCAGAATTGAACATCCATTCTATATTGTCATTAAACATTCGTGACCCATGGTCTGCCACTACATTGTCGATACCTGGTAGATAGATGGCTGAAACCCAGATGTTCTTTGAAGTACACCACTGCCACATGACGTTAGCCAAGTTCTCACATGATACTGATCTTGTTCCTCCCATATGATTAACCTATGCCACTGCTGTGGTGTTATCAATCTGGAGTCGAACGTGTAAATTATTCATTGTGGAGCAATATGCCTTTAACCCGTAAAATGCCCCCAATAATTGCAAATAATTTATGCCTTGTTTGTGAAGAATCAAACCTTCTTGTTCATTCTATCTACCCCCACAGCTAGCCTCCGTGTCCGTACCCCCCCCGGAGAGCGCTAATATCAGTCTGTAAGATCACTGAAGGTTCTTGTAACAAAATGTTATTGGTAGCTTGACTAACATTAACAATCCACCACTGCAATTCTGCTAGAGCTGTGGTTGGTAACTGCATAACCCAATCAAAATGGCCTGCTTGCTCTTTTAGTGCTTGTTCTTTTTGCAAAGGTTGATAATGCAAAGGTCCGAACTGTACTGCAGGGAAAGCTGCTACCAATTTCCCAATGACCTTAGCGACTTCTCGGATGGAGGAATAAAGATTTTGTGTGAGGCAAGTACAGACATTAGCAATATCCACAACCTTGGCTGTTGGTAATGTTACTGTCATATGAACTGAATCAATAAGAAATCGCAAATACTCAATATTTTGGGTTGGCTGTAACTTGGACTTAGTTGGATGGACCAAACCCGAATGTTTAAACACATTTTTGGTACCTACAACCGACTCTTCAGCTGACTCTTTAGTGTTGCTGATAATTAAGATATATAAATAGGCCATGACAATGTGATTATGGGCCCTCAATAGCCCCAGCACAGGTTTTAACAATTTAGTAAATAGCCTAGGTGCTGAACTTAATCCATTAGACAATACTTTGTATTGCCACAGCTATCCCATCCAATTAAATTTCAAGTACCTGCGACAATGAGCATGAATTGGAACTGAATAGTATGCATCTTGCCAATCAACAGTTGCCATATAAGAGCCCTGTGATACCAGCTGTTTAGCAGTAACAAAGGTGTCAATTTTAAAATGCCTATAGAGAACTGAAGAATGTAAGTGAGTGAGGGCCAGAATACTCTACTACCCCCATCTTTGTTAGGTCTGGTGAATATATTAGACACAAGTTATTGAGGATGATTAATGGCTTTCTCAATCATCATCGTTTACCTGTTCAGTCTCTGGAGCAGAAAACACCAACATTTTATTAGGCTTGTGCTGTTGAGGTGGATCTATCCCTGAGATAAACTCAATGGTAGACCTGACACAGTATTTAGTATAATCATATCAGACGTTATACTGCACCATGTATTAGAAAACAATTGTAATTTACCTCCAATAGGAGATTGTCCACCAAGAAACTTTATTGTTAACAAAATTCCCTGTACCTCTACAGTTGGCCTGTAAGTCTGTTGTCTGCCCATATTGGGGTTGTAGCCGGTCTGTCTTGGTGGGTACCCTCGTTGCCCCACTGGCCTCCCCCTGCTGGGCCCAGCACCTGAATCCGACCTTCGGTATATTAACCCAGGTTTTGGAATAGGTGGCCTTGAAATGCTTGGCTACATTAAGTCAATTGTTTTGGCCTCATCATTAATTTCATGAATTTTCTTGACAAGGTACGTTCCAAACAGGAATTCAGGCATTTGTACATTAGTCGCCTTACATAGCAGCAATTTTTTGGTTGAGTGTTGGCCTGATGGCGATTTTCCCTGATGCAATTTACCTCAAAAATGCATTGCATAAAATAGCCAACATATCTTTTTTGAGTTTGAGTAATGATTGTCCCTTTGACCATAGTGCCAAATGCAGTAATTGCTGCAGCCACCAGTTGGAACGTGTTGATACAGAACCTCCAGTCCCCTCATAGAAGGACTCATGGGTGCCCAGATAGCTGGGTTCACCGTGGGCACTTTCAGTGATGCACATTAAACAGGTGTCTTATATTTGTTTGTAGTCTCTTGCATAATAGATTGCTGGAGCTGGTGAGATACTAAATAATTGATAGTGCTGGCAAGGTATTCTTCCATTGCCTCACCAGTCCCATCCGGAATAGCAAACTCATTGCTATTTCCGGGACACCCGGAGCGTGGCTCTTGTGCTCTGGTGTATGCACATGAGCAGGGACACCAGAACCAGGGTCAGCTTCATCCTGCCCTGCTTCTCCCAAGTCATACTCTAGGGAGGCATCCTCCTGTCCTAAACAAGGCGCTGGAAGGAAATCCCCTTGCTGATACTGCACATATTCTTCTTGATATGGCCTTCTTGAACAGCTGTCTGGGGAATCACTGGGGTCTTTGACCCCATGCTTTATGAAAGTTTGGAGCATTTTCTCCATATATTGCATCCTCCCCCACATTCTTTTATTATCTGGAGGGGATTCTCCTTGTTCTTCAGACTCTGCTGACAAACGGGTATGAAAGACTTTCTTTTTTCCCTACCTATGGCTATCAGTTGCCTCAAGCTCCTGAGTTTCTGGAGCTGGTGTGGAAAGTTAATTCTCTAGACTAACGGCTGTCGGTAAAACGGCACCCGGTATCGAAACCGGCGGTGCCGCGCTAATCTGCCGACCCGATCGAATTTGTGAATCCCACACTTACTACGAACTTTCTTGCCTTACGATCCATATCACGGACTCCTACTCACTGCTCAAGCCAGTTTGACGGAGTTAGATACTCACAGGTAAAGTTTTCAAAACCACTTACCTGTGAAGTTTCTACTTACCGCTGGTGGAGCTGCGCTCTCCAGCCCGTTCAGTGCGACATGCGCAGACGTAATGACGTGCATGCGCCTGGCGGGGCTTCTTCACGTAGTCACTCATGTGACTCCGAAGTAAAACAGGGAATTATAGACCAGTTAGCCTGACATTGGTGGTGGGGAAGATGCTGGAGGCAATTATAAAATATGAAATAGCGGCACATTTGGATAGCAGTAACAGGATCTGTCCGAGTCAGCATGGATGTACGAAGGGGAAATCATGCTTGACTAATCTTCTGGAATTTTTTGAGGATGTACCTAGGAAAATGAACAAGGGAGAGTCAGTGGATGTAATGTACCTGGACTTTCAGAAAGCATTTGATAAGGTCCCACATAGGAGATTAGTGGGCAAAATTAGGGCACATGGTATTGGGTAAAGTACTGACATGGATGGAAAATTGGTTGGCAGGCAGGAAATAAAGAGTAGGGATAAACACATCCCTTTCAGAATGGCAGGCAGTGACTAGTGGGGTACCGCAAGGCTCGGTGCTGGGACCACAGCTATTTACAATATACATCAATGATTTGGATGAAGGGATTCAAAGTAACATTAGCAAATTTGCAGAAGACTCAAATCTGGGTGGCAGTGTGAACTGTGAGGAGGATGCTATGAGAATGCAGGGTGACTTGGACACATTAGGGGAGTGGGCAGATGCATGGCAGATGAAGTTTAATGCGGATAAATGTGAGGTTATCCACTTTGGTAGCAAAAACAGGAAGGCAGATTACTATCTAAATGGCGTCGATGGGAAAAGGGGAAGTACAACGGGACCTGGGGGTCCTTTTACATCAGTCTATGAAAGTAAGCATGCAGGTACAGCAGGCAGTGAAGAAAGCGAATGGCATGTTGGCCTTTATAACAAGAGTACAGGAGCAAAGAGGTCCTTCTGCAGTTGTACTGAGCCCTAGGTGACCACACCTGGAGTATTGTGTGCAGTTTTGGTTCCCAAATTTGAGGAAGGACATTCTTGCTATTGAGGGAGTGCAGCGTAGGTTTACAAGATTAATTCCCGAGATGGTGGTACTGTCACATGCTGAGAGAATGGAGTAGTTGGACTTGTGCACTCTGGAGTTTAGAAGGGTAAGAGGAGATCTTATTGAAACATATAAGATTGTTAAGGGTTTGGACACGCTAGAGGCAGGAAACATGTTCCCGATGTTGGGGGAGTCCAGAGCCAGGGGCCAGAGTTTAAGAATAAGGGGTAAGCCATTTTGAACGGAGATGAGGAAACACTTTTTCTCACAGAGAGTTGTAGTCTGTGGAATGTTCTGCCTCAGAGGGCGGTAGAGGCTGGTTCTCTGGATACTTTCAAGAGAGAGCTAGATGGGGTTCTTAAAGATAGGGGAGGGGATATGGGAGAAGGCAGGAATGGGGTACTGACTGGGGATGATCAGCCATGATCACATTGAATGCGGTGCTGGCTCTAGGGGCCGAATGGCCTGCTCCTGCACCTATTGTCTATGTCACACACAAGGGACAATTTACACTTATATCAAGACAATTTACCTACAAACCTGCACGTTTTTTGAGTGGGGGGAGTAAACCGAAGATCTCGGGGGAAACACACGCAGGTCATAAGTGATAGGAGAAGAATTAGGTCAATTCGGCCCATCAAGTTTACTCTGCCATTCAATTATGGCTGATCTCTCCCTCCTAACCTCATTCTCCTGCCTTTTCCTCTTAACCCCTGACTCCCATAGTATTCATGAATCTGTCTCTGCTTTAAAAGTGTCCACTGACTTGGCCTCCGTCTGTGGCAAAGAATTCCACAGATTCACCACCCACTGGCTAAATAAATTTCTTCTTGTCTCTTTCCTCATGGAACATCCTGTAATAATAAGGCTATGACCTCTAGTCCTACACTCTCCCGCTGGTGGAAACATCCTCTCCACATCCACTCTATCCAAGCCTCTGGCCAAGGTCACGGGGAGACCGTACAAACTCCATACAGACAGCACCCATAGTCGGGATTGAACCCGGGTCTCTGTCGCTAGTACCACCCTATTTTACCTGCTCTGAACAGGAAGTTAGATGAAAGCAGCATGTTAGGAAAAGTAATTTTACTGAAATTAATCCAACGGTATAAAAAAAGTTTTGTAATAAATGGATTTTTTACAGTATGTTATGCAATGTGTCACTGATAATCTTCTGTAAGGTGTCTCCTTAATGCTTGAACCAGTTTCTCATGCGTTAGTCAGCGGGATGAATAAAAGGTAACTGAAGTGAACAGTAAAATATTTAAATGTTTAAAATATCACTGGTGTCACTTAGAAATCCTTATTCAAAGGTGGAAATTTCTCAGGGGTGGTGATGGAAGCAGATATCATAGTAAGATTAAACGAGAACTTACCAGTTTGATCTTTATTTTATGAGGAGTTACGATGAGGGATTACTTGAAGAACCCGCCAGCCCGCATGTGCGTCAATCTTCAATCCAGCGGTGTGAAATCACAGATAACAGTTGTTGAACTGAATATAGTAAGATTCGAGAAACTAGAACTACAAGCTGACCTTTATGAGAGAGGGTTGGGAGTGGAGGGCACATAATCCATCATCGTAACGCCGCATAAAATAAAGATCAAACTTCAAACTGGTAAGTTCTCATTTAATCTTACTATTTTACTTCGGAGTCGCGTGAGTGACTACGTGAAGATTTCAAAGCTCTGTGATTTCATGCCGTGGAAATGAGTCCATGTGTCACACACTGCATCAATTGACCAGGGATTAGTGAAATTTAATAGTAAGATTAAACGAAAACTTACCAGTTTGAAGTTCGATCTTGATTTCATGAGGAGTTATGTTGGTGATTGCGTGAAGAAGACTCGCCAGGCCGCATGCGCACCAATCTTCAAAGCAGCGGTATGAAATCACAAATAAACAACACCGAAGTAAACAGGAAGATCAGTGACTCGAGAACTACCAGGTGATCTTTTATGAGAGAGGGTTGGGCGTGGTGGGCACGTGATCACCAACGTAACTCCTCATAAATTCAAGATCAAACTGGTAAGTTATCATTTAATCTTACTATTTTACTTCGGAGTCACGTGAGTGATTCCGTGAAGAGTTACATAGAAACATAGAAAATGTTTCTATAGAAAATAGGTGCAGGAGGAGGCCATTCGGCCCTTCGAGCCAGCACCGCCATTCATTGTGATCATGGATGATCTTCCTCTATCAATAACCCGTGCCTGCCTTCTCCCTATATCCCTTGACTCCACTAGCCCCTAGAGCTCTATCTAACTCTCTCTTAAATCCATCCAGTGATTTGGCCTCCACTGCCCTCTGTGGCAGGGAATTCCATAAATTCACAACTCTCTGGGTAAAAATGTTTGTTCTCACCTCAGTCTTAAATGACCTCCCCTTTATTCTAAGGCTGTGGCCCCTGGTTCTGGACTCGCCCAACATTGGGAACATTTTTCCTGCATCTAGCTTGTCCAGTCCTTTTATAATTTTATATGTTTCTATAAGATGCCCCCTCATCCTTCTAAACTCCAGTTCAAGGTTTTGTGATTTCATGCCGCAGATTACAAACTTGGCATCCCACTGCATTGATTGACTCGAATGAGAAATAATGCATTAGTAGTAACATTGCATTCAATGTAGTAATAGGGTTTATTTAATAACATAAACAAACAACAGTTTTTCTTTAATACCAGGTCTGAAACATCAGCTCATTTGCCTATCCGGCGGCCGCCATAATACGGTTGACGGGCACGTCCTTCGCTTTGGCCGCCGAAGTTGCTGCTGCCCTAGTGGAATGAGATATAAACACATCTGTGTTAATACCTGCTTCAATCAAAACTTGTTACAGCCACCTGGAAATAGTGTTAACTGACACTCTTTTATGTGGTTTTTTATAACTGAAAAACAATCCTGTCTCCATATTACGTAAATTCTCTGTCACTGCAACGTATTGCATCAAATATATTTTTACACGTAAAGCTGGATCCGTAGGATATGCTGCAAATATTATTTTAAAACCTGTGACACCTGGCCTGCTCTGTTTGAGGAGGTCGTAAATGTAAAATGTAACATTGTCCACAGCAGTTTCCATTCTGTCTAACTGTAATTTTTGTAACGTCTGTACCCTTTGTGCTGAAACCAACGCCATAAGCATGGCCAATTTTATGGTAATTTTAGTCAACATCAAATATGATATAGGAAACCACTCACGTAGTTTCTTAAGGACTATACTTACATCCCAAATAGCCATATCTAGGTTTGGGAGGTCTGGAATTAAAAATGCCTTTCATAAATCGAACCACAAGAGGGTGAGATCCAATTGCATGATTGTCTGATTTCATCACTAAATATGAAGACAAAGCACTTCTTGCTGTATTGATTGCACTATAACTTAGTCCTTCATCATTGTGAAGAGTTGACAAAAAATTCCAGAACTTGTGAAATACGTGCTGTACAATAATCAATATCATTTTGTACACAGTAAACTTCCCATTTCTTTGCATAACAAAAATACTGCTTTTGAGCACTCCATCTCCATGATGCAATAAGCATGTCAACAGTTCGACCCGACAATCCTTGCCCCAGATATGGCCGTCTTAGAATCTGCAAATTAACAAATCAATACGGTCATACAACGGATGACATTCGCCAGTCACTGGATTCACCAATAAATTCCTTTGATTAGGAACAGCCATCAAAGGTTGTGTCATCAGCTGTCGGATCAAAGGATACCATGGCTGAGTAGGCCAGTCGGGTATTACCAGTACCCCTGAATCATTGATTTTAAGCAGACATCGATTTATGAGACAGAAAGGTGGACATGCATAAATATACATACCACCCCAATTCAGCGAGAAAGCGTCAATCGCTACTGCCCCAGGATCTGGTTCCCATGACACATATTTGGGAAGCTGGTGGTTTAGTCTAGATGCGAACAAGTCGACATCTGGTGTTCCATATTTGGCAATGATGTCTTTGAACACACCGTGATTCAGCATCCATTCTATGTTGTCATGGAATTTCCGTGACCTGGTATCTGCCACTGTATTAAGATTTTCCTGGCAGATAAATAGCTGAGAGCCAAATGTGTTTATCAATGCACCAGATCCAGATTTGGTTTACCAGTCTGTCATAAGATACCGACTTGATACCACCCATGTGATTGACATATGCCACTGCCGTAGTGTTATCGATTTGGAGCTGAACATGCAGACTGCTCTTGTTAGAACAATAAGCTTTAAGCCCATGAAATGCTCCTAAAAGCTCTAAATGGTTTGTCCCCCATGTCTGCAGAAGCCTAGCTTCTTCTGAACTCCATCTTCCTCCACAACTTGGATTTGTGTCTGTGTCGCCCCCATCCAAGTGCACTTACATCAGTCTGCAAAACCATGGAAGGTCGTTCCAGCTCTATCATGCTAAAACTACTGGAGACATGTTGAATCCACCATAAAATATCAGTAATTGCTTCAGCTGATAACTGCATGGGCCTATCATAATGCTCAATTTGTACCTTAAGTGCCTGTTCTTTTGCTCTTTGTAATTGCTGATAATGCAAAGGCCCAAATTGGACTGCTGGAAAGGCTGCTACCATTTTCCCAAGAAGTCTTGCCACTTGCCTAATTGAAGGTTTACACTTGTTTAAAAGTGTTACACAATCCTCAATTAGCTCTGTACTTTTTTCAATTGGCAAGGTAATTACCATTTTGATAGAGTTAATTGAAAACCCCAAATAATCAATTTGTGGTATGACAAACCCCAGTTTTTCAAATGTGGATTTGACAACTGCCACTGATATTTCGGCTAAAGCTTTTGTTTGTCCAATTATTAAAATATCATCCAAATAGGCCATAATCACATGGCCCTGACCTCTAAGCAACCCCAAAATTGGTTTTAACAATTTGGTGAATACTCTAGGGCTGAGGTCAATCCGTTTGGCAGTGCTTTATACTGCCATAATTGATTCATCCAATTGAATTTAAAATACCTTCTATGCTCGCAATGAACAGGCACTTCAATAAGCGTCCTTCAGATCTATTGTGGCCATATAACAACCTTTATTAATGAGTTGCTTGGCCATAACCAATGTTTCCATTTTAAAGTGTCTCTAGAGTACAAATGTATTTAATTTTGTCAGATCCAAAATGATTCTACATCCTCCGTCCCTCTTAGGACGGGGAAAAATATTTGACACAATTTGATGGACTTGATGGTCCGTCTTTTCAATTACACCTTTGTTATATAATTTTGTGAGTTCAGCTTGAACCTCTATTACCTCTGTTTGTGAAAAATAAAGTGTTCTGACAGGAACATGTTGGAAAGGTAAAGTAACATTTGGAATAAATTCAATCCAAAACCCTTGAATTACACTTCTGATAAATAGATCTGAAGTAAGCTGCTTCCATTCGTTATAAAAAAGCAGTAATCTACCACCAATATTCTCTTGAGATATTTAATATGTTTTTATGAGAACCAGGTCCACTTACCTCCCTGGTGACTGGTACACCCTGCTGACTCCAGCCTCTGGCAGTGGCTCCCATAGTCGCTCGTGCTCCCACCGAGGGATACCATCCATGTCCCTGTGCTGAGGGCTGGCTTGTTCCTGGAGTAGCTCCGGATGGTGAGGTGGTTTTGTAGGGATACTTTCTCTTCAGCTGTCTGCCGGGCATCATTGGTCTCATCAGACTCATTGTTTTAGCATCTTCATTTATTTCTTTAACTTGTTTGGTTAGATCTGTGCCAATCAGCAGATCAGGTGGTTGAATACTTGCTGGGTGTTGCATAACAACCCTAGAGCCTCTTGGTGTGTTCTGGTCATATAACCACCATCCATTGTTCTTGCGAACGCTGTAATGCCAGCAGCCAATAATTTTTTAATTCTTTGCATTTTTATTTCTTGGCTTCGCATACCGGGTCCCATCTAACCCCAGATGACTTGATTCACCGTTGGAACTCTTAATACTTCACAGTTGCTTGGAGGCTTGTGTTTTTTGGCTGTCTCATCCATAGTAAGCTCCTGAAGCTGATGAGACACCATGTAATTAATTGTGGTAGCCAGCTCTTCACCTAGTGGCTCACCTGCTCCTGATGGGACAGCAAATGGAAGTGCCAGTGGTGGAACATTTGGTAGTTCAGTTTCTCCTGGCTGAACTTCTCCATCAGAATCGGGCTCAGGACTATTCTGGCCCATTGCACTTTCCTCAAATTGATAAGGAGTTTCTGGCAGCATTGTTGCTGCTGGCGCTTCTTTTCTTAAGCGCTGACACTCCTTCTCTTGGAGTGAAGTTCTTTGGAGGATTGTATGCAACAGTTCCTCCACTTGGGATAGGCGTGTACACACTCTATCCAGCCCCGGTGAGGAATCATCCCCCGACTCCGTGGGCCCAGCAGACCTATCTGTTGCCTTGTGCCCTAATGGCAAAGGCTCTGTGCTGTGTCGCTCTAAGTCTGCAGTCGCTGTTTCTATACTTAGCGACTGAACAGGGGTATGAGGCAGGGGTTCCAAGCCTGAACTGCCGCGGGCGGTTGGAACGTGCCGCTTTCCCTTCCCTGTTTTTTCCATGCTAGCACTCTGTATAGCGTACCGGCCAGCACGGATTCAAGCTCCAGTGGAAAGTTTTTAAAACTTACCTGGAGTCTGCATACTTACCGCTGGAGGAGCTCCTTTCCTCGCAGCCTCCGTGCGTCAAATGCGTCTGACGTACTGGTGCACATGCGGCCTGGCGGGTCTTCTTCACGGAATCACTCGCGTGATTCCGAAGTAAAATAAAGCACGAAATAGATTCAAACATGCTGATGCTTTTTAATGACGAAATGATAATTATAGTAATCCCACTCATCCAGGAGGAATTAAAAAATAGAACCTAAAAATAGTGTTGGCAAATACTCCCGGTCTGGCAATGGGTTTGTTATAACACATTTGGAAATTTGCTTGTTTGACCATCCTGCAGCCGCTCGGATGAGGTCCAGCGAAACATCCATAACCCTTGCTGCTGATGTTGTTGCAGCCCTGGTGGAGTGAGATTTGAAAACATCAGTGTTCACTCCTACACAAGCCAAAACCTGTTGAATCACCTGGGGATGGTCTATACTGATACCTTCGTATGAGGTTTTTGTAACTAACAAACATTGCTAGTTCAGAGCCTCTAAGGCCTTAGGTGACATAATGACTGTATAGATGTGTGACCACACACACAATCAAAGGTCCATGGGGTATGCCATGAAACTAGTTTGAGACCTGACGCCCCCGGTCTACTCTGCAAGACTAAGTCATGAACATAAGTATCATATTATTTGCAGCTGTAACCATCCTGTCCAGTCATAGCTTATGCAACGACTGAACCCGTTGCGCTGAACCCAGCGCCATGAGGATAACCACTTTGTAGGTGATTTAGACCGAGGACAGGGATGTAGCTGGAGCCCACCGGCGACGCAGCGTCAGCAGGACATAACATCCCCATATCTCTGAGTACCTGGACCTGGGGGAATTTGAGTTGAAGATATCCTTTATAAATCTGGATATCAGAGGTCGAGACCCGACAGCGTAGTGTCCCGACCCCAGCAGGAAGTATGACGACAAGGCACTTCAATTTATAGCACTATAACTCTCATGAAATATAGCTTTGAGAGGAATACCAAGGCATCTGTTATATGTACCATGTCATACGATATATTGGACTGTAAACAGGAAACTTACATTCCTTGATATAGGAGATGTACTGTTTCTTGGTACTATCTCTTCAGGCCGCAGTGATTACATCCACCGTACAACCTGACAGTCCGTACCCCAGGAAAGGTCTTCTCATAGTGTGCAACCCAACAATTGTATTCGCTCATGCAGAGGATGGTTCTCCCCAGTCACGGGATAAACCAGCAGATATCTGCATTTGGGAACAGCCATAAAAGGTGCTGTTATCATTTGCAGTATGAGTGGACCCATGGCTGTGAAGGCCAGTCAGGCACTATCAAGCCTGAGGCAGAGTCTTGCTGGTTTTTCAGCAAGCACCGACTGATGAGGCAAAATGGAGGAAAGACATAACGAACATTCCTCCCCAGTGTAGCGAGAATGCATTCATCGCCACTGTCCCTGAGAATGGCCACCATACCAAATATTTTGCAACTGATGATTGAGACTAAATGCAAACAAATTGATATTTGGTGTTACATCAATCCACAATGTCATTAAATATTTTTGAACCATCCATTCTGTGTTGTCATTGATTTACGTGATGATACACCAGCTCCAAATAAGGTTAGGTAAACTATCACAAGATATTAGCTTGATTGAACCCATGTGATTAATATATGCCACCACCGTAGTGTGTCAACTTATCTGTGAGCATGCAGATATGCACATTCGCACAATAAGCCTTTAACCCATAGAATGCACCTAGTGATTTTATGTAGTTGATACCACATAACTGAGGGATTGGTAACTCATGCACATCCCATCCGCCTCTGTGACTAGAGATGGGATAGTAATTTCCCATCTATGAGCACTAGCATCAGTTAGTAACATAACTGAAGGTTAAATGACCAGAAGTACTGGAGCAATGCAGAATACTGTCTGTCCACCATTGTGACTTTGGTGGCTTCAGCTGGTAATTGCATAGATCTGTTAACAATGACCTACATGGCACCTGAGAAGTTACTACTTTGCATGTTGTAAGTTCTGATAATGCAAAGGTCCAATTTGCACAGCTGAAACCCAGCTGCTAATTGCCAATTACACTTTATGAGTAGAAGGCTGCTTTATAACAACAAGCTTCAATTGTTTCCAATCTCTTGCCCCAGGGTGGAGTCACAGACAAATTAATAATTAAAGGTAAACCCCAATAATCAATAACGGTAGTTTGTATCACCTAAAGATTTAACTGGATAGATGAGGAACATCAATTTTTTAATTATAATGTGCAGCTGAAACAGCGTGTAGATAAGCCTGAACAAGTGTTTTTGAGCTTTTGGCAGTCCAAGTACCAGTTTAATAATTTGGTAAATAACCTGGGAGCTGAAGTTAGCCCATTTTGCAACGCTTTAACTGTTATCATTGTCCCATTCAAATGTGTCCAATGATCAGTAAACATTGGAAATCGGTTGCTTAACAGGAACAAGATTCCACATTCTGAAAAGTCTCTGTTGCACATACGAGTTAAATCAAAGATGAACCGACATCCTCCATTCACAATGAACAGGCCACACCTGCCATAATTCCGTGCCTACCTCGAACGACAACTTTGACCCAATTCCCGAGCCTGTCTCAGAAGATAATTCTGGCCATAATACTGAGCCTGCCTTAAAAGACAACTCTGGCGATAATACTGGGCCTGCCTTGAAAGACAATTCCAGCCATAATTTTGAGCCTGCCTCGAAAGACAACTCTGGCCATAATTCCAAGACATGCATAGAACTCTTGTACACTGAAAAAATGAACCAATCACATATTATCAATGAATCTGAATCTCATGTTATCATTGTCATTTATACAAAAAACAAGCGTAAATATTACCAACTTGTAAATGGCCCACATACCCCATGTTTCGGAAGAACCAGACCCACCTAGCTCCATGGTGGTCGTATGGCAAGCCCAAGGGCCCCTGATGTGGGTTCTATTCCAGTCCTTGATTGAAGAGTAGGACTTGTAGGGTGTGTGGGTTCCATATTTTCTGAGACCGGCGTGAAAGACCTCTGCCCAGCTTTCAAGCTGCCATCAGCTTCAGTGAACTGCTCACTGCCAATGCGGCGTGGGGTGTGTCGTCGCCGAAACAATGAAGCTTTGTTCGTCATTGGTACCTTGATTGGTCCGACAGCTTTTGCTTCCTCAGAGAAGAGAACTGAAGAGAAGCTTCGGCGGCTGGTTTATTTTCTCCAATGTCACCCCTGATAGCGCTGTTCACTGCCAGCCATGAGGGGAAGTCTGGTCCCTTACGCATTTTCTGCCTATGGCAGTAACCCTTTCGTTTGCGAGTCTTTCCTTGAAGCCATATGCATGTGCTCCAGTATGTTCCACGAACATATGTCGAATTTGAAGTCAGTTACACACTGACCACTCGCACTCTCCTCCACAAGAAGGGAGATTCATAGGCAGCCCTGAGAACCTGTGCTGACATGGCCCCTCCTACGGACCTATGTCAGGATTTTTGCTCTAAATCAGACTGAAACTGACCCTGAATGCTCCCCTCCTCAAAGAGGGAGACATTGTGCAGCCCGGAAAAAGGTGCCGCTGCCACGGACTCCCGAGGAGACCCGTGCTAATAACTCCCGCCTTTGGACTATATCATTGTGGAGCACCTCTCCATCAGGTGCTCCATGTGGTTTTAGAAAGATGTTACCCATTGAAGGAGGGAATTCTCTCCATCAAGAATCCTCCTGGCCCGACTCGTTTGAGTTAAAGGGCCTCTTCCCTATGCTCCCCTCCTCAGAGAGGAAGATATAATTTTGTGGCTAACCCTCCAAGCGGGGTTGCCTAGGTGCTCCTGGCCTGACTTGTTTGAATGAACTGGCCTCTCCCCTCTGTATAGAGGGAGATATAATTTAGTGGCTACCCCTCCAAACGGGGTTGCCTAGGTGCTACCGGCACCAGTCTGAAGCCGCTGGCTCCACCGCCAGTGACTCAAAAACGAAGTTGACCGCCGCCCGCTACCCGCACTTCTGCGGTCTCAGTAGCGGGTTCCCTGTAGTCCGTGGCCGGGATTCCCCGAGGTCATGACCGGGATTCCCTGCGGGCTGACTGAGATTCACCGCGGACCATGAAGGGGTTCCCCGCAGGCCGCCCAGAATTCGCCCACGAAATTCAGCAGGAAGACTCTGTAAACAGAGAATCCTGCAAAAGAAAACATAACCTGGGAATAAGTTTAAAACTTATAAAGAACGCCGCTGTGGTAAATGCAACAATGCAGTGAGGGCAGGGATGACAGTCTCCTTGGTCACTCCTGACTTGTGGCAACAATAAAAGTGGTTGATTTATCAATCGCCGTGTTGATGAACTCAGTGCGATAACCAGACTGCATCACAACAGTCCCGATCCCAGCGATCCGCACAGTCAGAATATCCCAGTGGGGGCAGTTTATCCCAGTGGGAAGATGCAGTCTAGAGAGGGTTGGACATGCGGCAATGATACCCGTCCCTGGTCCCAAATTCACACAGGGAATGGGAAATCAGGGACCCATCCCTTATACCCCAGACTTCTCCACACAAAGTATCATCATAAAGGGGGAAATACAGCAAATGCAAATATTAATACAGTTTGAAAACATAAATAATTATCCAAAGTATTGATTAGCAGGACTGGATGTTACAATCCGTAAGGTTTTTCACTACAATTGACATTTGGTATTCTTGGGGATGACCACTAGGTGATTTTGCTATGAATACAGGATGCTATGACACAGCTCTACAACAACATCAGTGAGCAGCGGAGGAAACATCCAGATGCTTTCTTCATGGCAGCTGGGGATTTCAACCAGGCAAGTCTTACTTCTGTCCTGCCTAAATTCTACCAGTACGTAAACATTGCAACCAGGGGAAAGAACAAACTAGATCTGGTGTACACCAACATAAAGATGCATATAAAGCAGCCCCCCCCCGCCCCCATATCGGCAACTCTGACCACCTAGCGGTTATGCTCACACCTGCATACAGACTCAGGGTGAAACAGGACAGGCCAACGGTCAAAGAAGTCAGAACGGCCACAGGGAGCTACCGAGACACTACAGGACAGTTTCAAAACCACGCAGTGGGCCATCTTCAGAGAGGCAGCAACAGATGACAGTGGCATCAACCTCCAAGAATACACAGATTCCGTCATCGGTTACATCAATAAATGCATCGAGGATGTAAAGGTGGTAAAAACCGTCAGGAGGTGCGCCAATCGGAAACCCTGGCTAACTGGGGATGTGTGTTCCCTACTGAGAATCCGGAATGCTGCATTTAAATCTGGAGACAACGCAGCATACAAACTGGCAAGGAGTAAACTATCCAGGGGGATCAGGGAAGCGAAGAGGCTGTATGGACAAAAACTTAATAGTCACTTCACAAATGACAAAGACACACGTCGCTTGTGGCAGGGATTTCATACCATCACTGACTACAAGCCCCCCCCACTGCGGATATGCCAAAACGACACCTCTCTACCAGATGAACTGAACGAGTTCTACGCACGGTTTGAGGTTAAAAACAGCACCCAGACACGTGCACTACTGCCATCTCCCAGTGACCAGTCGCTCAGACTGTCCGCAGCCGGAGTAAAAAAGGCCTTTGCCAGCATCAACCCACGTAAAGCCACAGGGCCGAACAACATTCCTGGGTGTGTGCTAAGAGACTGCGCCGAGCAACAGAAAGATGTCTTCACAGATATTTTTAACACCTCACTCAGCCAGGCAGTAGTGCCCAACTGTCTTAAGAATGCCACCATCGTTCCTGTCCCGAAGAAACCAAACCCAGCCTGCCATAATGACATTCGACCAGTGGCTCTAACACCAATAGTAATGAAGTGTTTTGAGTGACTGGTTATGCAGCATATCAAAAATAGCCTACCTGCCAAGCTAGATCCATTGCAGTTCGCCTACAGAGCCAACCGATCCACAGAGGATGCAGTCTCAACAACACTGAACCTCGTACTGCCACACCTTGATAGGAAAAATTCTTATGCCAGGATCCTCTTCATAGACTTCAGCTCTGCTTTTAACACAATCATTCCACAGCAGCTGGTGGAAAAGTTGGAGTTATTGGGGGTTGATGCTGGCACATGTAACTGGGTCCTGAACTTTCTATCACAACGGCAGCAGACAGTCAGGGTGGGCAGTAGGACATCAAAAACCATAGCCGTGAGCACTGGCTCGCCCCAAGGCTGTGTCCTAAGCCCCCTGCTGTTTAGTCTGCTTACACACGACTGTACTGCTAGACTCAACAACAACTTTATCAACAAGTTCGCTGATGACACAACAGTGTGGGTCTCATCAGTGACAATGATGAGTCAGCGTACAGGATGGAGGTGGAGCTGCTCACAGGATGGTGCAAATCCCACAACCTCATTCTCAACGTGGGAAAAACGAAGGAGATGGTGGTTGACTTCAGGAGGGAGGGAAAACAATGCCATACACCTCTGCACATTGATGGAGCTGATGTGGAAAGGGTCAGCAGTGTGAAGTTCCTAGGACTCCACCTGTCAGATGACCTGACGTCCACGACCAACACTACAGCACTGGTCAAGAGAGCCCAGCAGTGACTACACCCTCTCCGAAGACTACGGAAAGCAGGTCTCCCCACTGCACACCTACGAACATTTTATAGGGGGACAATCGAGAGCACATTAACCTACGGCATCACCTCCTGGTTCGGGAGCTGCAAGGTGTACGAACGGGAACCAACTGGGCAGGATTGTGAAGACCGCCAGCAGGATTATTGGTGCTCCACTCCCTTTATTGCTGGACATATACAGGAAGAGATGTATTAGCAGAGCCATCTCCATCATCAAAGACCCCTACCACCCATCGCATCACATATTCTCCATCTGGGAAGAGGTACAGGAGCATCAGCTGCAAATCCAGCAGGATGCTCCTCAGCTTCTTCCCGCAGGCTATAAGACTGATAAACGGACTTTGCCCCCTGCCAAAGTATCGCGCACCAAACACCTAACCTGGACATACTGAAGCAGAGCCATTGTCGTGCCACTGCCGATCAAAACTCGTGATATATGTACTTTCTTTATTTCTATTTATTTTTTACCGCACACTGGTTGAGAAACGTTTTTTCGTTTTCCTCTGGGTATGTAAGTACTCAGAAAAATGACAATAAAGATATACAATCAGACACATCTTCAGTTGTGTACCTCAACGTCACTGGGTGTTTCTGCCTTTTATCACGACACCCTCAGTCGAGGCAGGCCCACCGCAGGGTGATCAGCCCTGGGTGCATGTCTTATGGTTAGCCTCTAGATGGTCACGTGGCAGCCCAGACAGCATCTTTTCTCTTCAGCTACAGCCAGTGACTGCTCCATTCGGCTTTTTTCCTTTCATCTTCCTCTCTACCGCTGACTGGCTGGTTGGGCTCTGAACTCGTGTCCGTTGGTGGGACAGTACTTGGTTGAGCTTCGCCTGGGGTGCTGATACCCTGTGGACTGTGGTGGTTAACCTGCCACTGGGCTTCACTCGACTGATTTGGCCTATCTCTTAGAAAGTAATGGTCAATGCGAGGCCCCTCACCAAGCTCTCTCAGGCACTTTTTCCTACCCTGGTGGATCTTGAGACACTTCTCTGATGTTATTTTTTCCCAGCCACAGATGCAGCTTCGTAGGTTATGTCCTGCCGGTGCTGCTAATCTTTCAATTGCTGCGCTAGTTGTCTTAGTCTTAGTCAATTCCTTCCATAGCAATATAAGGGTGGATCCAAACACTGATGGATCCTGCTGACATGAGGAGCTAGCCCATGCCAGCCTCCAGTCAGCAGTCTCTCCAGGCTGTCACTAGGTCTTTCCCTGGTTGTCAGCTGCCCTTTTGCAGCAGTCACTGATTTGATCCAGATGTTCATATTGATTAGTAGGACTGGATGTTACAATTCCGAAGGTTTTAAAGTAATTAAAAAGGAAATAATTAAATGTAAAAACACCAAAAATGGGTGACCTTTCTCTGATAAAGCTCTGCCTGCAGTCTGAACATTTGTACGGCCTCCCTCCAGTGTGGATCCACTGGTGTTGGTGGAGGGTCCCTGCCCTTGTGAAGCTCTTCCCACATTCTGCACATTCATGCAGTCTGTGAAACCCTTCCTACAGCCACTATCCCATGTGGGTCTTCTTCTTATCGAGTCCACACACAAGATTAGAAGTTGTTCATCCAGAGCTGAACACACGTCTCGGCATCTGGATACAATGGTGTCTGTCCTGCGCTTCTTGTGCGTGGTGGTGGAACGATTCGTGAAAACAGGGCCGTGACATGAACGCTCTTTCCTTGACCCCGTGGGTCCTCTGGTGTCGATGGAGGGAGCTGGACTCTGAAACTCTTCTTCCAGACTGTGCTTTTGTACAGCCTCTCTCCGGTGTGGGTCCGCTGGTGTAGGTGGAGGGTCCTGGCTTATGTGAAACTCTTCCCACAGTCGGAACATTTGTACGGCCTCTCTCCGGTGTGGGTCCGCTTGTGTCTGTGGAGATGCCCTGCCCGTGTAAAAAACTTCCCACATTCTGCACATTCATGCCCTTTGTCCGTGCTTGAAGATCACCTGATTTCCCAATTCCACTACTTCCGTCAGATGGTGTGAACGGATTCTGATCACGTTTACATTGTGAATCTGGGTTCACACCAAAGGCAGAAGGTTGTCCAGCTGACGTTGGTCTGGAAGCTTCAGCATGCCTTAAGTGTCGTATAAGGAACTCCACTGTGGTAAATGCAGCAGTGCAGTCAGGGCTGGGATGACAGTAAATGTTTCCCCGGTGCTGGAAGGCAACAAAGTTCTGTTTCTCCTCCTTTCTGGCACAGTTCACAAACCTCGAACACATAGGCAAAGGTAAAGTGGACAACAGTGGTTAACACTCATCACGTGAAGACAGAATGTGAAGTATATCAGTAAAGTCAGTTGAAAGGCAGGAGATGTTCCCAGCCACGGGCAAAATACAATCTTAAATATGCTGTCCCGACAAGGAGACACCGAAGATGCTGGTTGTGTTAATTACAGGGATGTAAAGACAGAGCAGAAGCCAATAGAAGTTATGTTATCAAAGAACAGGAATGTCTAATATCCTCAGACATATTCTCAAAGTAAACCAGTGGAGTGAAATGTTATGACCTTACCCATATGGTCTCAGAAAGCACAAACCTACTTAGATTTCATGTGGAAAGAAAACTGATGTCAGCGTGCATCACAAGAAAAGGGCAAAGAGGAAAAATGTGAAGAGTATTTTCTCCAAATCAATGGCGAGCATGGCTTCATAGTTCCGCTTCACGTTCTTATAACGGAGATTTTCCCAGTCACTTATCTCTTCCAACTCTTCTTTGGGAAGAATAGCCAGCAATGTCTTTGAAGCTGTCTGCATCCTGGAACAACAAACATTGTATCTGATATACTTTGGTGGAAAATCAGAGGGCGGCTGAGCTCAGTTGTTGGTGAACGTTGGCCTCGGTTACCTCCACCCCTCTCTCCTCACTGACCCCAGGCTCCAGTACGAGTCACGTTGCAGGCAGAGGAGATGAGATTATTTTGGCATCATGTTCAGCACGGATTTTATGGGGTCAAAGGGCCTGTTCCTATGCTGTTCTGTTCTCTGTTCTTGATATAAAAGATCTGATTCACGAGAAATAAATACTTTATTGATAATAACAATTTTGTGTAGTTTATTGTCACTTGTAATGACGTACAGTGAAAGGCTTTTTGTTGCGTACCATACAGTCAGTGGAATGACATATTACAATCAAGCCAATTACAGTGTATAGATGCTTGATAAGGGATAACATTTAATATAAGGTAAAGCCAGCAAAGTCCGATCAAGTATAGTCCGAGGATCACCAATGAGGTAGATAGTACTTCAGGACTGCTCTCTGGTTGTGGTAGGATGATTCAGTTGCCTGATAACAGCTGGGAAGAAACTGTCTCTGAATTTGGAGGTTTGCATTTTTACACTTCTGTCCCTTTTGCCTGATAGAAGAGGGAGTGGTCAGGGTGAGACTGGTCCTTGATTATGCTGCTGGTCTTGCCAAGGCAGCGTGAGGTGTGAATGGAGCCAATGGAAGGGAGGTGTTTAAGAAAGAACTACAAATGCTGAAAAAATTGAAGGTAGACAAAAAATGCTGGAGGAACTCAGCGGGTGAGGAAGCATCTATGGAAAGAAAGAATAGGCGATGTTATGGGGCGAGACCCTTCTTCAGACTGATGTCGGGGGAGGGGGCGGGAAAAAGAAAGGAAGAGGCGGAAACAGTAGGACTAGTGGGAGAACTGAGAGAGGGAGGGAGAAAGCAAGGGCTGTCTAAAATTAGAGAAGTCAATGTTGATTCCGCTGGGGTGTATATGCAAAATATGAGGTGCTGCTCCTCCAATTTGCGCTGGGCCTCCCTCTGGCAATAGGAGGTCCAGGACAGAAAGGTGAGATTGAGAATGGGAGGAGGAGTTGAAGTGCTGAGCAACCGGGTGATCAAGTTGGTTAATACGGACTGAGCGGAGGTGTTCACAAGACAAGTCAAGGCAGCGCCTTTACCACCTCTTCTTTTTTATGTGCTGCATTGGCAAGAAGCATTTCACTGCACCAATTGGTGTATGTGACCAATAAAGTAACCTTTGAACCTCAGGCAGCTGAGGAAATTCAGAGTCTCTCTGAGGATCCTTCAGTGCTTCCACTCTGGGGCTGTGGAAAGCATCTTGTCCGGCAAAATCCACAAAGTAATTTCTTTTGAAATATTAAATGCAGTTTTTCAAATATAATTGATTCTAATCAATTTGGCCATTAGCCTATGGAATCTGTTGCAAGAATAAAGACCTAACTTGTTCAACCTTTCTCTGTAACATAGTTGCTGGAACCCAGGCAACATTCTAGTAAATCTCCTCTGTACTCTCTCTATTTTGTTGACATCCTTCCTATAATTAGGCGACCAAAATGGTACACCATACTCCAGAATTGGTCTTACCAATGACTTGTACAATTTTAACATTACTTCCTTACTCCTATATTCAATGCTCTGATTTATAAAGGCCAGCACACCAAAGGCTTTCTTTACCACCCTATCTACATGCAATTCCACCTTCAGGGAACTATGCACAGTTATTCCTAGATCTCTCTGTTCCACAGCATTCCTCAATTCCCTACCATTTACCATGTACGTCCTATTTTGATTTGTCCTGCTAAGATGTAGCACTTCACACTTATCAGCATTAAACTCCATCTGCCATCTTTCAGCCCACTTTTCCATATGGCCCAAATCTCTCTGTAGACTTTGAAAATCTACTTCATTATCCACAACACCACCTATCTTAGTATCATCTGCATACTTATTTATCCAATTTTCCACCCCATCATCCAGATCATTGATGTACATGACAAACAACAGTGGACCCAACACAGATCCTTGAGGCACCCCACTGGTCACCGGCTTCCAACCTGACAAACAGCCATCCACCATTACTCTCTGACATCTCCCATTCAGCCACTGTTGAATCCATCTTGCTACTCCACCATTAACACCCAAAGATTGATCCTTCTTAACCAACCTTCCATAGGGAACCTTGTCAAAGGCCTTACTGAAATCCATATAGACAACATCCACTGCTTTATCCTCATCAATTTCCCTAGTAACCGCTTCAAAAAATTCAAGAAGGTTTGTCAAACATGACCTTCCAGGCACAAATCCATGTTGGCTGTTCCTGATCAGACCCTGTTTATCCAGATGCTTATATATATTATCTCTAAGTATCCTTTCCATTAATTTACCCACCACTGACGTCAAACTAACAGG
Source organism: Okamejei kenojei (assembly GCA_035221665.1). Lineage (NCBI taxonomy): Eukaryota > Metazoa > Chordata > Chondrichthyes > Rajiformes > Rajidae > Okamejei > Okamejei kenojei. The sequence goes on along the minus strand of JAVHYY010000287.1, from coordinate 146,453 downwards.
TCTATAATTGCTAGGTTTATTCTTTGAACACTTTTTAAACAATGGAACAACAAGCGCAGTACGCCAATCCTCCGGCACTATTCCCATTTCTAATGACATTTGAAATATTTCTGTCATAGCTCCTGCTATTTCTACACTAACTTCCCTCAATGTCCAAGGGAATATCCTATCAGGACCTAGAGATTTATCAACTTTTATATTTTTCAAAAGTGTCAGTACTTCCTCCTCTTCGAATCTCATAGTTTCCATAGCTACTCTACTTTTTTTCCTTACTTCACATAGTCCAATATCCTTCTCCTTGGTGAATACCGAAGAAAATAACTTGTTCAATATCTCCCCCATCTCTTTTGGCTCTGCAGATAGCTGTCCATTCTGGCTCTCTAATGGTCCAATTTTATCCCTTGTTATCCTTTTGCTATTAATATAGCTGTAGAAATCCTTTGGATTTACTTTCACCTTTCTTGCCAAAGCAACCTCATATCTTCTTTCAGCCTTCCTAATTTATTTCTTAAGATTCTTTTTACATTCTTTATACTTCTCTAGCACCTCATTTACTCCATGCCTCCTATAATTATTGTAGATATCTCTCTTTTTTCGAAACAAGTGTCCAATTTCCCTTGAAAACCATGGCTCTTTCTAATTTTTACTATTTCTTTTCAACCTAACAGGGACATAAAGATTCTGTACTCTTACAATTTCCCCTTTAAATGTCCTCCATTTCTCTTCTACATTCTTCCCATAAAACAAAGTGTCCCAATCCACTCCTTTTAAACCCTTATGCATTCCCTGAAAGTTAGCCTATCTCCAATCAAAAATCTCAACCATAGGTCCTGTTCTGACTCTCTCCATAATTATATTGAAACTAATGGTATTGTGATCACTGGTTCCGAAGTGCTCACCAACGCATATCTCCGTCACCTGACCTGCCTCATTTCCTAACAGGAGGTCCCGCACTGCCCCTTCTCTGGTCGATACCTCTATGTACTGCTGCAAAAAACCTATCCTGCACACATTTTACAAACTCCAAACGATCCAGCCCATTCACAGAATGTGTTTCCCAGTCTATTTTTGGAAAATTGAAATCTCCCACAATCACTACCTTGTGCTTACTATTAATATCTGCTATCTCCTTACATATTTGCTCTTCCAATTCTCGCTCCCCATTTGGCGGTCTGTAATACACCCCTAAAAGTGTTGCTACACCGTTCCCACTTTTCAGTTCCACCCAAATACCCTCCCTAGACTAGCCCTCTAATCTATCCTGCCAAAGCACTGCTGTAATATCCTCTCTGACAAGCAATGCAACACCTCCACCTCTGGTCCCTCCAATTCTATCACACCTGAAGCAACGAAATCCTGGAATATTTAGTTTCCAATCACAGCCCACTTGCAACCATGTTTCACTGATTGCCACAACATCATATTTCCAGGTGTCAATCCTGACTCTAAGTTCATCCACCTTTCTTACAATGCTCCTAGCATTAAAATATACACATTTTAGAAACCTACCATCCCTTATTATCTGTCTATTATCTTTTTCCTCTTTCTCGCCTACATTTTGTGTCGAAGTGCTTTCCTTCTCTGCCTCTTGCCCCACACCCTGTCCCCTAGCCCCCTCTACCCGAGTCCCTCCCTCCAGCCTTTCTAGTTTAAAGTCTCCCCAGTAGCCTTTGCAAATCTCCCTGCCAGGATATTGGTTCCCCTCGGGTTCAAGTGCAACCCGTCCTTTTTGTACAGATCATGCCTTCCCCAAAAGAGGTCCCAGTGATCATGAAACTTGAATCCCTGCCCACTGCACCAGTCCTCAGCCACGCATTTATCCTCCACCTCATTCCATTCCTACTCTCACTGTCACGCGGCACAGGCAGTAATCCTGAAATCGTTACCCTTTTGGTCCTTCTCCTAGAGTAGGAATGGTGAGTGCTCAATGAAATATTGCACACTAGGCAGTTACTGCTTTTATTAGTAGTTGAGTATCTCAGTTAATAATGCGATGGAAGAAATAATCGAGAAGAAGTAGAAACAATTTATTTGTGTCTTTATGAATCACAGTTTCAACAAAATAGTAAGATGAAATGAGAACTTACCAGTTTGAAGTTTGATTGTTATTTTATGAGGAGTTACGATGGGGGATTACGTGAAGAAGGCCGTCCCCACGCATGCGCGTCAATCTTCAAAGCAGCGGTGTGAAATCACAAATAACAGTTGTTGAACTAACATAGTAAGATTATAGATGACTAGAACTACCAGATGATCGTTAAGTTACGTGGGTAGGGAGCGGAGGGCACGTAATCCCTCATCGTAACTCCTCATAAAATAATGATCAAACTTCAAACTGGTAAGTTCTCGTTTAATCTTACTATTTTACTTCGGAGTCACGTGAAGACTTTGAAGGTCTGCGACTTCATGCCGTGGAAAAACGGGTCCACACAATCATGACTGCATCAATTGACCGTAAATGAGGGAAACATCATAATGCATACATATATGACATAGGTTTAAAAAACATGCTGATGCTGATAAAGAACAAACAATAATAACAGTAACACCTCTCAACCGAGGGGAGCTATAAATTGAACCTAAATATAGTTGGCAAACACCCCTGGTCTGGCAATGGGTTAAAATAAATGTTGGATACCTCGTTTGTTAGACCATCCTGCAGTAGATATGATGTGGTCCAGAGGACCGTACATAACCCTTGCTCCTTGTGTTGTAGCAGCACTGGTGGAGTAAGATTAGAAATCAGTTTCTACTCCTGTATAAGCCAAATCTTGCATAACCACCTGAAAATGGTCTGAACTAGTATCAGAGCCTCTAAGGCTCTAGATGATCTTGATGTAATGATGTAAACGTGTGACCATATGTAACCAAAGGTGCATGGAGTATATAAACATGAATTATGATATTATGATCCTGTCATTCGCAATTTATGTAATGATTGGACCCGTGTGCTGAGGGCAGCACCAGGGAAGAACATACCTATGAGCTGAACCAAAGATAGAGATATAGCTGGAGCCCCATAGTGAATAAATGTTAACATCTGATACTTCTGTGTACTTGGGTCTGGAAGAACTTGTGTTAATGATATCCTAAATACTGGGCACCAGATGGTGAAACCCAAGAGAGCGGGTCCCACTTGCTGCAGTAACTATGAGGAGAAGCACGTTGGGTACAATTAATGGGACGTTACCTTAATTTATTGTCAACAACCCATAGAAAAGAACTCTAAGACGTCAGTGTCCGTGCCGTACTATATTTAATATAACATTTAACAGAAAAATACTTCCCATCTCCTGAAGAGGCAAAGTACTGCTTTTTTGGTTGCTATCCCTGCATAATGCAGTGAGACATACATGGATCAGTCTGACAGCTTGCTCCGCAGGAGCGTTCTTCTCAGATTCTGTAAAGCATTGAATTGATTAATCATGTAGAGGCTGGTTCCCTGAATCCCAGGCTGAACCAGCAGAGTTTTATGTTTAGAACCCCATGTAAGGTTCTATATTATTCCTAACATTTGCGGGAAACCAGCGGGTAGGCCAGTCAGACAGTCCGAGAAACGTGAATGCGGGATCTTTTTGTAATAATATTTTTATTAAAAGGAATCCATCATAACAACGGTATAACAACTTTTCAAATACACAACCAACTAATTTCAATAAGTATATGAATGTTACGAATAGTTCTTATAAACGTCTATTTTTTTTAAAGTAGAAAAAGAAAAGAATAGATTTTAATCAATAAGAATGGTGATTAAATAATAATTTTGATTATAAAGAAAAGAGAAAGAGAAAATATATACAAAAAAATATATATGTATATATTCTTGTTATATGTATTTAATTAAAATAAAATATTATTTAGAAAAAAAGAGAGATTATAGTATACATCTTAATAGTGAATAACACAATTTCAAATAGCGATATCAATGGAGACATGTATACAAATCAAAAAGAAAAACAGAGTTATTTTCATCTAATCCTGCCGGGTACCCATTGAGTTGTGATGCCAAGAACAGCTACCCCTTCAAATATTCTGTATATGGAGACTATATCTGTTCAAAGAGTTCGTATTTGTCCATTAGGACAAATCTGATTCTTTCCAAATGTAACGTCTCCAACATTTCTACTGTCCACATTTTAATTGTGGGGGATAATGTTCCCTTCCAAAAATTCAATATTAATGTTTTCCCCATTATCAAACAGTAATCCAAGAAATTTCTTTGGTTTACTGTTAATATTAGATTTGAATCCGGAACTCCTAATATTATTAATTTTGGATCTGGGTCTAGTTTAATTTTAAGAACTTCAGAGATAACTCTAAAGATTTCTGTCCAATAATAATTAAGTTTTATACATGTTACAAAACTATGCGTTAAATTAGCTTCCAAGTTCTGACATTTATCACAAATAGAAATGTTAGAATAAATTCTATTTAATTTCGTTTTTGAATAATGTAATCTGTGTAATACCTTAAATTGTATCAATATATGTCTCGCATTTAATGAGCAACATTGTAGGCTTTCTTCCCGAGTTTCCTTCGTTGTAGATAAACCCATTTCATTTTCCCATGTTTGTCGATATATTTCCGAGTTGGGATTTCCTTATCCAAAATAGTATTATATATATACGCTATTAATTTTTCTGTATTTGGGTGTTTATTAAACAATTCATCTAATAATCCTGGTTTTCTATTTTTATAGTCTTGTGTATTTGACAATATAATTTCTAATTTGTAAATACCTAAATATGTTATTTGACTGCAATCCATAGATATCCTGTAACTCTTGAAATGAAAGAAATGTTCCTTCCATGTAAAGGTGTTCTATCTTTTTAATTCCTAAATCATTCCAGTGTTTAAACCCCTTGTCCAATACAGAGGGCTTAAACAAAGGATTATTCATAATTGGCAAACAAAGTGACAAATTATCCATATGTAGGGTCTTAACTATTTGTTTCCAAATATGTCTATTGCTATGAATTATAGGGTTATTACCATACATTTTTTTTTGTACTTCACTTGGTGCAAAAAGAATCGAACCTACATCAAAAGGCAAACAGTCTTCCTTTTCCATCTTTAGCCAGCTTGGTTCATGATCTACCACCTACCAACCAAAAATTAATATTCTTAATCTGAACTGCCCAGAAATAATATAGGAAATTTGGTAGTGCTAGTCCACCATTTATTTTAGATTTACATAGATGTTTTTTACTTATTCGATGGTTTTTATAGTCCCAAATAAAACTATTAACCAAAGTATCTATATTTTAAAAAAACATTTTAGGGAGATATAAAGGGATTGCTTGAAATAAATATAACAATTGTGGTAAAAAAATCATTTTTATAGCATTTATTCTACCGATCATTGATATAGGTAGTTTTTTTTCCAATATAAAATATATTTGTTTAATTTATTTAATAATTGAGGGTAATTATATTTAAATAGACAGTTATACGATTTAGATACATTAATTCCTAGATATTTGAGTTTGTCCGTGACTATTTTAAGTGGGAATTGTTCTAATATATTTAATTTTATTCCAGTTATAGGCATAATTTCACTTTTATTCCAATTAATTCTATACCCAGAAAATGTACTAAACTTAGTTATAACATTAAATAGATTGGGAATACTAATCTCCGGTTTTGTAATATAAATTAAGATCTGCGTATAGAGATATTTTATTTGTTGTAGTTTTGGTATTATATCCATATATTTCTGGTTCTGATCTAATCATTTCGGCTAATGGTTCTATTACCAGAGCAAATAGTAATGGTGATAACGGGCATCCTTGTCTACAACCCCTAAAGAGTTTAAATTTTGCTGATAGCATTTGATTTGTTAATATTCTTGCAGTTGGGCTCGAGTATATGATTTTTACCCATTTGGAGAATCTATCCCCCAGTTGAAATTTCTGCATTATTTTAAATAAATATGGCCATGCAACCTGGTCAAATGCTTTTTCAGCATCTAAGGATATGACAGCTAGTTCAATATCATTCACTCGTTTTGAGTACATGACATTGAATAGACATATGTTCATAGGATGAATAGCGTTTTGAAATAAAACCTGTTTGGTCATGATGTATTAATTTATTAATCACTAAACTTAGCCTCCGAGATAAAATTTTAGTTAGTATTTTTTGATCAGTATTTAAAAGAACTATTGCTCTATATGATCCAGGGTCTTCCAAATCTTTATCAGCTTTAGGGATAAGTGTAATTGCAGACTCATTTAATGATTCTGGTAACTTTCCTTGTTCATAAGCATATTTATATATTGTATGTAAGCGTGGAGAGATCAGATCTCATAAAATTCAACACCTAAGCCATCAGGGCCTGCAGCTTTTCCGTTATTTAATGATCCAATTGATTCTTCAATAGCTTTTACTGATATATCAGCGTTTAACAAGTCTCTACCTTCCTGATCTAAACTATTAATATGAATTCTTGTAGGAATGTTTCCATTCCATCTGATTGTCCTGCTAGTTTAGATAAGTAAAGATTTTGATAATATTGTAAAAATGTATCATTGATATCTTTTGGTAAAGTCAATATTTCTCCTTGATCAGATCTAATTTTATGTATCATTTTCTCCTTATGTATCATTTTCTAAGCTGTCGTGCCAGTAATTTTTGTGGTTTATCCCCAAATTCAAAGTGTACTTGTTTAGTATGTTGAAAAAGTTTAATAATCTGATTTGAGTATATTTTATTTAGCTTGTATTTTAATGATGCAATTTTATTACTTAATCCCTTAGAAGGGGATATTGCATTTTCAATATCTAATAGTTTTATTTCATTTTCCAATTTTTGTTGAGTCTTTCGATTTTCCTTATTAAAGTATGTGTGTGCTGATATTATCGCATCACGCATAAATGCTTTAAATGTATCCCAGAGCAATGATGGTGAAATTCCAGGTTTGTCATTAGTTTCAAAAAATAATTTAATCTGTTTTACCAAGTAATCATAACAAGCCCTATCCTTTAATATTTGGGGGTTGAGTCTCCAGTTAGAGGTTTTAATAATTATATCTTTTAATTTTATCTTAAATGTTAATGGAGCGTGATCCGAGATAATAATATTATGATATTTTGAGTCATATGTAAATGGGATTAATTTTGAATCTATTAAAAAATAGTCTATCCTCGAGTTGGTTCCAAATAAAGGTGAAAAGAATGAATATTCTCGACCAGATGGGTTATCAGTTCTCCAGATATCCTTAACGTTTGCTGTATTAATAAAATAATTTATAAATGTACTTGACTTAGAAGTGGTTTTCCTTTTCGTTGATGATCTAAATAATTATCTAAGGTACAATTCAAATCACCTCCAATTATTAGATTGAGTAGATATAGGGATATTGTTAAATATTTTCTTGAAGAATAATGGATTATCAAAATTAGGACCATATATATTCATAAGGATTACTTTTTTAGAATATAATTCACCTGTAATTATTATATATCTACCCTCAACATCTTCTATTATTGAGCTTTGTTTAAAAGGTATACCTTTACGAATAATTATTGCTACGTCTCTAGACTTACGTGTAAATGAAGAGTGATATACTTTGGAAATCCATTTTGCTGTTAATCTATACTGCGCGTCTTTTTTAAGGTGTGTCTCTTGGAGAAAAATAATATCAGATTTCAATCTATTTAATTGAACTAAAACCTTACCTCTTTTAATTGGTTCGTTAATTCCCTTAACATTCCAACTACAGAAGGTGATTCCATCACCCCCAATCCGAGTATTTATATCATACATTTTATTATTAAGGTGGTTTATAATGGAGTAGATGTCTCAGCTCATCCAACCCAACCCTATACCCAGACATCAGGTCGATGAAATTTAATATCTGTAACATTGTCTTATACACACGTCTCCTTGAACTAACTATATAATACCAATCATACTCAAATCCATATAGTATATAATATGAAATAAAATACATAATATAAAAATAATAATAAAAAATGTAAGTAAAGTAGGTGATGTTAATAAAGTGTAAAGGGAAAAAAAAGTGACTACAACTATTGTTAGTGCAGTTAGTGTTAGTGTAAGCCACACTAGCGTGGCTACTAATCTGCGGACTTCCGTGAAAAAAAAAAAGATGTTAATAATTCCAGCTCCGTTTTTGCCTGAAGGGCTATATATGTCGGGGTGGGGTATTAAATTTATATACTTAGTGATTAATAATACAACTAATACCAATTACAATTAGTATCGTAGCACTATATTAGGAGAGCTAACATACAGTTTTGAATGCAGGATCTTGCTGAATATTGCAAGCCCCGACTGATGAGGCAAAACGGAGAACCACATAAAGGAACATTCCTCCCCTGTGTAGCGAGAATGAGCCTGCATGCAAACATAGCGATAGTGGGTGCCACCGAGCCACAGATCCTAAAATGCTTTGTGATCCAACATCCATACTGTGTTGTCATTGTCTTTGCATGATGATACACCAGCGCCAAAAAAGTTGGGTAAATTATGACAGGATACTTTGACTTTATTGCATCCATGTGACTAACATATGCCACCACCACAGTGTATCAACTTGGAACGAAGCATGCAGGTTTTGCATATTCGCACAATAACCCTTTAACCCATAGTATACACCTTGTGTCTATAGGTAGTTAATACCAATAACTGAAGAATTGGTGATTCATGCAAATTCCATCCGCCTTCGTTACTAGAGATGGCATTCGTGATTGTCCATCTTAGTTCTGGCACGTGTAAGTAATATAACTGAAGATAATATGACCAAACTACTGGAGCAATACGGAATGAAGTTTGACCACCATGGTAGCTGCAGCTGATAATAGCATAGGTCTGTTAACAATGACATATATGGCAATTGAGAGGTTAATACTTGCACGTTGAAAGTTCTAATGATGCAAGACCCAATTGCACAGCTGAAACACAGCTGCTATAGCAAATTACTCTTAATAACTAGAAGACTGCTTGATAACAAGGTTGTTACAGGCTTCAATTGATTCCAATCTGTTGCCCCAGGGCGTAATCACAGGTAATTAATAGTTAACGGTAAACCCGATAAACAACAACTTCCAGTTGGTATCAACTTAAATTAGACTGAATGGCTAAAACAGTTGATTTAAGCAAAACACAGCATAAGAAATATCCTCCAGACCAAATTGAAATATCTCTGGTGACCTCCTGTGAATGGGTCCTAAACAGTAAGCATCTATGAAACCGATGCATGCCATAAAGATCCTAAGGAAATAAATATTTAGACAGTAGAGAAATTCCATATACTGAAAGCTATGTTGCACATGGGAGTAAACAAAATATGAACCGGCATCTCTCCATCTTTCACAAGGAACAAGCCACACCATAATTCCGTGCCTGCCTTGAATGCAGCTCTGGCCATACTACTGGCCTGCCTTAAAGCTGCTCCGGCATTCTGAGTCTGCCTCAAGAGAGAACTCTGGCCATATTACCGACTCTGGCCCCAATTCCAAGCCATGCTTGGTACCTTTGTATAATGTGTAATAATTACCCATCACATGTTAACATTTTCATTTATACCAAACAAGTGTAAATATTACGAACTTGTAAATGGTCCACTTACCCCATGTTTCGAACGAACCAGACCCACCTACCTCCATGGCTACTGGTGGACCTATGGTAAGTCCAAAGGCCCGTGATGTGGGTTCCATTCCCATCCTTGATTTCCTTCCTGAGACCAGCTTGGCCCAGCTTTCAAGCGTCCATCAACTTCAGCGAACTGCTACTGCCGTTGAGGCGTGGGGTGTCATCGCTGACATGATGGTTTCATTTGTTCCATCTGTGCACTGCCTGCACTTGTAGTGTCAGGGAATCTGGCCCCTGCCGGGTTTTTTGCCTCATCCATCACGAGTATGTCCTCGCACTTCCCTCCACCGAGAGGGAGACTCATAGACAGCCCTGTCAGGTGCTGCTGCAGGCCCCTGAGTATACCTGAGTTGACATGGCCCCTCGGACCTATATCAGAATATGACTCTGGGCCAGAACGAAACTGACCCCTGATGCTCCCCTCCTCAGAGAGGAGACATTGTGCAGCCCTAACAGGTGCCACTGCCTACGGGTTTTTTCATAATACCCGGGCTGAGATAGCTCTCTTCTGGAGCATATCTCTGGAGCAACCTCCATTAGGTGCCTTTTTCCAGGTGGGTTTTAGGCGTTCACAGACGCTGCCCATAGAAGGAGAGGGGAACCTTCTGGCCTGACTCGACCGAGTCCAAGGCCTGACCGGCTTCCTCGTGGTTTAACCCCTTTCCTGGGGAACCATAGCGGTCTGTGAGTTGCTGACCCCATAGTTAGTCACTTGGTCTCGAGACCAGCTTACTGCCAGTTTTCCCCTTATTTAGGAAGACCTAAACGGTCTGGAAACTGCTGACCCCATTGTCAGTGACTGCAGTAGCGTGACCAGCTTACTGCCAGTCTGACCGCTTTCTCTAGGAAGTCCTAAGCGGTCTTGAGGTTGCTGACCCCAATGTCCGAGACGGTTAGCTAGACCGGCTTGCTGCCAGTCTAACCCTTATTTCTGGGGACCATAATGGTGTAGGAGCTACAGTCCCCATAGTGAATGGCTGGGGTTGCAAGACCGGCTTGCTGTCAGTCTAACCCCTTTTCCTTGGGAACCATAACGCTGTAGGGGCTGCAGACCCCATAATGAATGACTGGGGTTGCAAGACCGGCTTGCTGCCATTCTAACCCCTTTTCCTGGGGACCCATAACAGTGTAGGTGCTGCTAACCCCTTATCAGTGCCTGGGGTTGTAAGACCGGCTGACTGCCAGTCTAACCCCATCCTCTGGGGGACCATAGCGGTCTGGGAACCCATACTGGGAGAACCCCCACACGCATTCCCCTCCTGGGTGTCGCTCACCTCCTAGCCAGCGACTAGGGAGCGAACCCGACGGCCGCCGGCTACCCGCGATACCGCGGTCCGGACTGGGAATTACCCACGGTCCATAGCCGGTTTCCCGTGGCCCATCCAACTTCGCCCCGAATTCAGCAGGCAATCCTGCGGAACAAAACACATCTCTAGAAATAAGTTAAAACTAACCTTCTAGGTTCAAAAACTTACCGCTGGCAGGAGCCGCGCGCCCACTAGTCAGTCCGTGCGCAACGCGTCAGACGTAATGACAGGCATGAGTGGGGGCTGCCTTCTTCACGTAGTCACTCACGTGACTCCGAAGTAAAATAGTGGAGTAGCACGATGGATTCAACAGTGATTCAATAGTATCGTGTTCAGCACAGACATTGCGGGCCGAAGGGCCTATTCCTGTGCTGCACTGTTCTGTGCAATTACTAGATTATCTCCCAAGCTAAATAGTACAAATATTTGGTTAAAACCAGAGATGGGATGAGGCTGGAAATGTTCCAGTGAGCAGGTGGGGCAATTTAGGGCAAAGATCATTCTTGATACCTGATGTCGTTCAATGTACTGCGGGTTTCTTATTTTAGTTCCTGATCGAGGAGCAATAAAGTGCGCTCTGGTCCTAGTCTCTCCCACTAGTGGAAACATCCTCTCCACATCCAATCTATCCAGGCCTTTCACTATTCGGTAAGTTTCTAAGAGGATACCCCCTCATTCCTCGAGGTAAGCAAAGTCCTTTACTGGCTGAGGTCCTTTACGGGTAGGAGAAAGGGGACACTATGTCCTATTTTCCCATCTGGTGTCTTAAACTGATCATGGTCTCCTGCCTCTGCAAATGGTATGTGCTTATTAATATCGTGAGGTAATGTGGTTCACAGACATTGACAGTTGTGCAGGAAGGAACTGCAGATGCTTCTTTACACCGAAGATAAACACAAAATGCTAGAGTAAGTCAGCGGGCTAGGCAGCATCTCGAGAGAAGGAATGGGTGATGTTTTGGTTTGAGACCCTTCTGACTGGGAGGGAGTGTAGAGATATGGAGGGGAAAGGTGTGAAAAGGACAGATCAAAGCAGATCGTGATAAATAAATGTAGAATGGTTCATTGTTAGCTGAGGGGAAGGTGACAACGAGGCATACAATCAGTAATATTTAATCAGGAGGACAGTGAAACTAGTCAGAGAACTAGGGTTGGGGAGGGACAGAGAGAGAGGGAAAGCAAGGGTTACTTGAAGTTAGAGAAGTCAATAGTGATACCGCTGGGGTGTAAGCTGCCCATGCAAAATATGAGATGCTGTTCCTCCAATTTGCGCTGGGCCTCACTCTACAGTGGAGGAGGACCAGGACACAAAGGTCAGTGTGGGAATGGGAGGGGTAGTAAAAGTGTTTAGCAACCAGGAGATTGTGTAGGCTTTGGCAGACTGAGCGGTGGTGTTCATCGAAACGATCGCCGAGCCTGCTCTTGACTCGCCGATATAAAGGAGTGCAAACCTGGAAGAGCGGGTACAGTAGATGAGGTTGGAGGAGGTGCAAGTGAACCTCTGCCTCACCTGAAAGGACTGTCGGGGTCCTTGGACAGTTGAGGGAGGAGGTGTAGGGACAGGTATTGCATCTCCTGTGGTTGCAGGGGAAATTGTGTGATGTGCTTGCTTAGATCCAAGAGTTCTGTGAAAATCCCCAAGTAGTTACACTCAAAGTTTCTGTGTAAGTGACAGATGTTTTTAAGAAGACTAAACTCCCAAGTGTAGCATGCAGCCATTAGTGAATATTACAGGATAGTTCAGAATTGTAGTTTTCCACTTAAACCACGTTGAAGAATGCAGGCTTATTTTAAAAGCTAGCTGGGTGAGACATTTAGACAAGTAATTGGGTTTTGGTCAGGTGCCAAGTAAAAACTGGGCTCTCTACTCAAAATGAAGCAGTAATGCCTGCCTCAAACCTTTTGGAATGCATGAGGTAAACATTCAAACCACATTCAAAATGTGTCGGAAGGAACTGCAGATGCTGGTTTACACCAGAGATAGACACAAAGTACTGGAGTAACTCAACGGGACAGGCAGCATCTGTGCAGAGAAAGAATGGGTGAGTTTTTGGGTCGAGACACTTCATGGGCTTGGTGATCCCAGTAGACTGCTCCATTTAGTTTGTGCAAATCGGACCATTCAGCCCCACTGACCTGTGCCTCCTATCTTCTTTGCCAAGGTTAATGGTGGCATGAGGAGTAAATGATTAATTATTTTTACCAATCTGTTACAAGAACAGCTGCCTGAAGTCATCAAACTCCGCAATTGAATCTACAATGTTGTACATGTTCTTCTTCCTAACTTATCTAATCTGATGTGCAACTATTTGGGCAGCACGGTGGCGCAGCAGTAGAGTTGCTGCCTTACAGCACCAGAGACCCGGGTTCAATCCTGACTACAGGTGCTGCCTGTTCGGAGTTTGTACCTTCTCCCTGTGACAGTGTGGGTTTTCTCCGGTTTCCTCCGACACTCCACAGACCTACAGGTTTTCCAGGTTAATTGGCTTCAGAAAATTTGTAAATTGTCCCTTAGTGCGTAGGGTAGTCCTAGCATATGGGGTGATAGCTGGTCGGTGCGGTCATATAACCATATAACCATATAACAATTACAGCACGGAAACAGGCCATCTCGGCCCTTCTAGTCCGTGCCGGACACTGATTCTCCCCTAGTCCCATCTACCTGCACTCAGACCATAACCCTCCATTCCTTTCCCGTCCATATACCTATCCAATTTATTTTTAAATGATAAAATCGAACCTGCCTCCACCACTTCCACTGGAAGCTCATTCCACACAGCTACCACTCTCTGAGTAAAGATGTTCCCCCTCATGTTACCCCTAAACTTCTGATACTTAATTCTAAAATCATGTCCTCTTGTTTGAATCTTCCCCACTCTCAATGGAAAAAGCTTATCCGCATCAACTCTGTCTATCCCTCTCATAATTTTAAAGGCCTCTATCAAGTCCCCCCTTAACCTTCTGCGCTCCAAAGAATAAAGAACTAGCTTGTTCAACCTTTCAAACTCCAACACATACTTTTTATACAGACTAAAAAAAAAATAATATGGAAAAACAGACAGACTTTTGTCCGAGGCTGCCGCCATGCGGCCCCCCTAATGGCCAATGAGTTGTTCCTTCTCCATTGGCTCATCAAGTCATCTCCTTCATTCAATCATATCTGGATTGGCCATGGCTTAGAACATCAGAACAACCTCTGCCATTGCCACTGATTTCTCAGGGACTACAAAGAGAAAATGCACTCCAGTTATCCCTCTGTGCACTTTATATCTGTCTGTTAAGGTGTTCAGATTTGTCAAATATTGAATTGCATTCCAACAGTGGAGTCTTTAGGTTTATAGAGTTAAGTGTGAAACTGATAAAGCAGAAGTATTTTTGTGCCAGGAACAAACTACACACGTTTTGACTATAGACAACTCTCATTTGGTAAATGTCAAAAATATTCTGCCGCTTTTTAAGTATTTTTCCCCAACAAGTTAGTGTAGCTCAGCGGTAGAGTTGCTGCCTCACAGCGTAAGAGACCCGGGTGCTGAGTTTGTACGTTCTCCCCGTGACCTGCGTGGGTTTTCTCCCGGTGCTCTTGTTTCCTCCCACACTCCAAAGACATACAGGTTTGTAGGTTAATTGGCTTTGGTAAAAAGTCCCCAGTGTGTAGGATAGTGCGGGTGTACAGGTGAATACTGGTTGGCGTGGACATCGGTGGTGGGGAAGATCCTGGAGTCAATTATAAAAGATGAAATTGCGGCACATTTGGATAGCAGTAACAGGATCCCACATAGGAGATTAGTGCACAAAATTAGGGCACATGGTATTGGGGTAGAGTGCTGACATGGATAGAAAATTGGTTGGCAGACAGGAAACAAAGTGTAGGGATTAACGGGTCCCTTTCAGAATCGCAGGCAGTGACTAGTGGGCTACCGCAAGGCTCGGTGCTGGGACCGCAGCTCTTTACAATATACTTCAAGGATTTGGATGAAAGCTTCAAAGTAACATTAGCAAATTTGCAGATGACACAAAGCTGGGTGGCAGTGTGAACTGTGAGGAGGATGCAACGAGAATGCAGGGTGACTTGGACAGGTTGGGGGAGTGGGCAGATGCATGGCAGATGAAGTTTAATGCGGATAAATGTGAGGTTATCCACTTTGGTATCAAAAACAGGAAGGCAGATTACTATCTAAATGTCATCGTTGGGAAAAGGGGAGGTACAACGGGATCTGGGGGGTCCTTGTTCATCAGTTTATGAAAGTAAGCATGCAGGTACAGCAGGCAGTGAAGACAGTGAACGGCATGTTGGCCTTTATAACAAGAGGAGTCGAGTATAGGAGCAAAGAGGCCCTTCTGCAGTTGTACAGGGCCCAAGTGAGACCACACCTGGAGTATTGTGTGCAATTTTGGTCCCCCAATTTGAGGAAGGACATTCTTGCTATTGAGGGAGTGCAGCGTAGGTTTACAAGGTTAATTCCCAGGATGGCAGGACTGTCATATGCTGAGAGAATGGAGCGACTGGGCTTGTACACTCTGGAGTTTAGAAGAATGAGAGGGGATCTTATTGAAACATATACGATTGTTAAGGGTTTGGACACGCTAGAGGCAGGAAAGATGTTCCCAATGTTCATCATGGTGAGTCCAGAACCAGGGGCCACAGTTTAAGAATAAGGGGTAAGCCATTTAGAATGGAGATGAGGAAATACTTTTCTCACCGAGAGTTGTGAGTCTGTAGAATTCTCTGCCTCAAAGGGTGGTAGTGGCTGGTTCTCTGGATGCTTTCAAGAGAGAGCTAGATAGGGCTCTTAAAGATAGCGGAGTCAGGGTATATGGGGAGAAGGCAGGAACGGGTTACTGATTGAGGATGATCAGCCATGAGCATATTGAATGGCGGTGTTGGCTCGAAGGGCCGAATGGCCTACTCCTGCACCTATTGTCTATTGTCTATGGACTCGGTGGGCCAAAGGGCCCGTTGCCACACTGTATTTCGAAACAAAAACACTTGAGATTTAATATTGTTTGCCTTTTATTTCTTGACAGAACTTATGATTAAGACAACCCCTTGTCCCCTGTGTTGATCAAATGAAGGGGTGTAATTGCATTAGACTCTCTTCAGGACCAGACATCAACGTGTGCTGGACTCACCATGACGCAGAAACATAGAAAATAGGTAGGTGCAGGCCATTCGGCCCTTTGAGCCAGCATCGCCTTTCAATATGATCTTGGCTGATCATCCAAAATCAATACCCCATTCCTGCTATCTCCCACTATCCCTTGATTCTGTTAGCCCTAAGAGCCACATCCAACTCTCTCTTGAAAATATCCAGTGAATTGGCCTCCACTGCCTTCTGTGGCAGAGAATTCCACAGATTTTCTGCGTGAAAAAGTTTTCCCTCTTCTGAGTCCTAAATGGCCTAACCCTTATTCTTAAACGGTGACCCCTGGTTCTGGACTCCCCCAACATCAGGAACATTGTTCCTGCATCTAGCCTTCACTCCTTTAACAATTTTATATGTTTTTATAAGATCCCTTATCCTTCTCAATTCCAGCAAATACAAGCCCAGTCGACCCATTCTTTCATAATGTCAGTCCCGCCATCCCGGGTATTAACCTGGTGAACTTACGCTGCACTCCCTCAATAGCAAGAATGTCCTTCGTCAAATTAGGAAAGGTACAGGTGTGAAAACGCACACCTCCAGATTCAGGGACAGTTTCTTTCCAGCTGTTATCAAGCAACTGAATCATCCTACCACAACCAGATAGCTGTGCTGAACTATTATCTACCTCATTGGTGACCCTCGGACTATCCTTGCTGGCTTTATCTTGCACTAAACGTTATTCCCTTACCATGTATCTATACATTGTAAATAGCTCAATTGTAATCATGTATTGTCTTTCTGCTGACTTTTTAAACACGTGACAAAAAACTTTTTTCTGTACACGTGACAATAAACTCAACTGAACTGAGTTCCTTGTATTTAACACATGAGTCCAGTTGGTTATAACCACTGTGACGGTCATATGGTGAAGTGGTTTATTCCCTTCTGGGCCTGCCTTCCATTCTTCAGATCGCAAGTTTGTAAACCATCATAATCAGAGATGACCTCATAATGTGCCTGGCCGGCGACCTCAGAGTGAACTGCATCCGTAACCATGAGAGACGGGCTCCATTCCATCTGTCAACGGCAAACTGGATCCATTTAATCTGCCAACTTGAAGTGGGTACGCAACACCCCCATTGCCTGGCATTGAAACAGCTGGAGGTCGAAACTCTAACCCAAGCAAAGAGTTTGAAGAATGCCGGTGAAAAATAAAAGCGGCAAGCAGACGTACAGGAGGAGATCTAAGGTAGATCTGAATCTGTTAATAGGCCAAGATAAAAGTTGGAGTGACTCAGCTGGTCTTATTCTTAAACTGTGACCCCTGATTCTGGACTCCCCCTACATCGGGAACATAGGGACGTAGGGCTTTTCTGCCACCTCTGAGCTTTTCTTTATGGGAGAGAATCCTATCCATCCAGTGACAATCCTGTCCCTAGTCTCCAACATTCCCCAACTCTCCCCTCCCCCCTCCCCTACCCAGCCTCCTACCCTCTCTGGACCTTTTTATATCCACTGTTGGTGCAACAACTGTCTTGGCTTCTCTACTCCATTGGCCCACTCAAACCGGAAGGGTCCCGACCTGAAACGACAAATGTTAGGGAGCAGGGTACACAAAAGGCTGTATAAACTCAGCTGGTGCTGCAGCATCTAAGGAGCGAAGGAGATGGGCGACGTTTCTGGTCGTGACCCTTCTTCAGACTGGTCAGGGATCAGGGTAACGAGAGATATAGACGATGATGTGGAGAGATAAAGAACAATGAATGAAAGATATGCAAAAAAGTATCGATGATAAAGGGAACAAGCCATTGTAAGCTGTTTGTGGTGTGAAAATGAGAAGCTGGTGCGACAAGGGTGGGGGAGGGAGATAGAGAGAGAGGGAATGCCAGGGCCCGAGGGCTGAGGGAGAGGTGGGAAGGGGAGGAGACAGCAAGGGTTAACAGAATTGAGAAAATTCAATGTTCAAGCCCAAAGGATGCAGACTCCCCAAGCGGAATATGAGGTGCCGTTCCTCCAACTTGCGGTGTTGCTCACTCTGGCCGTGGAGGAGGCCCAGGACCGAGAGGTCGGATATGGAATGGGAGGGGGAGTTGAAGTGCTGAGCCACCGGGTTGTCGGGTTGGTTAATGCGGACCGAGCGGAGGTGTTCGGCGAAATGATCGCCAAGCCTCCGCTTGGTCTCACCTATATAGATCATCTGGCATCTGGAGCAGCGGATGCAGTAGATGAGGTTGGAGGAGGTGCAGGTGAACCTCTGTCGGACCTGGAAGGACTGCTTGGGTCCCTGAAAGGAGTGGAGGGGGGAGGTGAAGGGACAAGTGTAGCATTTCTTGCGGTTGCAAGGGAAAGTGCCCGGGGAAGGGGTAGAGCGGGAGGGAAGGGAAGAATTGACAAGGGAGTTGCGGAGGGAGCGGTCTTTGCGGAAGGCAGACGGGGGGAGGAACTGAGGGAGCATCTCTGGAGAACATGGATAGATGACGTTTCGCAGAGTGCTGGACTTACTCAACAGGTCAGGCAGCATCTCTGGCGTACATGGATAGATGATATTTCACAGAGTGTTGGAGTAACTCAGCGGGTCAAGCAGCATCTCTGGAGAACATGGATAGATGACGTTTCACAGGACAATGAAGCTAGTTGGTGAACTAGGGTGGGGGAGGAATGGAGAGATAGGGAATGCAGGGGTTACTTGAAGTTGGAGAAATCAATATTCATATCGCTGAGTTGTAATCTGCCTGTCCCGCTGATTTTCTCCAGCATTTTGTGCCTTCACTGTAAACCAGCATCTGCTGTTCCTGCACATTTTGTCTTGCCCACATTGACCAAGATGCTCCATCTGCACTAGTCCCACCTGCCTGCATTTGCTCATATATCTCCATACCTATCCTATCCATGTAACTGTCAAGAATCAAGAGTGTTTTATTGTCATATTTCACAAAATGAACAATTAAATACTGACACGATACGCTAGAACGTTATCTATCCAAGGAGGGAAATTGATCTGCCAACAGTTATAAAACACAAGATAAAGGCGGTCATGGTGGCGCAGTGGTAGTGTTGCTGCCTTACAGCAAATGTACGCCGGAGACCCAGGTTCGATCCCGATTACGGGTGCTGTCTATACGGAGTTTGTACGTTCTCCCCATGACCTGCGTGGGTGTTCTCCAAGATCTTCGGTTTTCTCCCACACTCCAAAGACGTACAGGATTGTAGGTTAATTGGCTTTGGTAACATTGTAATTGTCCCTAGTGTGTGGAGTAGTGCTAGTGTACGGGATGATCGCTGGTTAGTGTTAACGTGCGGGGATCGCTGGTCAGCGTGGACCCGGTGGGCCGAAGGGCCTGCTTCTGCGCTGTATCTCTAAACTAAACTGAACTAAACATGAAACACAGGGCCGGATTTAGATGAAGAGAGGCCCTAAGCTATTTCACTTGTGAGGCCCTGCCCCCCATCCCAATCCCCCACCCCCATGACTAGAGGACCGTGACTACCCGACAGTGACAGTGTGACACTTTTAGATCCTACTGTATGTTGTCATTAAACAGCTGGTTTTAAAATACATATTGGATTCACCGCGGAGCAGGCGATGCCTTACCTGGATCGCCGTTTGAAGCTCTGGATTGTTGGGCCTGCTGGTTCAACATCATGGAGCTGTGGGTTGCAGAGTTTCCAGCCTTGGGCTGCGTTGATTTCAATATCGCGGAGCCCTGGGATCCCTTTGCCGAGGGCCGCCAGCGTGAATCTCCACCCAGCTCAGCCTGTGGACTTCGGGAGCCGCGGTCTCCGGTACAAAGTGACTGATTCGGAAGTCCAAGCCACTGAGAATGTTCTCCCGTTCCGACATCGGATGGTGACCCCCAAATTTCATTGTACCAATGGCCATGAGGGGGGGTCCAAGAGGAGGGCGTCCGTTGGAGACAGGAAAAGGGATCATCAATGGGGGCAAGGACTCCTTCCCATGGAAGAACGGTGTGAGGCGGAGGCGACGGAAGAAGAGCTCCAAATCGTGGCGGGCGCAGAAGTGGTGACGGAGGGGGACAAAGGTGAGGCCAGGGCCGACCTTAAGCCGATTGGACCGATTGCTCCTAATTGGACCCGGGGAGTAAGGGGGACCCGCGCCAGAGTAATCTACTCTCGGTTCGGGTAGATGTACCCAGGGTGGAGGGGGGAGAGAGGGGCGGGGAGAGAGTAGAGGGGTGGAGGGGAAAGAAAAGGGTAGACGGGGAGGGGGGTGTTAGGGGTAATGGAGAAGGGGGAGAGGGGAAGGTGGGTCGTTCCCTCACGGTCCCGGGGCAGCGCTCCCGCCCCTCCAGACGACATGCCTCACGCACACAGCGTCGGCTCCACCCCTCTCTCTCCACGGGGAGATGAGGTGAACAATACATGGAGGGCCGGGCCGGGGGTTGGAGCAACGTTTACAAGCCCCGGCCTCAGCTCACACCCGTCTGCCCGGACCCCGGCATCCGATCCTGCCGCCAGCCCTTTCCTTCCTTTCTCTCCTTCCCTTTTTCTCTCCCTCCCTTCCCTCCCTACTTCCTCTCTCTTTTCTCTTCTCTCATTCGCTCCATCCCTTCTTTCTCTCCTTCCCTCCTTTCTCTACTTCCTTCCCTCCCTCCCTCCCTCCCACACACACATCACGCACAGACAAGGGGTGACATTGAAATAGGAGATGTGGGGTCAGTATGGATAGAACTAAGGAATTGTAAGGTTAAAAATACCCTAATGTGACTTCTCTAAAGGCCCCCAAACAGTAGCGTGAATATTGGGTGCAAGTTGATTCGGAATTAAAATTGGCATGTAGTATAGGTAATGCTACAGTTGTTATGGGAGATTTCAACATGCAGGTAGACTGGGAAAATCAGGTTGGTACTGGACCCCAAGAAAGGGAGTTTGTGGAGTGTCACCGTGATGGATTCTTAGAGCAGCTTGTATTGGAGCCTACCAGGGAGAAGGCAATTCTGGATTTAGTGTTATGTAATGAACTGGATTTGATAAAGGAAACTGAGGTTAAGGAGCTATTAGGAGGTAGTGACCATAATATGGTCAAGTATAATCTACAATTGGAGAGGGAGAAGGGTGGATCGGAGGTGTCAGTGTTACAGTTGAATAAAGGGGACTATGGAGCCATGAGGGAGGAGCTGGCCAAAGTTGACTGGAAAGATCCCCTGGCAGGGATGACAGTGGAACAACAACGGTAGGTATTTCTGGGTATAATACAGAAGATGCAGGATCAGTTCATTCCAAATTCGAAGAAAGATTCCAAGGGGAGTAAGGGGCGAATTGGCTGACGAGGGATGTTAGGGACAATTTAAATGTAAAAGAGAAGAAGTACAATGTAACAAAGATGAGCGGGAAGCAAGAAGATTGGGTAATGTTTAAGGAGCAACAGAAGATAACTAAAAAGGCAATACGGGGAGAAAAGATGAGATACGAACGTAAGCCAGCCAAGAATATGAAGTAGGATAGTAAAAGCTCCTTTAGGTATGTGAAGAGGAAAAAGTTAGTTACGACCAAATTTGGACCCTTGAATACTGAAAAAGGTGAATTTATTATGGGGAACAAGGAAATGGCAGATCAGTTGAACAAGTACATTGGATCCGTCTTCACTAAGGAGGACATTAACAATCTTCCTGATGTACTAGTTGCCGAAGGATCTACAGTGATGGCGGAACTGAAGGAAATCCACATGAGGCAGGAAATGTTGTTGGGTAGACTGATGAGACTGAAGGCTGATAAATTCCCAGGGCCTGATGGTCTGCATCCCAGGAAGTGGCTCTAGAAATCATGTTGCATTGGTGATCATTTTCCAATGTTCTATAGATTCAGGATCAGTTCCTGTGGATTGGAGGGTAGCTAATGTTATCCCACTTTTTAAGAAAGGCGGGAGAGAGAAAACAGGGAATTATAGACCAGTTAGCCTGACATCAGTGGTGGGGAAGATGCTGGAGTCAATTATAAAAGATGAACTAGCCGCACATTTGGATAGCAGTAACAGGATCGGTCCGAGTCAGCATGGATTTACGAAGGGGAAATCATACTTGACTAACCTGCTGGAAATTTTTGAGGATCTAACAAGGAAAATGGACAAGGGAGAGTTAGTGGATGTAGTGTACTTGGACTTTCAGAAAGCATTTGATAAGATCCCACATAGGAGATTAGTGGGCAAAATTAGGGCACGTGGTATTGGGGGTAGAGTACTGACATGGACAGAGAAGTGGTTGGCAGACAGGAAACAAAGAGTAGGGATTAACGGGTCCCTTTCAGAATGCAGGCGGTGACTAGTGGGGTACCGCAAGTCTCGGTGCTGGGACCCGCAGCTATTTAAAATATACATCAATGATTTGGATGAAGGGATTCAAAGTAACATTAGCAAATTTGCAGATGACACAAAGCTGAGTGGCAGTGTGAACTGTGAGCAGGATGCTATGAGAATGCAGGGTGATTTTGACAGGTTGGGTGAGTGGGCAGATGCATGGCAGATTGATTTTAATGAGGATAAATGTAAGGTTATCCACTTTGGTAGCAAAAACCGGAAGGCTGATTATTATCTAAATGGTGTCAAGTTGGGAAAATGGGAAGTGCAACGGGATCTGGGGTTCCTTGCTCATCAGTGAATGAAAATAAGAATGCAGGTACAGCAGGCAGTGAAGAAAGTGAATGGCATGTTGGCCTTCATAACAATAGGAGTTGAGTATAGGAGCAAAGAGGTCCTTCTGCAGTTGTACAGGGCCCTAGTCAGACCACATCTGGAGTATTGTGTACAGTTTTGGTCCCCTAACTTGAGGAAGGACATTCTTGCTATTGAGGGAGTGCAGCATAGGTTTACAAGGTTAATTCCCAGGATGGCGGGACTGTAAATGCTGATAAAATGGAGTGGCTGGGCTCGTATACTCTGGAGTTTAGAAGGATGAGAGGGGATCTTTTTGAAACATATAAGATTATATAGGGTTCGGACACGCCAGAGGCAGGAAACATGTTCCCAATGTTGGGGGAGTCCAGAACCAGGGGCCCCAGTTTGAGAATAAGGAGTAAGCCATGTAGAACGGAGACGAGGAATCACTTCGTCACACAGAGAGTTATGAATTCTGTGGAATTGTCTGCCTCAGAGCGCAGTGGAGGCCGGTGCTCTGGATACTTTCAAGAGAGAGCTAGATAGGGCTCTTAAAGATAGCGGAGCCAGGGGATATGGGGAGAAGGCAGGAACGGGGTACTGATTGAGGATGATCAGCCATGATCACATTGAATGGCGGTGCTGGCTCGAAGGGCCAAATGGCCTTCTCCTGCACCTATTGTCTATTGTCTATTGTCAATTGGCTCATCCACGGATTGCGACTGGGTTCTCTTCCCAGGAGCTCTGTGTAACCCGAACGGTTTGCAAATGGGAAATGCCAAGGTAAGGACCGATTTCCTACTTGGTAGAAGATGCCTCCAGTCCCATAGCAACGGCCAAATCCATCCGCTGGACTCCCAAACTCTCTATTGGATGGATGGGCCATACATAAAGAGGGTGGCCGTGCAGTGGGGAGGATCTGCATCTAAATGTAGACCAGACAAAATGTGTAGGAAAGAACTGCAGATGTTTACACCAATGATAGACTCAAAATGCTGGAGTAACATAGCGGGACAAGTGGCATCTCTGAATAGAAGGAATGTGTGACGTTTCGGGCCTATCTTCAGTGTAAACCAGCATCTGCTGTTCTTGTATCACCCTCTCCATCGTTTGCCTCACCCCTGACTCTCAGTCTGAAGAAGGGCCTTGACCCGTAACATCACCTACTCCAGCATTTTGTGACTATCTTAAATGTAGAGCAAGATGGGGGCAAATGGCCTGGAAGAGAGACCAGAATAAGATGCAATGTGAAATTCCCATCTACAGAGGATCAGTTCTTCTCATTATGGTTGTGTTTAGTTTGTGCCCAGTCTGTATTGGAGAATTTTATGTGTAGGCTTATTATTGTCATGTGTACTGAGGTAAAGTGAAAAGCTTAGTTTTCAAAGGTTTTATTGTCACCTGTACCAATTAAGGTACAGTGATATTTGAATTACCAATCCGCCGTACAAAAAAAGTAACAAGACACGCAACTACATAAAAGTTAACATAAACGACCACCACAGCGGATTCCTCACTTTGATGGAAGGCAATGAAGTCTAACCTTCTTCCCTCATTTTTCTCCTGCAGTCGGGGCAATCGGAGCTCCCACAGCTGGCGGTCGAAGCCCCCACGTCGGGGCGATCCAAGCTCCTGTGTCGGTGTACTCCAAGCTCCCGCGTCGTGGAGCTCCAAGCTCCCGCAGCCTGCGGTCGAAGTATTGTGAAGCGTCTCAGGCTGTGAGTAGAATAAAATAACATTGCATCTGGTTAACCCAGAGAACACGGTCCCTCATTGATGTGTGGGAAGGAGCAGAACTGCAGATGCTGGTTTGAACCGAAGATAGACACAAAATCTGGAATATCTCAGTGGGTCAGGCAGTATCTGTGGAGAAAAGGAATGGGTGATGTTTAGGGTCGAGACTCTTCTTCTGACTGAGAGTCAGGGGTGAGGGAAACGAGAGATATGGAAGACATTTGAAAGCAGACGATCATCAAGGAAAAGTAGATTGGTTCATTCGAAGGTAGACACAAAATGCTGGAGTAACTCAGCGGGACAGACAGCATCTCTGGAGAGAAGGAATGGGTGACATTTCGGGTCAGGACCCTTCTGCAGACTAGAATGGTTCATTGTTGGCAGTGGAGAAGATGGCAACTAGGCATACAATCAGTAAAATTAATCAGGACAGTGTAATCAAACCCGAAATGTCACCTGCCCCTTTTCTCCAGGGATGCTGTCAGTCCCAATGAGTTCCTCCAGCCTTTTGTGTCTATCTTTAGTTTTTTCATTGATCTTTGACATTGCCCTCCATGGTGAATAGAGCCTTTTGGTATACTGGCCTTGTTTTCTCAGGACCATATGATGCTGGGAAGGTCAGTACCCATGATGGACCGGGCAATGTCCACCACCTTTTACAGTCTCCTTCTCACCTGGGCTTTCAAGTTGCCGAACCTGGCCGTGATGCAACCAGTCAAAGATGCTGCCATGTACAGGTCCACCACCGATTTTCCAGCACCCTTGGTTCCCGAGCCTTTCTGGATTATCCTTTTTGCCGGACAAAAATAGGTCATGGTCTCGAGGGGAGTTCAATGATACTGGAACGGTCCACCTAGGCCGCCGGTGGGCTGAGATATCGGCCCGTAAAGTTGGCCGTGGAGGTTGGCAATTGGAACGGATCTGCCGGCTCTGGCCGCAGGGGGCAAATTCATCCCTCCGGTCGGCACAGAAGTCCCGATGAGGTTAAGATCAGCTGCCTCACCCAGCCTGGGTACCACATTTTCAGGGAGAATTCCAGGGGCATTTCAAGAGCACTCTGGTAATTTTATCTGGACCACCAGTTGCCGCAGAATCGGTGGTGGACCTGCACATTGTGTTTGTTTGCGTATGTGCACTGCTTGATGTTAGTGTTTGAGGTACTTTTCCCTGGGTTGGGATGAATAGTCACTCATGGATTCACTCGACACTGGATAACTATCTCTCCTGCCTAGAGTCACACAACATGCAAGCAGGTCATTCGGCCCAACGTACTCAAACCGACCAACATGACCCATCAACACTAGTCCTACCTGCCTTGTTTGACCCATAACCTTCCTAAACCATTGCTATCCATGTACCCGTCCGTTATGCTTCACAGAAGCTGATAAATTAATCATGCGGAACAAGGACATGGTAGAACCAATTGAATAACTACTTTGGTTCTGTCTTCACTAAGGAAGACATAAATAATCTGCCGGAAATAGCAGGGGACCAGAGGTGAAATGAGATGGAGGAACTGAGTGAAATCCAGGTTAGCGGGGAAGTGGTGTTAGGTAAATTGAATGGATTAAAGGCCGATAAATCCCCAGGGCCAGATAGGCTGCATCCCAGAGTACTTAAGGAAGTAGCCCCAGAAATAGTGGATGCATTAGTGATAATTTCTCAAAACTCTTTAGATTCTGGAGTAGTTCCTGAGGATTGGAGGGTAGCTAATGTAACCCCACTTTTTTAAAATTGAGGGAGATAAAAAATGGGGAATTACAGACCAGTTAGTCTAACATCGGTGGTGGGGAAAATGCTAGTCAGCTATTAAAGATGGGATAGCAGCACATTTAGAAAGTGGTGAAATCATTGGACAAAGTCAGCATGGATTTATGACGAATCTTATAGAATTTTTCGAGGATGTAACTAATAGAGTGGATAAGGGATGTGTTACATCTGGACTTTCAGAAGGCTTTTGAAAAGGTCCCACATGAGAGATTAGTATGCAAACTTAGAGCACACGGTATTGGGGGTTCAGTATTGATGTGGATAGCGAATTTGCTGGCAGACAGGAAGCAAAGAGTAGGAGTAAACGGGTCCTTTTTAGAATGGCAGGCAGTGACTAGTGGGGTACCGCAAGGCTCAGTGCTGGGACCCCAGCTATTTACAGTATATATTAATGATCTGGATGAGGGAATTGAATGCAACATCTCCAAGTTTGTGACTATTCATCCCAACCCAGGGAAAAGCACCTCAAACACTAACATTAAGTTTGTGGATGACACAAAGCTTGGGGGCAGTGTTAGCTGTGAGGAGGATGCTAGGAGGCTGCAAGGTGACTTGGATAGGTTGGGTGCTTGGGCAAATGCATGGCAGATGCAGTATAATGTGGATAAATGTGATGTTATCCACTTTGGTGGTAAAAACGGGAAAGTAGACTATTATCTGAATGGTGGCCGATTAGGAAAAGGGGAGATGCAACGAGACCTGGGTGTCATGGTACACCAGTCATTGAAAGTAGGCATGCAGGTGCAGCAGGCAGTGAAGGAAGCGAATGGTATGTTAGCATTCATAGCACAAGGATTTGAGTATAAGAGCAGGGTGGTTCTACTGTAGTTGTACAGGGTCTTGGTGAGGCCACACCTGGAGTATTGCGTACAGTTTTGGTCTCCTAATCTGAGGAAAGACATTCTTGCCATAGAGAGAGTACAGAGAAGGTTCACCAGACTGATTCCTGGGATTGCAGGACTTTCATATGAAGAAAGACTGGATAGACTCGGCTTGTACTCGCTGGAATTTAGGAGATTGAGGGGGGATCTTATAGAGACGTACAAAATTCTTAAGGGGTTGGACAGGCTAGATGCAGGAAGATTGTTTCCGATGTTGGGGAAGTCCAGAACAAGGGGTCACTCTCTGTGTGAAAATCATTTTTCCTTGTGGCTAAAGGGATCGGGGGGTATGGAGAGAAGGCAGGTACAGGATACTGAGTTGGATGATCAGCCATGATCATATTGAATGGCGGTGCAGGCTCGTATGGCCGAATGGCCTACTCCTGCACCTATTTTCTATGTTTCCATATGAACCCTGTTAGAGGATAGATGTTGTCAATCTGGAGGAGAGGATGCGGTGAAGATGTACGAGATGTTGCCAGGACTCGAGGGCCTGAGCTACAGGGAGAGGTTGGGCAGGCTAGGACATTATTCCTTGGAGTGCAGGAGGTTGATCTTATAGAAGTGTATCAGATCATGAAAGGAATGGATTGGGTAAATGCACAGTTTTTTACCCAGAGTTGAGGAGATCGAGAACCAGACGACAAAGGCATAAGGTGTGGGGGGAAAGATTAAATAGGAACCTGATGGGCCACTTTTTTACACAGAGGATAGAAGGTGTGTGGAGCGAGCTGCCAGAGGAGGTAGTGGACTATAACAATTTTTAAAACACATTTGGATGGATAGGGCAAGTTTAGAGGGATATGTACCAAATCAGGCTGGTGGGACTAGTGTAGCAGGGACATGTTGGTCGGTGTGGGCAAGTTGAGTTGAGAAGCCTGTTTCCACGCTGTATCTCTCTTTGAGCAGGTTCTTCGAGTTATAAATTCACCGCTACTATCGAACTATCCATGTGAAACCACTGCCTTGCTATTTTGAGCTATTTCCGTACATCACACAGAGGGGAAATAATGCAGAGCCCAGGCAACCGATGAAGTAATCAATTATTCCTACTCCACAGCACGCCCTGTGTAATAATTAATTAATAGACGCTCTGTTTCATTATGTGGCCATTTAGCATGTGCAAGGCATTTTTGGCTGCAATCTTTCGTAAGTAATGACTGCGCCACATTCTTGACAAAGGGTTTATGCAGCAGCATTAATTATATCCTGCCACTTCACCTTCCAAATGCAAATTAAACTTTACGGCCCTGTCAATTCATGTGCTTTTGATTTGTAGCGAGATTTACTTTGGTAGTCTGAAGAAGGGTCACCCGAAACGTCACCCATTCCTTCTCTCCAGAGATGCTACGTGTGCCGCTGAGTTACTCCAGCTTTTTGTATCTATTTATGATGGATGTTACTAGGCCTTGAGGGCCTGAGCCATAGGGAGAGGTTGAGCAGGCTTGGTGTGCAGGCGGGTGAGGGCTGACCTTAGAAAGGTGTACAAGACCGTGAGGGGAATAGATAAAATGAATGCAGTATGTTGCGCAGGGATTGGGAATCAAGAACTAGAGGACATAGGTTGAAGGTGCGATGGGAAAGATTTACTTTCAGACCCGAAATGTCACCTGCCCCTTTTCTCCCGAGATGCTGTCTATCCCGCTGAGTTCCTCCAGCCTTTTGTGTCTATCTTTGGTTTTTCATTGATCTTTGACATTGCCCTCCATTTGGTTCCAGAGCCTTTCTGGATTATCCTCCAAGACTTTACTGGGGAACCTACCTGATCTCCCGGTTGCTCAACATTTAATTCTCCTCCCATTCCCACACTGACCTTTCTGTCCCTGGCCTCCTCCATTGTCAGAGTGAGGCCTAGCGCAAATTGGAGGTAGGGTTTGGACGATCAAATTGAAATTAGCTTCCTTGAAGTTGTTGGCAGGAGATCTGTTTGAAGAAGATTAAATAATTTTGTGGGTTTAGCGTGAGCATTGGCTGCAGCTCACTGCATTGTCATAATTAGCAATGTTGGATACATGTAAATATGTATGATTCCTGAGGCCTGACATTAGGGTGGTTAGAGGTACCCAGTTGTCTAAGACTGGTTTCACAATTGCTGCTAGTCAGAGGGTGGCGATTGTGTGGAATACTTTGCCACAGAAGGCTGTGGAGGCCGTTAATGGATATTTCAAAGGCAGAGATAGATAGATTTTTGTTTAAGAAAGAAACTGCGGATGCTGTAAAAATCGAAGGTAGACAAACATGCTGGAGTGTGTGAGGCAGCACTTATGGAGAGAAGGAATAGGCAACGTTTTGGGTCGAGACCCTTCTTCAGACTGACAGAGAAGATAGATTTTTGATTATTGCGGGTGTCAGGGGTTATGTGGTGAATGCAGGAGAACAGGATTAGGAGGGAGAGACAGATCAACCATGATTGAATGGCAGAGTAGACTTGATGGGCCGAATGGCCTAATTCTGCTCCTATCACTTATGAACTTGGGAACAGCACCTCAAATTTTGCCTGGGCAGCTTACACCCCAGTGTTTTGAACATTGACTTCTCTAACTTCAAGTAGCCCTTGCTTTCCCGCTCTCCATCCCCCCTCCCCTTCTCAGTTCTCTCACTAGTTTCACTGTCTCTGACTACATTTTATCTCTGTGCTGCCCATTTCCCTATCATCAGTCTGAATAAGGGTCTCGACACAAAATGTCACCCATTCCTTCTCTCCAGAGATGTTGCCCGTCCCACTGAGATACTCCAGCATTTTGTGTCTTATCTTTGATTTAAAAGACATTTTGACAGGTCTGGAAATAGGAAAGATTGAGAGGGACATGGGCCAAATGCAGGCAGGTGGGACTAGAGTTTGTACGTTCTCTCTGTGACTGTGTGTGTTTTCTCCGGGTGCTCCGATTTACCCCCTCATTCCAAAGACGTGCAGGTGTGTAGATTAATTCTGAAAATTGCCCCCAGTGAGTAGGGTGGACCTAGTGTACGGGTGATCGCTGGTCGGCGCTTACTTGGTGGGCCGAACGGCCTGTTTCCATGCTGTATCTCATAAAGTAAGCTTGGATGGAATGACAGTGCATCATTTCACCACATTGAGCAATACTCTCTGTATCATGGTCATCACCATAATCCCATTTACTTGTCCATCATTTGTTAACACCTCAGGTAACATTGACCCCTCGCTCATAAGTTACAGGAGCAGAATTAGGCCATTCGGCCCATCAAGTCTATTCCACCATTCAATTATGGCTGATCTATCTTTCCCTGTCAACCCCATTCTCCTGCCTTCTCCCCATAACCCCTGACACTCGTTCTAATCAAGAATCTATCCTTAAAAATATCCAATGACTTGGCCTCCACAGCCGCCTGTGGCAATGAATTCCACAGATTCACCACCCTCTGGCTAAGGACATTCCTCATCTCCTTCTTAGAGGAATGCCCTTTAACACTGAGGCTCTGGTCCTAGGCCAGTGGTTGCCAACCTTTTTCATCCCATTTACACTGGCAACTTTAATAACACATTACTATATTATTTCACTTACTTATGAACAACTAATGATGAACAGATACCGGTTTACCAGAACCAAACACCAGGCTGGGAACCCTTGACCGAGACTCTCCCATGAGTGGAAACATCCTATCCACATCCACACTGTCCAAACCTTTCACTATACGGTGCATTTCAATGAAATCCAGCGAGTACAGGCCCACTGCCGTCATAAACGCTCATCATAGGTTAACCCACTCATTCCTGGGATCATTCTCGTAAACCTCCTCTGGACCCTCTCCATAGCCAGCACGTCCTTCCTCAGATATGGTGCCTAAAATTGCTCACGATGCTCCAAATGTGGCCTGACCAGCGCCTTATAGCACCTCAGCATTACACCCCTGTTTTTGTATTCTAGCCCACTTGAAATAAATGCTACTATTGCGTTTGCCTTCTTTATCACCGATTTGTCTTGCTGATTACCTTTTAGGGCGTCCTGCACCAGAACTCCCAACTCCCTTTGCACCTCCGATTTCTGGATTCTTACCCCATTTAGAAATTAGTCTATGCCTTTTTTCCCCATTCATCTTTCTCTCAAACTCTGTTTTAGACCATCCCTTGAACTCCAGTTTTTAAACATCTGTTCATTATTCACTGCCATAATTTGTTTCTGGCATCCTTATCCATCTCAATTAGCTCCCATCCCCCACATATGCTGAATCCTCCTTAGTTTAGTTTTAGAGCTACAGCGTGCAAACAGGCCCTTCGGCCCACCGAGTCCACACTGACCAGCGATTACCCGCACGCTAGTTCTATGTTATTCTACACGCTCGGGGACAATTCAAAGAAGCCAATTTACATTAGAGCTGCTGCCTCACAGTGCCAGAGGCTCGGGTCAGTTTAGTGTAGTGTCACATTTACCGAGGTACAGAAAAAATATTTTTATTGCGTGCTATCCAGTCGGTGGAAAGACAATAACTGATTACAGT
Source organism: Okamejei kenojei (assembly GCA_035221665.1). Classification (NCBI taxonomy): domain Eukaryota; kingdom Metazoa; phylum Chordata; class Chondrichthyes; order Rajiformes; family Rajidae; genus Okamejei; species Okamejei kenojei. Next base: position 114,995 of record JAVHYY010000287.1, on the reverse strand, counting down.
TGAGCCATTTACAGTGCACAGATGCATGATAAGGAAATTATGTTTAATGCAAGATAAACCCAGGAAAGTCCGATCAAGGATAGACCAAAGGCCATCAATGAGGTAGATAGTAGTTCAGCACTGCTCTCTGGTTGGGGTAGGATAGTTCTGTTGCCTGATAACTGCTGGGAAGAAACTGTCCCTGAATCTGTACGTTTTCTCACTTCTATACCTTTTGCCTGATGGGAGAGGGAAAAGAGGGAGTGGCCAGTGTGTGACTCGTCCTTGATTATGCTGCTGGCCTTGCCGAGGCCGGGGATGAGGTTGATGCTGAACTCGGGGGGGGTGGGGGGGGGGTGGGGGGGGGGGGGTGGGGGGGTGTGTGACGTTTTCCCTGTGACTGTGTGCCTCTCCTTCGGCTGTGTGTGTGTTTGGAGTTTGCATGTTCTCTCTGTGATCCATCCAGAAAGGCATGGCTGCTCCGGATGGGTGTGCTGATGGATTGTGCTCCCCACTTGCAGGCTCTTTTTAGACACGGCCACCGACAGGGCCACCGACACGACCGCAGACACCGCCGACAACACCGCCACCGACTACGGCACCGACAACACCGCCACCGACAACACCGCCACCGACTCCGGCACTGATATCGCCGCCGACAACACCGCCGCCAATACTGCCGCCGACAACACCACCGCCGACAACACCACCGCCGACAACACCGCAGACACCGTCACCGACAACACTGCCGACAACACCGCAGACACCGCCGCCGACAACTCCGCCGCCAACAGCACCTCCGACAACACCGGCGCCGACAACACCGCCACCGATACCACCGCAGACAACACTGCACCGGCGACAACACCGCCACCGACTCCGGCACCGATACCGCCGCAGAAAACAGCGCCACCGACAACAGCGCAGCCGATGCCGACACCGGCACCGATACCACCACCGGCACCAACATCGCCGCAGACACGGCCACAGACACGGCCAACAACATCGCCGCAGACACGGCCACAGACATCGCCGCAGACACGGCCACAGACACCGGCAACAATATCGCCGCAGACACGGCCACAGACACCGGCAACAATATCGCCGCAGACACGGCCACAGACACCGGCAACAATATCGCCGACAACCTCATCACAGACACCGCCGACAACATCGTCACAGACACGGCCACAGACACCGCCAACAACACCGCCACAGATACGGCCACAGACACCGCCAACAACAACGCCACAGACACGGCCACAGACAACACTGCCACAGACAACACTGCCAACAACACTGCCGACAACATCGCCACAGACACCGCCGACAACATCGCCACAGACACCGCCGACAACATCGCCACAGACACCGCCGACAACATCGCCACAGACACGGCCACAGACACCGCCGACAACATCGCCGCAGACATGACCACCGACGACACCGCCGATAACACCGCCACAGACACCAAAGACACCGCCGCAGACATGACCGCAGACACGACCACCGATGACACCGCCGATGACACCGATGCAGACATGGCCGACGACACGCCTGAGGAGCCGCAAAGAAAGGTAATGGAGACCCTTTGCCTCAAGTACAGCATGGTGGCGCAGCGGTAGCATCTGTGCCTTACTGCACTTGCAGCGCCGGAGACCTGGGTTCAATCCTGACAATGGGTACTGTCTGTACCGAGTTTGTACGTTCTCCCCGTGACTTGCGTGGGTTTTCTACGGGCTCTCTGGTTTCCTCCCACACTCCAAAGACGTACAGGTTTGTAGGTTAATTGGCTTGGTATAAAAGTAAATTGTCTCTAGTGTATGTGGGGTAGTGTTAATGTGTGGGGATTGCTGGTCGGTGCAGACTCTGTGGGCCGAAGGGCTTGCTACCCTGCTGTGTCTCTAAAACTAAAAAAATGAAAACACAGCCGCGTGGAACTGTAGATGCCTGCGTACTTTTAAAAAAAGAAGCAAAGTGCTGGAGTAACTCAATGAGGTGCAAGTGTCGCAGCCTGACGTTTCAGCACAAAATGTTTTACGACGGGACTGTTCTAACTTTGTGAAAACAAAATGTTTTCCCAGAATACTGCCTGGATTAGAGGGCTTCTGCTACAGGGAGAGGGTCGGATAGACTTGCATTGTTTTCTGTGCCGCAACAGAAGATGAGAGGAGACTTGGCAGATGTATATAAAATTATGAGTGGTCCAAATAGGGCAGACTGTCAGAATCTTTCTCCTCCAGGCTGCAAATGTCCAAGACAACACCTATCCACATCCTCCAGAGACGCTGCCTGACCTGCTGAGAGTATAGTTCAGTTTATTATTGTCTCCAATGGCAGTAGCAGGAATAGTGTATTATTTTTTAAAGTATTGGCTATACAGGGTGGGCACCATTATGCTGGTACCCTCTGACTAATTGTATCAGTTCAGTGGTTTGTTCTTGGTATCACAGATATATCATCATGCCAAATTTAATTGTGTTAATAGAGAGAAATTACAAGCTACATTATTTATCACTTACACCAATAAATTGTATCATGGAATCGGACCTGCCAAGACGTTATAGATCCCTGGCTTGGAAAGCCTCGTTGAGCTATACCTTATCAGTCACCTGTGTGAGCACACATGGTGGCTTCAAGGTAATTCCGCTCATTAAAGGGACTGTGGAGGATTCTTCCCCTAGACGCCGACTTTATTCATATCAATAAAGTGATCAAATCTCTGATTTAACTGGGATGGGCGTCTTCATTCATGTAAACGTCTTTGCCCATGACAAATAACTGGCAGGTTTTTTCCAGCATTTCTCTCTCTATGTCTGGCGTATGGGGGCCAGAGGTGCTCCAGTCCTTCCCTGTAGATTGTAGGTGGGGATTGCTCTCTGGTTGGTGATAGGATGGTTAGAACATAGAACAGTACAGCACAGGAATGGGCCCTTCAGCCCACAATGTTTGTGCAGAACATGACGCCAGGCTAAACTCTCATCTGCCTGTACATGATCTATATCCCTCTCTCCCCTCTACTTCCACATGCCCACCTAAAAGCTTCTTAAACACCCCTGTCATATCTGCCTCCACCACCTCCACAGGTCAAACATACCAGGCCCCCACCACTGCCCCGCGCATCCCCATTAAACTTTCCCCCTCTCACCTTATAGCGATACCCTCTAGTCTTGGACATTTCCAGCCTGGGGTAAAAAGATTCTGAGTGTCTACCCTAACTGTGCCTCTCATAATTGTATATACTTCTAACTGTTCTCCTCTCAACCTCCGACATTGCAGAGAAAACAATGCAGGTTTATCCAACCACTCCCTGTAGCTGAAGCCCTCGAATCCAGGCGGCTTTCTGGTAAAACATTTTGTTTACAAAAAGTTAGAACCTTTTCCTCGTAAAACATTTTGTGCAGCTCACGTCCGTCTAATTCGTTCTAATGAGGGGTGGACACAAGGAACTGCAGATGCTCGTTTACATAAAAAGACAAAGTGCTGGAGTAACTCTGCAGTTGCTGGGGGCCTGGTCTGGAGAAAGGCAGGTTTGTGACCCTTAGTGGAGGTCAGGTAAGTGGAAGAGCTTTGATTGAGCGTGTAGATCCTGAGGGATAAAGTGAAGCTGAGATCTATGGAGTGAGCTGACCTATTCCAGCACTTTGTGGCGCAGCGGTAGAGTTGCTGCCTTACAGCGCCAGAGACCCGTGTTCGATCCTGACCAAGGTTGCTGCCTGTACGGAGTTTACGTTCTCCCTGTAACTACGTGGGTTTTCCCCGGGTGCTCCGGCTTCCTCTCACACTCCAAAGACGTGCACGTTTGTAGGTTACTTGGCTTCTGCAACGTCGTAAATTGTCCCTGGTGTGCAGGATAGTGTGTGGGGATCGCTGGTCGGTGTGGACTCGGTGGGCCGAAAAGCCTGTTTCCGCACTGTATCTGTAAAGTCACTTGGCTGCTTTTTAAGCAGTCGTTGTGTTATGCAGAAGCAATACATTACAAGTGAAGCATTGCATGTTGCAAGTGCATCACACCAATATTTAGTTTAGTTTACCTTAGAGAAACAGTCCCTTCGGCCCACTGAGTCTGTGCCGACCAGTGATCACCCCAGTCATTAGTTCTGTGCTACACACTAAGGACAATTTACAGAAGCTAAATAACCAATAACCTTGCACATCTTTGGGATGTGAGAGGAAATGGGATATGACAATAAAACATTCTTGTCTCTTGAAACCGGAGGAAACCCACGTGTTCACAGGGCGAATGTGCAAACTGCGCATGGACAGCTCCTGAGGTCAGGATCGAACCCTGGTCTCTGGGTCTGTGAGGCAGCAACTAATCTCATGATTTTATACACGTCGACAAGATCACCACTCATCCTATATAGAGGATGGGAACAGCCTGGCTTGATGACAGAACTGGAAAGTTGGATTGGAAATATCTAAATTCCCATCCTTACTGTTTTGTTTTCCAGCCGAATGAATCGTTACCATCCACCCACTCGATGGACAAGGCCTCTTCGCGACTCTCATCATTTATCCGCGCCATTTTATGCTTCCCGTGCTGCGTCCGCAATCCCAAGGCCCACAACGGCACCATCTCGGGGACTTTCCGTAGATCCACAACATCACTTCATGAGTACAACGAGCGGAATTAGGAAAATGGCATTATCCGCGTCAGCCTCAAATACGGCAATGGGAATGTCTACAAAAGCATTGTGGTAGGTGCATGGCATTCTTCCACGGCTCAGATACTACTTTATAGCAGAGACACAACATGGAAACAGGCCCCTGGCCCACTGATTTCGCGCCGACCAACGATTAGATAGGATGCACTAGTTCCTGCATGCTAGGGACAATTTACTGAAGCCAATTAACCTACAATCCCATATATCTTTGATGTGTGGGAGGAAACTGGGGCACTGGTGTTAGTCAGGGCTTATGGGGAGAAGGCAGGAAAATGGGGTTAGGAGGGAGAGAAAGATCGGCCATGATTGAGTGGCAGATTAAGCTCGATGGGCCAAATGGCCTAACTCTGCTTCTATGAACGTATGAGCACCCAAAGAATATCCCCTGCGGTCACGGGGAGAACGTACAAACTCCCTACAGACAGCACCCACAGTCAGGATGGAACCCGGGTCTCCGGCACTGTATGGCAGCAGATCTATCATTGCTGCAATATCTTTGTGACTTCTGAATAAAAAATTTGGAAATGTGAAAAGTTGAAAACCAAGGAGCTTGTTTCCGTGCTGTTTCAGCTCAAAGTCTACAACAGACGCAAACTTTAATGAGATTTTGGTTTCTCTCATAAGGGCCAAGAGCCAGAGGACATAAAGTGATGCGGTGTGGCCCTTTGGCCCATCTTGCCCACACCGGCCACATGTCCCACCTGCCTGCATTTGGCCCATATCCCTCCAAACTTGTCGTATCCATGTACCTGTCCAATTGCTTCTTAAACGTGGCGATAGTCCCTGCCTCAACTTCCTCCTTTGGCAGCTCGTTCCATACACCCACCTCAATGTGAGAGGGGAAAGATTTAATAGGGACCTGAGGGGCAGCTTTTTCACACAGAGGGTGGTGGGTGTAGTGGTACAGAAGGCTGAGAGATGATCATATAGAGGTGTATAAAATCATGAGCGTAATAGAAAGAGTGAATGCAGAGGGTGTTTTATCCCGGGAGAGGAATCAAGACCAGAGGACATAGGTTTAAGGTGAGAGGGGCAAGATTTAACAGGAATCTGAAGGGTGTTGGGTTTTTGGTGCAAGCTGCCAGAGGAGGTAGTTGTGGCAGGAACTATATGATATTTAGAAGTCAACTGAACAGGTACATGGATAGAAAATGTTTCAAGGGATATGGGCCAAACGTGGGCAGGAAGGACTGGCATAGAAAATGGACATCTTGGCCGGTTTGGGCAAGTTGGATTGAAAGGCCTGTTTCTGTGGTGCATGGTGCTAAGGGTATAATGGTTTGAAAGATGCTCGGTATATGACTCCTGAAATGTCATTGGGGAGACTTCTCTTTCATTACCTTGGACTCCCTGTAGTTTGAAATGGGAGGAGAGAATATAGATCCTGATATCAATTAGGGTTGATTATTTGTTCAAAAGATGATCCTTTGCCAAACAGGGTCTAAAAGCATCAGAAAAATCAATCTAAATGTCAATAATTTAAAATGAACGAGACCTTTGCCTACTGCAGTGGATGTTGTAACTACTTTAGACTTAGTATTGGAAACAGGCCCTTTGGCCCACCGAGTCCACGCCGACCATAAATCACCCCGTACACTAGCACTATCCTACACACTAGGGACAATGTACAATTTACAGAAGCCAATCAACCTGCAAACATGCACGTCTTTGGGGTGTGGGAGGAAACCAGGGCACTGGGAGAAAACCCACGCGGTCACAGGGAAAACGTAAAACTCCACGCAGACAGTACCCGTAGCCAGGATTGTCAGAGGTTATGGGGAGAGGGCAGGAGAGTGGGGTTAGGAGAAAGAGATGATCAGCCATGACTGCATGGCCTAATTCTACTCCTATTCCTTATGAACACAGCAGCAGACAGCATCCGTAGTCAGGGTTGAACCCAGGTCTCTGGTGCTGTATGGCAGCAACTCTGCTGCTGCGCCACCGTGACTCCCTACATTTCCTTGATTTTCTGCCTTGTGCCTCTTTTGAAAGATTACTGGTATATTATCTGGTTACAAACTGAAGCCAAGAACCCCGCAGAGGATCCAGGGACCTCGTCTTGGTTCGCTAATTGAATACCCTTTTTTGCCAAGTTTTCAGAGTAAATTGCTTCTACTTTGCAGGAAGCTTAGTGTCATGTGCACAGTTAAAAGCTTTTGTTGCATGCTAAACAGTCAACAGAAAAACAATACATGATTACAATCGAGCCATCCACAGGATTAAGAAACATGATAAAGGGAATAAAGTGAATATCGTTCAGTGCAAGATAAAGTTCACTAAAATCCGATTGAAGATTGTCCAAGCATCTCCAATGAGGAAGCGAGTAGCTCAAGGCCGCTCTCTAGTTGTTGGTGGAATGGTTCAGTTGCCTTGATAACAGAAAGTGGGATAACATTGAGCTGGTGTGAAAGGGTATTCAATGGATGGCGTGAACTCGATGGTCCGAAGGGCCTGTTTCCATTCTGTATCTCTAAACTTAACTGACCGCAGGCCTGAGGAGTGATTGCGAATGACTGGTCAAATAATGGGGTGGCATTTTTCTAAGATACACACAAAATACTGGAGTAACTCAGCGGGTCAGGCAGCATCTGTGGAGAGAAGGAATGGGTGACGTTTCGTGTCGAGACCCTTCTTCAAACTGAGAGTCAGGGGAGAGGGAGTCTGGAGATATGGAAGGGTAAGGTTTGAAAATGACAGATCAAAGCAGACAATGCAGAGCATTTTTCTAACCCTTGTTTGTTTTCTGGTAACAGTTAACACTTGTTAAATCCCTTTCAGTAGGTCCTCATTGACCCGCTCCCTCTCACCTAACATCTGAAGTAAATACTTTTTCCCTTCCACTCCAGGTGACCAACCAAGACAGGGCCCCGTCTGTCATCCAGAGAGCCATGGCTAAGTACAACCTGGATGGCGATTGGACGGACCATCAGCTTATCCTGATCGTCTCCAAAGACAGAGGTGAGGAATAAAACATAGGTTCCTTGATGCTGGAAGATGTACAGTCTTCCTCCTAAACTCAATGTGTTGGAGGAGCTCAGCAGATCAAGGTGGCACAGCGCAAGAGTTGCTGCCTTACAGCATTAGAGGCCCCAGTTCCATCCTGACTCCAGCTGCTGTCTGTACGGAGTTTGTACACTCTCCCATGACCACATGAGTTTTCTCCGGGTGCTCCGGATTCCTCCCACACTGCAAAGACATGCAGGTTTGTAGGTTAATTGGCTTCCATAAAATATTTGTCTCTGGTGTGTAGGTTAGTGCTAGTGTACAGGTGATCGCGGGTCCACGTGGACTCGGTGGGCCGAAGAGCCTGTTTCCATGCTTGTAACTACTAAAAAGCTGAACAAAATGAAACTAAATTACCTGTTGAGGGAATGGGCAGGCGACATTTCAGGTTGCAACCTTTCATACTGGATATGGAAACCATATCCAGTTAGGGTTAAATCTGAAGAAGGACCCCAACACAAAACGGCCCAACACGCCCATGCTGACCAACATGCCACATCTACACTATTCCCACCTGCCTGCGTTTGGCCCATGGCCCATGGCCCTCTAAACCAATGCTATCCATCTAGCTGTCCAAAAGGTTTTAAACATTGTGATAGTTTTCTTTAGAGATGCAGCATAGAAGCCACTGGCCCATTGAGTCCACGCCGACCATCCTTCACACTACTTCTATGTTATGCCACTTTCTCACCCACACAATACACACATGGGGCCAATTTTACAGAGGCCCATTAACCTACAATTGTAGATGAGATATGAAGGAATCCGGAGCACTCTGAGGAAACGCATGCGGTCACGGTGTGAACGTGCAAACTCCACACATACAACACCCGTGGTCAGGAACCCGGGTGAGGCAGTGGCTCTGCCAGCTGAGCCTCTGTGCTGTGCTAAGGATACAGCACGGAAACAGGCCTTTCATCCCACCGAGTCCACGCTGACCATCGATAACCTGTCCACACTAGTTCCATGTTATCCCACTTTGTCATCCACTCCCTACTCACTAGGGGCAATTTACAGAGACCAATTAAACAATTATTGACGTTATAATATTATTGAGTGTAAATCCAAGTGATGTAAACCATTTTGTAGCGTGCTGCAAGATTTGGGACGGTATTGCAACTAAGCCCCACTCTGAATCATTTAGAATTCTATAACTTCTACAGTACATACCTTTAGAAAGGAGATGAGGAGAATTTTCTTTAACATAGAAACATAGAAAATAGGTGCAGGAGGAGGCCATTCGACCCATCGAGCTAGCACCACCATTCAATAAGATCATGGCTGATCGTCCACTATCAATAACCCGTGCCTGCCTTCTCCCCATATCGCTTGACTCCACTAGCCCCGAGAGCTCTATCCAACTCTCTCTTAAATCCATCCAGTAATTTGGCCTCCACTGCCCTCTGTGGCAGGGAATTCCATAAATTCACAACTCTCTGGGTAAAAAAGTTTTTTCTCAGCTCAGTCTTAAATGACCTCCCATTTATTCTAAGACTGTGGCCCCTGGTTCTGGACTCGCCCAACATTGGGAACATTTTTCCTGCATCTAGCTTGTCCAGTCCTTTTATAATTTTATATGTTTCTATAAGATCCCCCCTCATCCTTCTAAACTCCAGTGAATACAAGCCTAGTCTTTTCAATCTTTCCTCATATGACAGTCCCGCCATCCCAGGGATCAATCTCGCGAACCTACGCTGCACTGCCTCAATCACAAGGATATCATTCCCCAAATTAGGAGACCAAAACTGTACACAATACTCCAGATGTGGTCTCACCAGAGCCTTATACACCTGCAGAAGAATCTCTTTACTCCTGTACTGAAATCCTCTTGTTATGAAGGCCAACATTCCATTAGCTTTCTTCACTGCCTGCTGTATCTGCATACCAACTTTCAGTGACTGGTGTACAAGGACACCCAGGTCTTGCTGTACCTCCCCCTTACCTAACCTAACCCCATTGAGATAATAATCTGCCCCCTTGTTTTTGCCACCAAAGTGAATAACCTCACATTTATCTTTATTATACTGCATCTGCCACGCATCTGCCCGCTCACTCAACCTGTCCAGGTCCCTCTGCAACCTCCTAACATCCTCTTCACAGTTCACACTGCCACCCAGCTTTGTGTCATCCGCAAACTTGCTAGTGTTGCTCCTAATACCCTCTTCCAAATCATTTATACATATAGTAAACAATTGCGGCCCCAACACCAAGCCTTGCGGCATTCCACTCACCACTGCCTGCCATTCTGAAAAGGACCCGTTCACTCCTACTCTTTGCTTCCGGTCTGCCAACCAATTTTCTATCCATGTCAACACCCTACCCCCAATACCATGTGCTCTAATTTTAGTCACCAGTCTCTGGTGCGGGACCTTATCAAAGGCTTTCTGAAAGTCTAGATACACTACATCCACTGGCACCCCTTCATCCATTTTACTTGTCACATCCTCAAAAAATTCCAGAAGATTAGTCAAGCATGATTTCCCTTTCATAAATCCACATTGACTTGGACTAATCCTTTTACTGCTATCCAAATGCTCCATTATTACCTCTTTAATAATTGCTCCAACATCTTTCCCACCACCGACGTCAGGCTAACTGGTCTGCAATTCCCCGTTTTCTCTCTCGCTCCTTTCTTGAAAAGTGGGATAAAATTAGCTATCCTGCAATCGACAGGAACTGATCCTGAATCTATTGAACATTGGAAAATGATCATCAATGCGTCCACTATTTCTAGATCCACCTCCCTGAGGACCCTGGGATACAGACCATCAGGCCCAGGGAATTTATCATCCTTCAGTCCCATTAGCCTACCCAATACTATTTCTCGCCTAATGAAAATTTATTTCAGTTCCTCTACCCCCTTAGTTCCTCTGTCCTCCAGTACATATGGGAGGTTGTTTGTGTTCTCCTTAGTGAAGACAGATCCGAAGTACCTATTCAACTCTTCTGCCATTTCCTTGTTGCCCATAATTATTTCACCCGGGTCTGCCTTCAAGGGACCCACATTTGACTTTGCTACTCTTTTCCCTTAACATATCTAAAGAAGCTTTTACTGTCCTTTATATTCCTGGCCAGCTTCCCCTCGTACTTCATCTTTTCAGCCCATATTGCCCATTTTGTTTCCTTCTGTTGTCCTATGAAAGTTTCCCAATCCTCCGGCTTCCGGCTACTCTTTGCTGTGTTATACATCTTTTCTTTTAGTTTTATTCTATCCCTAACTTCCCTTGTCAGCCACGGTTGCCTCCTACTCCCCTTAGAATCTTTCTTCCTTTTTGGAATGAAATGATCCTGCGTCTTCCGGATTATGCCCGGAAATTCCTGCCATTGCTTTCCACCGTCATTCCTGCCAGGATCCCTTTCCAGTCTACTTTGGCCAACTCCCCTCTCATGCCTTCATAGTCCCCTTTGTTCAACTGCATCACTGCCACTTCCGATTTAACGTTCTCCTTCTCAAATTGCAGATTAAAACTAATCATATTATGATCACTGCCTCCAAGCGGTTCGTTTACCTCAAGTTCTCTTATCATGTATGGTTCATTGGACAACACTAAATCCAGAATTGCCTTTTCTCTGGTCTGCTCCATTACAAGCTGCTCTAAGAATCCATCTCGGCGGCATTCTACAAACTCTCTTTCTTGGGGTCCTGAACCAACCTGATTTTCCCAGTCTTCCTGCTTATTGAAAACAACCATCACCACAGTGGCATTACCTTTGTTACATGTCAGTTTTAACTCCTGCTGCAACTTGCACCCTACATCCGGGCTACTATTTGGGGGTCTGTAAATAACACCAATTAGTGTCTTCTTGCCTTTACAATTCCTCAACTCAATCCACAGTGACTCTACCTCGTCAGTCCCTAGGTCTTCCCTCGCAAGGAACTGAATTCCATCCTTCACCAGCAGAGCTACCCCCATCCTCTGCCCACCTGCCTGTCCTTTCTATAGGATGTATAACCCTGAATATTAAGTTCCCAGGCCCGATCCTCCTGCAGCCACGTCTCAGTAATCCCCACAATGTCATATCTACCAACCTCTAACTGAGCCTAAAGCTCATCTACTTTACTTCTTATACTTTGCGCATTCATATACAATACTTTAAATTCCTTACGCATCTCACCTTTCACATCGATCCCTATTACACTTGGCCATACTCTCCTATCCCTTTGTGAGCTTCCTTTCCTGTTAATTCTGGGGTCATTAACCATCCCTTTACTCGATTTCCCTTTAACTCCATCTTCGACTATCTTTAGTCAGAGGGTGGTGAATCTGTGGAATTCATTGCCACAGACGGCTGAAAAGGCCAAGTCAGTGGATATTTTAAAAATTGAGATTGCCAGATTCTTGATTAGTGCAGGTGTCAGGGGTTATGAGGAGAAGGCAGGAGAATGGGGTTGAGATGGAAAGATAGATTAGCGATTATTGAAGGGCGGAGTAAACCCGATGGACCGAATGGCCTAATTCTGCTCCTATGAGGAAGGGGGGCAAGGCTGGAGGGGGGGAGTGGGTGTAAGATGTAGTTAAAATTAGACAATTCAATGTTCATAGAGCAGTCCTGAACTATCTACCTGATTGGTGAACCTCGGATTATCCTTGATCGGACTTTGCTGGCTTTACCTTGCACGAACATTATTCTCTTATCATGTATCTATACACTGTAAATGGAACATCATGTATTGTCTTTCTGCTGTCTGGTTAGCACGCTACAAAAAGCTTTTTGCTGTGCCTCGGTGCACGTGGCAATAAACTAAACTGTAATTAACATGAAGCTATGTACAAGTTGCCCAAGCGAAATGTGAGGTGCTGTTCCTCCAGCTTGTGTTTGGCCTCACTCTGGCAGTGGAGGAGACCCAGGACAGAAAGCTCAGTGTGGGTAATAAGGATTAGGAGTAGGATTAGACCATTCGGCCCATCAAGTCATACTGCGCCATTCAATCATGGTTGATCTATCTCTCCCTCCTAACCCCATTCCCTGCCTTCTCCCCATAACCCCTGACACCTGTACTAATCAAGAATCTGCCTTGTTCATTGACTTGGCCTCAACAGCCTTCAGTGGCAAAGAATTCCACAGAGTCACCATCCTCTGACTAAAGAAATGTCTCATCTCCTTCCTAAAAGAACATCCTTTAATTCTGAAGGGGTGTTAAAAGAAGGGATGAAGGTATAAGTTATTTGCCTTCCATCACAGTGGGGAATGTGAGGTCGCTGAAACAAACAAGATGGTCGTACTGCCTGCACTGGTGAGGACTCGGAGGGAGTGCCGTGTGTGCAGTGATCGCCGTGTTTATGGGGTCATGGCGCCATGAGAACAACCCGGGGTCTGGTGAGAGTGTGGGCAGCTTTCTGACTGTTCGGGCGGACAGGTTCTGCAGAGAGAGAGTGATAGTGATCGGTACAACTCTGGTCACATCACGGTGAAGGAGCGTGTGTGTGTGTGGCCCGAACATTAAACTCATGGCTGTGGATCTCCGCTTATGCTGTGTGGCCTGGGGATTCTCACACGCTGCTGTGGTGGCTGTTTATGTTTAATCTTTAAGTAGTTTTGTATCTTGTTGCTTTTTTGGTGTGACTATATAATAAACCAAATTTCACTGTACCTCGGTACACGTGACAACAAAGGACCATTGAAATGTCTGTCAGACGGGCGATCACGTAGGCCTCGTAGGCCTAGTGTTCAGCGAAATGGTCGCCCAGTCTACGTTATGGAAATGTACTTATTGTTTGTTTTCTCTTCTGTCCCCAGCGGTGGTCATTCCAGACGACGGCAATATATACTACGCGGTGGGCCCGTCTGCCAACGTTGACTTTATCCTGAAGAGAAAGAACGTATCGGCAAACGCATTTGACTAAATGTGGTCGTTTAAAAGTGCATGCTGAGCAGTCCCAACTATATGGAAGGTGACTTTTATAGCTTTTCTGTCCTTTTATTCTGCGATAATGTTTGTATGTTCTGCACAATTCGAACACACACTCACTCACTCACCCACTCTCTCACCCACTATCTTACCAACTGTCTCACTCACTCTCACTCACTCACTCTTCACTCACTCTCACCCCCCATTCAATATCACTCACTCTCTCTCACTCTCACTCATCCACTCACTCTCAATCTCACTCTCACTCACTCTCCACTCACTCACTCTCTCACACTCTTCACTCACTCTCACTCACCAGGGTTGTCAGATTGAAATTGTAATTTAAAGCCAAACACTGGGAAAAAAACATAAAAAACCAAACAATACTAGAAAAACTACAAAAAAAGGCCAAACAATCCTGTCTCAACGGGACTGCCGAACCTCACCGCCTCACTGGGCCAGGCTCCCTCACCGGGACCGCCGAACCTCACCGCCTCACCGGGCCTCGCCGCCTCACTGGGACTGCCAAACCTCGCCGCCTCAACGGGACCGCCGAACCTCTCCGCCTCACCGGACTCTTCCTTTCTTCTTCCCACCCCCCCCCCTCCACCCTCACATCAGCCTGAAGAAGGGTCTCAACCCGAAATGTCACCAGTTTCCTTTGCTCCATAGATGCTGCCTCACCCGCTGAGTTTTTCCAGCATTTTTGCCTACCTTTGCTATTCCAGCATCTGCAGTTCTTTCTTAAACAAACAATCTTTCATATATTTTTCAAACACACATCTCATGAAAAGCTCCAGAATCAGATCATTACTATCCTCCCCACCGAAATGAGTGGAACATATGGCATAAATGTTGTCCGATGTGAAGTGTTTCAGCATTTCTGGAGTGAGGTCTTTGCAACATTGGCTTGAAAGCAATAGACTTTCCCAACAGCATCAAGAAGATTCAGCTGCATTCTGTTTCTTGCCTTCATTTCAACAGAGGAGCCAAGAGAAATATCCTTTCAATGACAGCATTGCTGACAGGGGTTATTAGGTAAGTAAGGGTAAAGGTGGCGAGCTCTTTAAATGCCTGATGCTGAAGTACACTAATCCAAAACTGGTCAGTGTCAGTCGGGAGCCCATCTTTCTTAAATGGAGCTTCTTCTTTCATCTATATCTGCCTATCGGTGTGTTAAATGTCGTAAGCTGAGAACTCTCATCATCCAGTTCCACATGCCAAAACCCACTCTTGACATCAAACGTGCTAAAGACCTTGGCATCATTCAGGTCTGTGAGGACATCTTCAATCGTCGTCATTGGGCAATGACTTTTCAGCCCCTTGTTCAGATCCCTCGGGTCTAAACACACTCTCAACTTTCCATTGGGCCTTTCTACAAACACAAGGCTGGATACCCATGGAGTGTGGGTCTCTACTGGGGCAATTATTTCAGCTTCTGTTAGTCTGTCGAACTCCTGTTTCAGCTTATTCCGTCAGGCTATAAGGACTCTTCGTGGAGGATGGATCACCGGCGTTACGCTGTCATCTACCTGCAGACGGTACTTGCCCTCAAATTTACCTGTCCCTTCAAACACATCAGTATACTCAGCCATCATTCTTTCCTTGCTCAGAGAGATTTCACTGCCATTCAATGCCATTAGGTTCTCTGTACAGACTGATATGAGTCCCATCTGCTGGGCTGCGCTGCTTCCCAGGATTGGAATGCAGACTTCCTCCAGGACTACAAACTCTACTTTGTATCTCCTTCCATACTTTAGGTTTACTAGTTTCACCTTGCATTATTCCAAGAGGCACCACTGTCATATTGTTGTACATCGACAATACTTGCTTGGTTTCATCCACATCCTTTGCATGCAACTTGGGAATGATGTTACATGTGGCTCCACTGTCTACCTGGAATTTTACTTCCTTCTCTTCCAGCATCATGGTCGCGAAGATTTTCTTTGGGAATTGAGTCTCCTCAACACTGTGAACACTCTGCTTTTAATGCTTCTAGAATCATAGAAAATCATAGAAAATAGGAGCGGAGTAGGCCATTCGGCCCTTCGAGCCTGCTCCGCCATTCAATATGATCATGGCTGATCATCCAACTCAGTATCCTGTACCTGCCTTCTCTCCATACCCCCTGATCCCTTTAGCCACAAGGGCCACATCTAACTCCCTCTTAAATATAGCCAATGAACTGGCCTCAACTACCTTCTGTGGCAGAGAATTCCACAGACTCACCACTCTCTGTGTGAAAAATGATCTTCTCATCTCGGTCCTAAAAGACTTCCCCCTTATCCTTAAACTGTGACCCCTTGTTCTGGAGTTCCCCAACATCGGGAACAATCTTCCTGCATCTAGCCTGTCCAACCCCTTAAGAATTGTGTACGTCTCTACAAGATCCCCCCTCAATCTCCTAAATTCCAGTGAGTACAAGCCGAGTCTATCCAGTCTTTTTTCATATGGAAGTCCTGCCTTCCCAGGAATCTGGTGAACCTTCTCTGTACTCTCTCTATGGCAAGAATGTCTTTCCTCAGATTAGGAAACCAAAACAGTACGGAATACTCCAGGTGTGGCCTCACCAAGACCCTGTACAACTGCAGTAGAACCTCCCTGCTCTTGTACTCAAATCCTTTTGCTATGAATGCCAACATACCATTCGCTTTCTTCACAGCCTGCTGCACCTGCAAGCCTATTTTCAATGACTGGTGTACCATGACACCCAGGTCTCGTTGCATCTCCCCTTTTCCTAATCGGCCACCGTTCAGATAATAGCCTACCCTCCTGTTTTTGCCGCCAAAGTAGATAACCTCACATTTATCCACATTATACTGCATCTGCCATGCATTTGCCCACTCACCCAACCTATCCAAGTCACCTTGCAGCCTCCTAGCATCCTCCTCACAGCTAACACTGCCCCCCAGCTTCGTGTCATCCGCAAACTTGGAGATGTTGCATTCAATTCCCTCATCCAGATCATTAATATATATTGTAAATAGCTGGGGTCCCAGCACTGAGCCTTGCGGTACCCCACTAGTCACTGCCTGCCATTCTGAAAATGACCCGTTTACTCCTACTCTTTGCTTCCTGTCTGCCAGCCAGTTCTCTATCCACGTCAACACTGAACCCCCAATACCGTGTGCTTTAAGTTTGAATGCTAATCTCTTATGTGGGACCTTGTCGAAAGCCTTCTGAAAGTCCAGATATAACACATCCACAGGTTCTCCCTTATCCACTCTACTAATTACATCCTCGAAAAATTCTATAAGATTCGTCAGACATGATTTACCTTTCATAAATCCATGCTGACTTTGTCCAATGATTTCACCACTTTCCAAATGTGCTGCTATCCCATCTTTAATAACGGACTCTAGCATTTTCCCCACTACCGATGTTAGACTAACTGGTCTGTAATTCCCCATTTTCTCTCTCCCTCCCTTTTTAAAAAGTGGGGTTACATTAGCTACCCTCCAATCCTCAGGAACTACTCAGTTGCAGTTTCCATTCCATTCTAGTTGCAGTTCCATTATTAGGCTGTGGGCCGAGGAGCTTTTTCGTTCAAGTTCGTGACCCAACTCACGTAACTACCTGAATTTTTAACATATTGTGTAAAAATATTATATAAATCATACCTGAAACTCGTCAAGACCAAAACCTGCACATTTTTTCAAAAATATGAGAAAAAGCTCCGAGTAGTAAGTGTCCAATCAATGCACATTTGACATTGATGTCAGACGCAAATTGACCAATCCCGCGCTTTGTTTTATGGTCGCTAGGCAGGGATGACCCTGGGATCATGGCTGCCTCCTCATTACATCAAAACAATAACGAGGTTTCCAAGGAATAAAGGTTATGCTAACCTTGCTGATAATTTTGTTTTTCAATTGATTTAGCTGTATAAAGTTAGGGTCAATCAGTGAGTGAGTCAGTCAGTCAGTCGGTTGGTCGATCAATCGGTCAGTCTGTCGGTCGGGCTTGTCGGTAGGCCGATGGATGATGTGGAGGAATCGGGCTGTCGGGCTGCTGGCTGGGTGGTGGAACGGGGGCGGTAGGCCGGTGGGTTGTGAGAGTGGTATGTATGATATGCACATATGGGACCACAGCACAGAATTAGGTGGTATAATATGGGCATAGGACACTAAATGGCGCCTACTTTTACGATCTAATTTTCTAATTAGTTAAATTAATTAATGTGCAACTTTTGGCACTGACGAGTTATGACTTCCTTCTCAATTATATTTTATCTAAATCTGTGCAAAATTTCATGTAGTTCCGAGACATCGGTCACAAAAGTTAAATTCTGGACACATTTTTGAAGCTCGGCCCACAGCCTATGTGTGAATTTCAGCATACTCTTGAATGTCATCATACTTATCACTGGAGCTCTCTACTTCCCCCACTGCATGCACAGATTTGTTGCCTTCCTTTTCTTTCTTCTGGTTCTTCTGTTGCACCTGCTTTTCCATGGATTGTGATGCAAAATGGTTTTGCAATTGAAACACTCCTGGCCAGATGCTGGACATTTCTCCTTCTTCCTCTCATGTTTGTATCCGCAGTATTTCCACTCTATGGTTGGCTGGTATCTTGTCCCCTATTGTCTCACTGCACAGACATCTTGTCATTGGTAACCGAACAGGATATCAACTCTGGCCTTGGAAAGCCTGGCACACCTTCACACACTTTTCTAAGTCAAGTGAGGTTTCTCGGAGAAGTCTCTCCCGCAGCATGTCATCTCTTATGCCTCATATTATTCTATCACTTATCAGTGAATCCTTCAACTCTCTGAAATTGCAATGAGCTGCCAAGAGCTACAGTTCTGTTTAGAACGAATGTCTCCCCTCTTCCTGGCTCCTTGTAAAGAATCAATACCTGTTGATGGCCTCGTTCCTCACGGGTTAACAATGCTGTTCAAAAGCATCGAGAGCCTGCACTAGCGTCACTTCTTGTCCGTGTCCCTAGCGGTTTTATTGTTTGGTAGAGCGGTCTAACTAGGTACATGAGCATTTTCCTCTTCATCTTATCATCCTTCCCTGCCATGCTCAAATCAACATAGAGCTCAAACTCGTCCCTCCATTGTCTCCACTCCATTGGCAGGTCCATTATATATCCGCATTCAGACTTCTTCAGCGATTCTTCCATCTTCACCTTCACCTTCTAGAAGTAAGCATAACTTGGTTATTGGTCATATTAAAACATTGCTGTTAGTTTGAAGTCGTACCGTGCGCACCAAACCCATAACATCAGGCATAATTGCTATATTTAAGAGGGAGTTAGATGTGGCCCTTGTGGCTAAAGGGATCAGGGGGTATGAAGAGAAGGCAGGTTCAGGATACTGAGTTGGATGATCAGCCATGATCATATTGAATGGCGGTGCAGGCTCAAAGTGCCGAATGGCCTACTCCTGCACCTATTTTCTATGTTTCTATAATACCGTATATTGTCCAAAGCCCAAAGTTTGAGAGCATGAAACTTTTTCCTCCATGTCCAATCAACTCATGGATATGTTGTTACAATGATGTTGAAGTGTGAAAATCATTCGAGAGAATAATAGGATTTTTAGCAATAACTTTCACTGTGTTTTGTTTAATTTCTGGATCATTAGCAGAGGTTTCAAATCCCAGCTCATGTTTTGGCCATTCTCGGTCTGGCTTACAGAGAAACTCTGGTCCATTGATCCATCTCTTATTGCTTAAGAAGCAGTCTGCTGTTAGTCCTCTGGAAGCTTCATCCGCAGGATTTTCTTTTGTGTTAAAATATTTCCATTAATGAAACATCAGTAGCTCCCAATGCTCTTTCCATTGCCAAATTGTCTTTGTCCAAATCTAACTCTCTAGTCTCTTTGGCTCTATCATCTGGTAGAATGCTTCCAATACAACGCGACTGATGCTGATCCACATGGAAAGCATGAATCCTCCCCTATTGTAGAGGGAAGTCAGATGTTTTATCATTTGAATTGCTTCCTGCTCAGTAGACATGGATTTTAAACAATCACCCACATAGAAATTATTCTTCAAAGTGGTCATCATTCCACTGTAAAATGAACTTTGTTGTCCTCTGCGGTCTTCTTTGATGCAAAGTTCACACAACTTGGTGATGACACTGCTCCAAAGAGATGTGCCTTCATCTGGTATTCAACAAGATCTTCAACCATAAGAATCGCAGGTAGTCAATGTGTTTTTCTGATACTTTGACGATGAAACATCGCTCTGATATCAGCCATCAAAGCAATTGATTCATATCTGAATTTAATGAGAACTCCAATGAGTGAGTTGGTATGATCTGGACCTTGCAGTAGATGACAGTTAAGTGACATTTTTTTGAAGACTGCAGTCCAGTTAAAGACCATCCTCAGTCCCATTTTTCGAGTGATACACCCCATGGTGCGGAATGTATCATAGCTCTCCATCACTTAGATTCAGTTGGTTTGTTGGTACCAGTTTGGCATAATCTTTGTCAATCATATCCTTTAGGAAAGACGTATATTCCTCATTAAATTTCGTATTCTTGCCAAACTTACGTTTCAAATTTTGGATGCGTTACTCTGCCATATGACGATTATTCGGCAGACTAACACTTTCTTGTTTGAAAGAAAAGTCCAAACAATAGTGTCCGTCTTTCATCTTTACTGAGTAGTTCATCGAATATCGAAGAACTTTAACTCTTTGCTGGACATTTCTTCAGATTCCTTACTAGTTCTTTCATTGAAGTCATGATTGTATTGCTTGATCAATAGCTTTTCTAATTTACCAGTAGATATTTGATTAACAGCAGCGGCAGGGTAGTTCTTCTGGTTCCCGCTTTCATTGTTCCTTCTCAAGGAGCCATAGATAACCCATCCAAGTAGGGTTTTCACAGCAAACGGTCCATCACCTTTGCTCCTAACAATCTGTATCGGTTTCAATGCCTTCAAGGCATTCGTTCCGATAAGTAAGTCAATATCAGAATCTATTTTAGATATTTTGACATCCTTCAAGTAAGGCCATTGTCTCAAGTCCTCATGTCTGGGTATATTTTGATGACCAATAGGCATAGTTTCATGTGTAAACAGATATTGGTATAAAATTATCTTTATCCAGACTAGATATTTCCATACTTGTAATGTATTGATTAACGGACTCCTTTTCTTCATTCATGGTATGCAATCGAATCTTAATCTCCTCTCCTGTGATGTCCAGCATTCTCATCAAGCCTTCTATGCAGAAGGTAGCCGAACTTCCGTGATCTAAAAATGCATATATTTGCAACACTGTATTTGTCTTGCTATTCCTTACCTGTACTGGTAAGATAGAGAAGATACAGGCTTCTACCCCGGCCCCAATTTGAGCAGTTACTTGAGGTGAGGTGACAGCATCACGAGTAGCTGGCTTCTCCTTCTGTTCTATTTGCTCCGGTTTCCATTATTCGGCCTGCTTTATCTCTCCACTTTTCTCTCAGTTGTCTGGGCAGTTTTAGATTGATGGCTCTAGTATTAATAACAAGATTCATCTCCCCCATGTGGTTGAGATTTTGCATCGAGCTACACCAACCTCTAAGAAATTTTGCAAAATCAATGCCTCCACATCTTCTGGCTTGATATCTTTCCAAGCGTAGGCCTTCTCCATGTATACGTTAGGAATCCTCTGTTCAAAGTAACATTAGCAAATTTGCAGAAGACACAAAGCTGGATGGCAGTGTGAACTGTGAGGAGGATGCTATGAGAATGCAGGTGATTTGGACAGGTTAGGGGAGTGGACAGATGCATGGCAGATGAAGTTTAATGTGGATAAATGTGAGGTTATCCACCTAGGTATCAAAAACAGGAAGGCAGATAACTATCTAAATGGTGTCAAGTTGGGAAAAGTGGTATCTGGAGGTCCTTGTTCATCAATCTATGAAAGTAAGCATGCAGGTACAGCAGGCAGTGAAGAAAGCGAATGGCATGTTGGCCTTTATAACAAGAGGAGTCGAGTATAGGAGCAAAGAGGTCCTTCTGCAGTTGTACAGAGCCCTAGTGAGACCACACCTAGAGTATTGTGTGCAGTTTTGGTCCCCTAATTTGAGGAAGGACATTCTTGCTATTGAGGGAGTGCAGCGTAGGTTTACAACGTTAATTCCCGGGATGGCGGGACTGTCATATGCTGAGAGAATGGAGCGGCTGGTCTTGTACACTCTGGAGTTTAGAAGGATGAGGGGGATCTTATTGAAACATATAAGATTGTTAAGAGGCAGGAAACATGTTCCCGATGTTGGGGGGGTCCAGAACCAGGGGCCACAGTTTAAAAATAAGGGGTAAGCCATTTAGAACGGAGATGAGGAAACACTTTTTCTCACAGAGAGCTGTGAGTCTGTGGAATTCTCTGCCCCAAAGGGTGGTGGAGGACAGTTCTCTGGATACTTTCAAGGGAGAGCTAGATAGGGCTCTTAAAGATAGCGGAGTCAGGGGATATGGGGAGAAGGCAGGAATGGGGTACTGATTGAGGATGATCAGCCATGATCATATTGAATTGCGGTACTGGCTCGAAGGGCCGAATGGCCTACTCCTGCACCTATTGTCTATTGTCTATTACTATAACGTTATTGACGCTATTGTCAATACTGACCAGGTACAAGCATGGCTCTGAGATTGACCCCAGAATGACTCAGAGGTGGTCGTAACCTTGGAGTGACCGTAAGCAGACAACCTGTCCCTTGTTGAGCGGTTGAAGCAGAGAGCTGGCTTTATCCTAATATATTATTTCTATGTCGCAGCGGCGTTGGAGCTGGGATTGGATCACTGACGGTGCATGAACTTGTGGTTCTAGTAGTTGCTTGGCCATAGGCAGGGTGGAGCGGGTTCGCTGTGACATGAGGCATTCGGCCGAAGATCCCAGGAGAGGGTCACGGACGATGTTCCGTAGGTTGAGTAAGTCGAGATAGACATCAGAGCCACCCCTGTGTGAGCGTTCCATTAGTTCGTTTGCACTTCTTACCGCGTGCACGACCAGGCCGTTGGACTGCGGGTACTCGCGGCTGCTGGTGGGTGGTGAAAGTCCCAGCGTTTTGTGAAATCCCTGAAGAGCTGACTGGAGAATTGAGTTCAATTGTCTGAGAGCAGCTTTAGTGGGGCTCCGTGGACAGAGAAGTGGCGAGTTAGTTTTTGAATGACCATGGCTGAGGTTGGGGTACTGAGCAAGTCGATTTGCGAATCATCCTGAATAGGAATTGACTAAAACCAGGTATTGTTTGCCGTGCCACTCAAAGATGTCGGCTGCTACTGTGGGGTGCAGAAGAACTGGTTGCTTCTGTTGGTGTGGGGTCAGGCTATTGCAAATCGGGCAGGCAGCAACTTTCTTGAGAATGTAGTCAGCCATGTCAGGCCAGAAAAGCATACCTTTTGCATGTTGGAGGGTTCTGCAGTGGGATGGCCCCCAGGGACAATATCAAAGTACTTGCTGTGAAGACTTTCTTCACAACAAGAGGCCCAGGGAGCCGTTGGTGAGAGAGGGTGGAGTACCTGGAGCTGTGAGTATAAAACACATCGCGGGGCTTGCTTTCACAGAGGCCCAGGGAGCCGTTGGTGAGAGAGGGTGGAGTACCTGGAGCTGTGAGTATAAAACACATCGCGGGGCTTGCTTTCACAGAGGCCCAGGGAGCCGTTGGTGCGAGAGGGTGGAGTACCTGGAGCTGTGAGTATAAAACACATCGCGGGGCTTGCTTTCACAGAGGCCCAGGGAGCCGTTGGTGAGAGAGGGTGGAGTACCTGGAGCTGTGAGTATAAAACACATCGCGGGGCTTGCTTTCACAGAGGCCCAGGGAGCCGTTGGTGAGAGAGGGTGGAGTACCTGGAGCTGTGAGTATAAAACACATCGCGGGGCTTGCTTTCACAGAGGCCCAGGGAGCCGTTGGTGAGAGAGGGTGGAGTACCTGGAGCTGTGAGTATAAAACACATCGCGGGGCTTGCTTTCACAGAGGCCCAGGGAGCCGTGGTGAGAGAGGGTGGAGTACCTGGAGCTGTGAGTATAAAAACATCGCGGGGCTTGCTTTCACAGAGGCCCAGGGAGCCGTGGGTGAGAGGGTGGAGTACCTGGAGCTGTGAGTATAAAACACATCGCGGGGCTTGCTTTCACAGAGGCCCAGGGAGCCGTTGGTGAGAGAGGGTGGAGTACCTGGAGCTGTGAGTATAAAACACATCGCGGGGCTTGCTTTCACAGAGGCCCAGGGAGCCGTTGGTGAGAGAGGGTGGAGTACCTGGAGCTGTGAGTATAAAACACATCGCGGGGCTTGCTTTCACAGAGGCCCAGGGAGCCGTTGGGTGAGAGAGGGTGGAGTACCTGGAGCTGTGAGTATAAAACACATCACGGGGCTTGCTTTCACAGAGGCCCAGGGAGCCGTGGGTGAGAGAGGGTGGAGTACCTGGAGCTGTGAGTATAAAACACATCGCGGGGCTTGCTTTCACAGAGGCCCAGGGAGCCGTTGGGTGAGAGAGGGTGGAGTACCTGGAGCTGTGAGTATAAAACACATCGCGGGGCTTGCTTTCACAGAGGCCCAGGGAGCCGTGGTGCGAGAGGGTGGAGTACCTGGAGCTGTGAGTATAAAACACATCGCGGGGCTTGCTTTCACAGAGGCCCAGGGAGCCGTTGGGTGAGAGAGGGTGGAGTACCTGGAGCTGTGAGTATAAAACACATCGCGGGGCTTGCTTTCACAGAGGCCCAGGGAGCCGTTGGAGAGAGATGGTGGAGTACCTGGAGCTGTGAGTATAAAACACATCGCGGGGCTTGCTTTCACAGAGGCCCAGGGAGCCGTTGGTGAGAGAGGGTGTTGAGTACCTGGAGCTGTGAGTATAAAACACATCGCGGGGCTTGCTTTCACAGAGGCCCAGGGAGCCGTGGTGAGAGAGGGTGGAGTACCTGGAGCTGTGAGTATAAAACACATCGCGGGGCTTGCTTTCACAGAGGCCAGGGAGCCGTTGGTGAGAGAGGGTGGAGTACCTGGAGCTGTGAGTATAAAACACATCGCGGGGCTTGCTTTCACAGAGGCCCAGGGAGCCGTTGGTGAGAGAGGGTGGAGTACCTGGAGCTGTGAGTATAAAACACATCGCGGGGCTTGCTTTCACAGAGGCCCAGGGAGCCGTGAGAGAGGGTGGAGTACCTGGAGCTGTGAGTATAAAAACATTGCGGGGCTTGCTTTCACAGAGGCCCAGGGAGCCGTGGGTGAGAGAGGGTGGAGTACCTGGAGCTGTGAGTATAAATCACATCGCGGGGCTTGCTTTCACAGAGGCCCAGGGAGCCGTTGGGTGAGAGAGGGTGGAGTACCTGGAGCTGTGAGTATAAAACACATCGCGGGGCTTGCTTTCACAGAGGCCCAGGGAGCCGTGGGTGAGAGAGGGTGTTGCACCTGGAGCTGTGAGTATAAAACACATTGCGGGGCTTGCTTTCACAGAGGCCCAGGGAGCCGTTGGTGAGAGAGGGTGTTGCACCTGGAGCTGTGAGTATAAAACACATCGCGGGGCTTGCTTTCACAGAGGCCCAGGGAGCCGTGGGTGCGAGAGGGTTGAGTACCTGGAGCTGTGAGTATAAAACACATCGCGGGGCTTGCTTTCACAGAGGCCCAGGGAGCCGTTGGTGAGAGAGGGTGGAGTACCTGGAGCTGTGAGACCAACATCTGGAACTTCCAAAGAAGGAATCTGGTGAAGCCTCTGATTGGTGGGAGGACCCGAGGAAGCAGCTGATTGGGTGCAACCCCGGGTTTACAATTTTTACATTTCTGCCTTCAGGTTTGAGGATTCTGGGAGTTAAGGATTCAGTATTAATTAGTATAGTTTAAAGGATAAGTTTTTGTTTTTTTTAATATTTAATACAGAGTAATTTGGGTGTAAGGTATGTCAGTAGTGATCGGCCCCATGGTTTGTTCAGCCTGCAACATGTGGGAGATCAGGGAGATGGTCGGTATTCCGGATGACTACATTTGCAGGAAGTGTGTCCAGCTGCAACTCCTGGCAGACCGCATTGAACGATTGGAACTGCGGCTGGATTCATACTGGAGCATCCACGATGCGGAGAAAGACGTGGATAGCACATACTGTGAGTTGGTCACACCGCAGGCAAAAGGTAAGAGGACAAAAAGGGAACGGGTGACCAATAGCCAGCAAAGCAGTAGGCAGGTAGTGCAGGAGTCCCCTGCGGTCATGTCCCTCCTAAACAGGTATAGCATTTTGGATACTGTGGAGGGAGATGGCTCATCAGGGGAATGCAGCAGCAGCCAGGTTCATGGCACCATGGGTGGCTCTGCGGCACATGAGGGGGGAAAAAAGAGGGGAAGCGCAATAGTAATAGGGGATTCAATTTTCAGGGGAATAGATAGGCGTTTCTGCGGCCGCAAACGAGACTCCAGGATGGTATGTTGACTCCCTGGTGCAAGGGTCAGGGATATCACTGAACGGCTGCAGAACATTCTGGAGGGGGAGGGTGAACAGCCAGTTGTCGTGGTGCATATTGGCACCAACGATATAGGTAAAAAAAGGGATGAGGTCCTACAAGGTGAATTTAGGGAGCTAGGCGATAAACTTAAAAGTAGGATCTCAAAGGTAATAATCTCTGGATTACTACCAGTACCACGAGCCAATCAGAGTAGAAATAGGAGGATATTGCAGATGAATACGTGGCTTGAAAAATGGTGCAAGGGGGAGGAATTCAAATTTTTAGGGCACTGGGACCAGTTCTGGGGGAGGTGGGACCAGTACAAACAGGACGGTCTGCACTGGCTGCAATGGAACCAATGTCCTTGGGGGAGTGTTTGCTAGTGCTGTCGGGGAGGATTTAAACTAATGTGGCAGGGGGATAGGTACAAGAGCAGAGAGGCAGGTAGGTGTAAAATAGGGTAGAAGCAATAGGTAGCAAGGTGAAAAGTAAAAAGTGGCAGGCAGACAAAACCAGGGCAAAAATCAAAAAGGGCCACTTTTTAGCATAATTGTATAAGGGGTAAGAGCATTGTAAAGACAAGTCTGCATGCTTTGTGTCTCGATGCAAGGAGTATTCGTAATAAGGTGGACAAGTTGAACGTGCAGATAGCTATTAATGATTATGATATAGTTGGGATCACGGAGACATGGCTCCAGGGTGACGTAGGCTGGGAGCTGAACATCCAGGATATTCAATATTCAGGAGGGATAGAGAGAAAAGAAAAGGAGGTGGGGTAGTGTTGCTGGTTAGAGAGGAGATTAACGCAATGGAAAGGAAGGACATTAGCTTGGAGGATGTGGAATCGGTATGGGTAGAGCTGCAACACACTAAGGGGCAAAAAAACCTGGTGGGTGTTGTGTCTACAGGCCACCTAACAGTGGCAGTGAAGTGGGGATGGTATCAAACAGGAAATTAGAAATGCGTGCGATAAAGCAAAACAGTTATAATGGGTGACTTCAATCTACATATAGATTGGGTGAATCAAATTGGCAGGGGTGCTGAGGAAGAGGAATTTTTGGAATGTATGCTGGATAGTTATCTAAATCAACATGTAGAGGAACCAACGAGAGAGCAGGCTATTTTAGACTGGGTTTTGAGTAATGAGGAAGGGGTAGTTAGCCGTCTTGTTGTACGTGCCCCCTTGAGGCAAGAGTGACCATAATATGGTTGAATTCTTCATTAGGATGGAGAGTGACATTGTTAATTCAGAAACAATGGTTCTGAACTTAAAGAAAGGTAGGACCAATTGAATAACTACTATATGGCGGACCAATTGAATAACTACTTTGGTTCCGTCTTCACTAAGGAAGACAAATAATCTGCCGGAAATAGCAGGGGACCGCGGGTCAAAGGAGGAATTGAGTGAAATCCAGGTTAGTCGGGAAGTGGTGTTGGGTAAATTGAATAGATTAAAGGCCGATTAATCCCCAGGGCCAGATGGGATGTCATTACATCTTTGCAGCGACTTTGGTATTGTTGATACTGAGCGTTGTCATGGAATCACTGTTTGTGGACGGTGAGTCGGGTACACAGGAATGTATGATTTGCCTGTCTTCCTGCAGGTGCTCCGGTTGTGGTTCTGCTGAAATTGCTGTTTCAGTCAGTGCCTCATGGCAAATTGTGGGCTCGAGCGCATAGAGAGATTGTTGTGACTGTGTCCCTGTTGCCATCGTGCGCGGCAGCACCGGATAAAGTGCCTTTACTTTTTACAGTAGTGGCAAGTTTTCTCATAAGTGGGGCATTGCTCACAGAATTTCGGTGTAGCCATCGCAGTTACGACAGTTATGGACCAGCCCTGGTGGGCGGCATCTATGAAAATTCCGATTCCACTTCGAAGATGCGCCTACCTTCTGCAAATTCGCAGTCGAACATTAAAGGGGATCTGGTTTACGACCCTACCATAATAAGCGAGCAATGGTTCGTTGTAAAAAAAATAAACTAAAATAAATTCAGGCAAAAAGGTCGGAGACGTGGCTCAATCCCACGTCTGACACCATGTTAATGATTAATCCACACGAACACACATGGTAAAAGATCAGCCTTTATTCCTCAAGTATACAGGAACATTTAAACTGCCAGCCATTCTCATTCAGCTCAGCATGGCTTGTGTGTGAGAGAGAGAGCGAGCGCATGCTGCTGACCATGCTAATGTAAAGCTGTGTAGTACCGCAATACCATGTAAACGGTGGCATCCACATATGTGTAGTGGAGATTATAAATGGCATGGATCAATAAAGGTTAATCTACAAACCTCATTTTCATTAATCTCTATCTCGATTTGGCGAACCGCCACTTTGTGGCTAGTTCCAGGTGTTCTTTTCGTCGCCTCATCTACTTCTTCTTGTCGCCTCATCTCTGCTCTCAGCTGTTCTTCTTGTCACCTAGTTCATCTCTCCTTTCAGCTGTTCTTCTTGTCGCTCTCCAATCATGTTCTTCTCCAAGGTATTCGATTTTATTGAGAGTGCAGCTAGATCAACTTCCATTCGAGCAGAGGCCCTTGATGCTGAACTGGTTATAGAACCAGATTTATGTCCTGATCTTGTGTAGATACATTTGAAATATCTATCTTGTGGTGTAATCACCTCTTCCATTCCAGCACCTTGTTGCGTAGCTCTTTCAAATGTTGAGTACGTAAGTTGTGGTATAATGTCAGTTTTACTTCGGAGTCACGTGAGTGACTACGTGAAGACCCCCGTCCAGCACGCATGCGCGACATTAGCGTTCATGCAGTGCACCGCGACGAACGGGAGTTCAAGGCGCTCCCGCTACAAATTGAAAAAGTCGGGCCGACAGGTAAGTTTACCGTGGCCGTTTTTTTTTGCGTGTCTTTCTCTCTGTGGTCTTGTGTTCCAGGAAGAATGACCCAAGGCCCGAGGAAAGAAGTCTGCAGCTCGTCCCCCGTTCGTCCTTCGTTGAGGAATGCTCTTTGGAGGGGGGGCAATAGGCGGCGGTTATAACTACCGAGCCGAGCCAGCACCGCTAGTGCTGCCTGAGCAGCGGGCGGATGGTAACCTGCAGCCGGAACCGGGCGGTAGTGTTCCGACGTTTCGGATGAAGAATGCCTTACCGCTCGAGAGCACAGGCAGCCGCCTAAGCCGCATGGAACGGCTTATGGAGCAATTGCTCCAGCGAGATCTGCTGAGAGAGCAGCAGCAGCCTCGCCAAGGGAGTTCAGGCACTCCCGCAGTGCCTTTTACGGCACTGGCCATTGCTTCACCTTCTTTTGAAGGCAGCATTGGCGACCAGGTCTGGGCTGGTCAAGAAGAGGGGTCACTGGCTGAAGATTTCGGGAGTACGCAGGGTGTACAGGAACAGGAAGAGCTGCTGGGTGTGGTCAACCGCTACGTGGCCATTCCACAAGCGGGTCGGCCATTAGAGCCGAAACTTGCAGCCAGCATTAACCACCTGTCCTCTAAACCCCTACAAGAACAAGTGGTCAATGAGGCTCTTCAACTATATACAGCCCCAAGAAAAGAAATTGTACATCTTTGAATGTACCTGCTGTCAATAGCCAAATTTGGGGACATTTGGGGCAGAACATCAGAAACCTGGAGTTGAAGCTCCAGAAGATCCTTAAATTCCTGACTGCAGGAATAACATCTTATGCTCGTCCCATTGATGGTGTGGAACATCTCCACAAATCAGCAAGACACATTAGCTCTGCTGTGCACAACTCAATATGAGATAAAATAATTTGCGAAAGGAGATTATCAAGCCTGCCCTCAACCCTAAATTTGCGGGACTCTGCAAAAAAAAAAAAAAACACCGGGGTCAGAACCTCCTATTCTGCTTCTTTGGGAAAGACCTTCAAAAAAGGTGAAAGACCTGGAAGAAGAATCCAAGACCTTTGGTCTCGTGAGGGCAGGTTTGGGACCGAGCCAGACCCAACAAACCCAGGCGGCAGTACCCCATGGCGTCCACCAGTCGTCTACCACACTATGGGACTGGTGAAAGCTCGGGGTCCGCAACCATTCCCCGTAAGCCTTTTTTAGGCCAGGGCCCAGAGCGGACCCCATGGAAAATGCGCCACCCCCAACAACATCGAGACTCTAACATCAACCCTCTACAGCCCAGCAGGACTGCCTCATCACCCAGCGAAGAGGAAGAAGAAGCACCATAACCATGGAGGTAGGTGGGTCTGGTTCCCTCTCATCATATGTGCAGTAGGGGGCTCTGTGCTAAACAGGGGGAGATTGCACTTGTTTTTGGATGCATGGAATCCATCATAATGACAAGTATACTACTCAGCAGCGTTCATGGCTACAAAATTGACTTTGTTCCATAAAGATTTTCACCAGTTCAGCATATACCCCAAAAGGGTATTCACCTCCCTCTCAGTCAAGGAAAAAACAAGAGGGTCAAGCTGAACTGATGAGGTTACAAGCTAAAGGTGTCATTGAAAGAACAAACATGAACCTTTGGAATTTGTGTCTAATATTTTCACTAAATCAAAAAGATGGTGGACGACGCATCATCATGACTTAAACTACTTTGAACAAGTCTGTCAGGTATATACATTTCAAGATGGATACTTTTGAAACAGCAGTACGTTTGGTTTCTAGGGGTACTTTCTAGCAAGCATTGATTTTAAAAGATGCCTACTACTCAGTACCCATACACAAGGACCATCGAAAATATTTAAAAATGTATCTGGATGAAACAGCGATGGCAAACTAAAGCCGTATTACCAAAATGGGCTAACCTCTGCTCCAAGGTTGTTCACTAAAATCTTAAAACCTGCCTTGGCATTATGGAGGAAACAAAAAGCATATAGTCATGGCGTATTTAGACGATATTTTTATAATAGGAAAACCTTGGAGACAGCTTATTTTTAGCAGTCGTCCAGCCATCCAAACGTTTGTTTGAACTTTGGGGTTTGTCACTCATTCCATCCAGAAAAAATCCAAGTCTTACACCGTCCACTGCCATGGACTATCTTGATTTACGATAGTGATACTGTTCGCATGATTGTAACTCTGCCGAAGGGCGGGTAAGCATCAGAATTGGCGCTATCATGCACAAACTCATGAATAAACATCAGCCAACCATACGGGAAGTACTAGAGTTATTGGCAAAATGGTTAGCAGCTTTCCCAGCTGTACAATGTTGGGCCTTTGCACTATCAAAATTTGCAAAGAGCTAAAGTGCATGCACTAAAGCAGAACTCAGGTCACTTTGACCGAGCTATGAGTTAACTGCTGAATCCATTCCAGAGTTACAATGGTGGGCGAGGAATGTAAGACTCAGCTCCAGTCCAATAATGATCAATCCAACCCAGTATTAACCATTCAAACGGATGCCAGTGCTTTGGGCTGGGGGAGCAACTAACATGCAATCCAGCACAGGGGGCAGGATGGAGTAAATTTGAATCATCTTGCCTACAGACACGGGGCATCAACTATTTAGAAATGTTGGGTGCGTTTTATGGGTTAAAAGCATATTCATGTAATACGCATCATGCACATGTCCCGGTTTTGCAACTAGATAATACCACGGTGGTGGCTTATATCAATCGACAATGGGTGGTGTAAAGTCGATATCGTGGTGACAATTTGGCCAACCTAATCTGGCAATGGTGTGTTGAAAAAAGGCATATTTGGTTATCAGCAACTTACCTTCCAGGTAAGCAAATACAGTGGCAGACACCAGGTCACGTAGATTTAATGATAACATCGAATGGATGTTAAATCCCAGAAGTGTTTGCTGAAATTACAAAGCAATATGGCACAGAAAACACCAGATATCGATCTATTTGCATCCAGGCTGAATCACCAGGTACCAACGTATGTCGCTTGGGGAACCAGACCCTGAGGCTGCAGCAGTTGATGCATTCTCGCTGCATTGGGGAAAATGTTCTTTTATGCTTTTCCTCCCTTCTGCTCATCTGTCGGGTATTACGCAAGATCAATTGGATTCCGCTTCAGGAAATCTTGATAATACCTGACTGGCCTACATCACAGCACATGGTTCCCAGTGGCTTTCGACAAATACGCTTTCTCTATGTTGAAACACCGTTGGAATCCCCCAGCAGTCGACAGTTTATTAATCCACCCAGTGACGAGGCATTAGTCACCCGTGCCATGACAGAGTCCAATCTCCTGCTTGCAGATTCTAAAAGACCTCTACTGGGCCTGGACTTGTCTGAGACGCCATCAACATGATGACCGCATCTTCACCGGGAGTCCACCAGGAGACACATACCTGACCAATAAAAGAAAATGGGAACGGTATTGCTCCAAAACAGGAACTACTACACCGCAGCTACAGCTCACCGATTGTTTAGTGGAGTTTCTGCTTGATTACATCGGGAAGGACTCAGCTATCAGCGCCATTGAATACAGCCAGGAGTGCGTGTCACTGGTTGATTTGGTTCCATGCAGCAGACAACTGACTTTGGGGTCCCATCCACTAGTGGCCAAAAATCATGTAGGGCATTTTTAACACCAAGTCCCCCTATGCCTAGTACACTCAGATCTGGGATGTCAGTGCATAGTAACAGACGTACTTAGGGGATGTCCACCACCCAGGTCACTTTACTAACTCTGGAAACAACTTACACTTGACAATCATCATGCTCATGCTCTAGTGTCAGCTCAAAGGTAACAAGTCCCTCCACCTTCTGAGGCTGGACAGCATGACAGTAATTGGACTGTAATCACATTTCACATTCAGGCTGGTCAAACAATCTATGAACCAGGCTACCACGCCTCCAAGTTATGAGTTCCGGGCAGATTCACCTGACCCACGGTTGTGTGCCAAGACCCATCCTCGCCAACACATAGACACAACAATAACTTAGAGGGAAGAGAAAAAGCTTATGGATAAGCCACAAGAAGCCACATGTCAGTTGACGAGCAAACCATTTCAAGATGCTCCAGCAGGTGCTTAAGTCCGCGGGAATCGATACTAGATTGTACAAAATCTCATTCCATCCCAGGCGTGCATCTACGACGGCCGGCTAGGCAAATGGATGTGCCTATGGACCATATATCAGGCCATAGGCGAGGAAGGTCCTCGGAAAGAACTTTCCAAAGTTTATAATACAGCCGCTGCGAGAGCCTGCTACTCATTTGGCAGACAGAATTTTGGAGTCTGCAGATAATATTTAATTTAGCCGGGGAGCCTCTCTGTTTTGTTGTTATTAAATAAACCTTTTTTGTTCAAAAACATTATTGTTGATTGTATAACATGCTTCCTCCCTCTAAGGTCTCAGGCCGTGAGATGAAAGCATGAGCTGGTACACTCGGTTCGGATTCACAGAGCTTTTGAATCTTCACGTAGTCACTCACCGTGACTCCGAAGTAAAATAGTAAGAATTAAATTAGAACTTACCAGTTCGAAAGTTTAATCTGTATTTTTATGAGGAGTTTACGATGAGGATTACGTGCCCTCCGCTCCCACCCTCTATTATACCCAGATCAACTGGTAATTAAGTTCTTATTTTTCTTTACTATATTTATTTCATTGTTGTGTTTCTTGTGAATCCACACCCGCTGCTTTGAAGAAATGTCGCGCATGCGTGTTCTGGACGGGTCTTCACGTAATCCCTCAATAACGTAACTCCTCATAAAATACAGATCAAACTTCGACTGGTAAGATTCCATTTAATCTTACTATTAACCACCATTCCACCTCTTCCATAGAAATCATCAAATAACCACAATTTCTTCCACCACTTGGGTGTATATTTCACGTTCTTCTGAGGCAACTGAGAACACAGCAGTACATTTTTTTCTCATCACTCACCAACGTCATGTCAGGGGTTGAATAGTTGAACGAGATTCCTTTCAGGTAGGCAACTTGGGCCCATATCTGCTTCTTCTAGATACCTTGGCACTCACTCCACCATCTTGTGCTCCTCTGACCCACACTGCTCCATCTTGCTCCATGGATTTTAACGATCTTGGCAGTTTGCCGAATCTAGGATTTTAGACAAACCGGGATCCTTCAATTTGCTTCAGTCACCATTGATAAACATAGGTTGAATGTTCTAAAAACATCAGTTAAGAAACGATAACAAACTGGACTTTCAGACAATATCCAAAATGTTTTTGTAGTACAGAAGTGACTTTCAGTTAGAAAGAATAGTGTAAATATCTTGACCTTCAAAACAACCAAGGACAATCACCTGGGATCAATCCAGCTGGCTAGCGATCAAGCTTCTTGGCTTCTTTCTTCCAATCTTTAGCAAACTAACTTCTCCAACTCTTCAGAAGGCCATTTGAATAAACCTTTCCAGGCTTCTTGAATTCAGCATAGTAAATAGTTGTTCTAACTACACATGATTCTGGGCCAGTGGGCAGGTGCTATAGACCTGCATGGGGAAAGGTAGACGCTCCCGTCCCATTAGTCTCGGCAGATGGGGCTCCGTCAGCCTGGGAAGGCAGTCCATCTAGGAGAAAGGTAAAACTCTGATTTAAAACCTCCACTGCCTTGTGCTATATCCGTCATGGAAAAGGCTCCAGGAGTAAACCTAAGAAAATCGAGTTGGACCCCTAAGGCAGTTTGTCGTTTTCCTACAACCTTCGCTCTGTCAGCTCCCTGCGAGGGTGCTGGTGCCAAACTGTTAACATACCTGCTGTTCCTTTGGAGCAAACAGTGACGTGATGAGGGGGGGGGGGGGGGCGAACCTGGTGCTGCATGGGCAACAAGCTGTCCTCCATATGACATCGCGCCCAGGCCTCTATCCAACCAGGATGCATCACCCATAGGTCAGTTCAAGACTGAGAGTGGCCTACCACTATCCAGTACTATACTACTCACTTCTTCATCGTGTGGCGTGCAGAAGCCTAAAGTCTTGACAACTTGTTCATTTGATCTCCATTGTGCACGTCCGAGTTGATTGCATAAGTACGAACCAGGGTGGACCACATGAAGGTTGCAATCTTCCACCCCCAACTACTCACAATTCCGTGGTAAAGTCTTCTACCCTTAGCTAAAGCGCCAAATAAATCTTCAAAAGCCTGGCTGGCTTAATCTATTTTTCTTCAGTTTCTCTCACAAAGAACCAGTCTCAGTTCATCTTCTGGTACTAATGTTCAGAGCGTAGATCTCCTCTCCAGAGATCCAGCCCATCTTCTGTCCTCTCTACCGCCTCCTGTCTGTAGGTAGCTTTCATCTCGATATAGTGGCCAGATTATTAATTGTTCAAGGAATTGCTGCTCCAGCCACTAGAGAAGACCACGGGGTGTGGATACATCGTCGCTTTATAGACGATGAGATCCTCTACATGAGACATTCAAAGCCCGTAGAAAGAAAAATATCATCCAACACACAGTCTCTGATTAATAGTTTCTTATTGTCAAAGTAAAACAGTAAGATATTCATACCAAACTTCTTTTGATAAGTACATTTAACCTTAGTCAAACTCCTCATGTGCTTTCTTCTTCATCTTCTGTCATATGTTCTTCTTAGACCTGCAGCTCCGTTGAAGGAGAGCCAGAGCCAGCGTGTCATCGTCAAGCATCAGACTCGTTCACCATTCAGTGGCCAGTGTTTTGGGGCAACTGGTGACTATGTGTTTCCACTGTCTGTGGTTGGGTCCCCCACACTCGCAGGAGCGCTGTCGCACAGGCCCTACCTCTTCATCGCTAATACCATAGTGTCACGATGCGCTGTCCTCAAGTGGTTGAGGGTTGTCCACTGCTTTTGGGCAGGTCTGGCCAGGGATGTCCCGAAGTAATGGTGTAGCCAATGGTTCCACTGACTTCCACTGTCTCTCCATCTCGTCTTAGAAGCATCAGTATTGCGGAGTTGTGCAGAGCAGCTCTTGGGCTTGCGTGGCAAAGGGGGTGCCGTGACTTGAGGCGTAATCGTGTGTGGTTTTTCTCTGTGACGATCTGATGGAAGAGGTGGGACTCACTGGTCTGTGCCTTTCGGATGAGAGGGCCAGTGTGGCTGCTTCTCGTCTGAATGTTGGCTGGGGCGGTGCCAGCGAGGACAGACAGTTTGGTTTACTGGGGTGGCTCGTAGGCATCTGAGGACAGTCCGCAGGGCGTTGTTGAGGGCAGCATCCAGCTTCTTGGTGTGATGGCTACGGCACCAGACCGGGGCACAGTACTCGGCGGCTGAGAACACCAGGGCCACTGTGGACAACACAATGCGCAGTGTCTTCATCGTGGTCTCCCCATTGTGGTGCCGGCTAGGCGGCGTATCAGTGCGGCACGTGCACTTGTCTTTGCCTTGGCACCTTCCCCCCAGAAAAAGGTGTTGTTTGAATGACAACATTCTGTCGAGCTTCACACCGAGGTACGTGGGGACAGGCTGGGACGTAACCGGGCGTTATCCACCATGACGGTTCATCATCGTGGGTCGCTTCCCTGTTGTTGAGGTGGAACATTGAAGATGTTGTCTTACCCATGCTGCGCTTGAGGTGCCAGTTCCTCAGGTATGAAGACAGGATGTTCATGTCTTCAGAGAGGCCCTCTTCTGCTGCTTCCCAGGATGGGTAGGAGGGCCAGGTCATCAGCATGCCATTTCTTCTTTGACTGGGTTGCAGGCAGGTCATAGGATGTAGATGTTGAACAGCATTGGTGCCAGCACTGAGCCCTGAGGGACGCGTTCTTAAGTTTCCTCACCTGCTAGCATTGCCCATTGCTGGTGTGTAGCCTGAAGCTGCGGTTGCTCAGCATCTCCATGATGCAGCTCACCTTGTGCTTGTCTGGATGGGTTGGTTAGAAGCTTCATGTGTAGTCCACGCAAACCAGACAGTATCATATGCAGCTGTGAGGTCCAAGAAGACAGTGCCAGCCTTCTCCCCTGCCTGGAAGCTGTCCCCAAAAATCTTGGCACAGGAGGGTCACCTGGTCCGCCGTTGACCTACACTTCTGAAGCCAGCCTTTCTTTATTAGGCAGCTGGGGGTCGATCACTGGATTGAGACGTGTGTGGAGGAGACGTACAGGAAGCTTGTATGGAACACGGCAGGCAGTGAGAGGTGTCGTTATCCCTTGGAGCATCGCTAGGCTTCGGCCCAGCGATTCACCTTGGCACGGCGCCAGATCTTGGCCATGCTTCAGGCAGCGGAAACACATGTTGGCTCCGAAACATTAGAAAACGTCTTTGGTGTTGGAAAGCTCTGACCATTGGTCGAAAGCTATTCCATGCTTCCTCCTTTGAACTAAATAAAAAAACTACAAGCTTCTTCCAAGAATCCCAGCAGCAAACACGCCTCCCAACTACATAATAAATCCACCCACATAAATTTCAGGCAGACAACATTTAAAGGCAAATTCCATAATTTATGACACACAAAATTAAGCCAAATGGCCATTACACTCACTCTCTCACTCACAATACTCTCACTCATTCATTCACTAACACTCTCTCACTCACACTCACACTCTCATTCACTAACACACTCACTCACACTCACACTCTCACTCACTCTCATTCACTAAACACACACTCATCTCACTCACTACACAGTCACTCACTGTCTGTCTGTCTCTCTCTCTCTCTCTCTCTCTCTCTCTCTCTCCTCTCTCTCTCTCTGCAAACCATGGCCTATGATCTCTTGTGAGCAAGTGTTTGAAGGAGTTTCACATACAAAGATCTGGAGTTCTACTCTTTGTTTCCTCTCTTCCTTTATCTGGACCACCTTAGCTGAAACACCAGTAACTAATATGTTCATCAGACAAGGAATGCCCCGAACCATCCACCTGCATGAAAGTTTCAAAATCTCGGCCTTTCTACTCTAGCATTGAGTGCACTAATGTAAAAAGAAAATCGTATCTACGGTATTGGACACAAATGTTAAACACAATTGCCTGGTTATCAGTGAAACTTTCTGTATGTATACTTTGTAAATAGTTTTCAATATTCCTTGTTTTTAATTTGTTTGTTTAGAAAATAGCTATTATTAATGAATTTTCTGTGCATCAATTTGTTTTTTGAAATAAAGTTTTGAGAAATTTAAGGCACTAGGCTTTGGCGGCTGTTATTTTTTGCTCTGACCATAAACCGCTGCTCTCTGCATGTTGTTTATTTGTTGTTCTGAGTTTGGTTCCATGGTGGATTAGGTAATTGGCAGTACTGCCATCTCTTACACATCACAAGATCCAAGCACAGGCCTGATTT
Organism: Okamejei kenojei; assembly: GCA_035221665.1. Taxonomy (NCBI): domain Eukaryota; kingdom Metazoa; phylum Chordata; class Chondrichthyes; order Rajiformes; family Rajidae; genus Okamejei; species Okamejei kenojei. The sequence goes on along the minus strand of JAVHYY010000287.1, from coordinate 77,015 downwards.
CCCAATAAGCTGTTCACGCACTATTTATGGTAACTCCCTTCAATAACATTATCGAGATAGACACAGTGCTGGAGTAACTCAGCGGGCCAGGCATGCATATGGAGAAAAACTATGGGTAATTTCTTTTAGTTTAGAGATACAGCATGGAAACGGCCCCTCCGCCACCGAGTCCATGCCGATCAGCGATCCCCACACACTAACGCTATCCTACACACACTTACTTACTTAGGACTTAGTTCCTCCCACACTGTTGAGTGCATTGGGCAGCAAGCTTTGGCCATTCTGTTTGGTTATGTGCGACGTCTTCCACCCTCGATCGGTTAGCATCCTGGGCTTCAAATCCTACTGGAATGTTCACCTCATGTGAGCTTTGGTCGGCCTTTTTCCTTCTTCCGTCAGCTTACCATGTCATTGCTATCTAGGTGCACATCTGGTGACAGTCTGAGTACATGTCCTGCAGATTTCATTCCTGCGTCCTCTATGTCCTGGCTGAGAGGCTTTGTTGCAGTTTCCCGTAGATCTCCTCCGTTTGTGATGTGCTCTCTGTAGCTAGTCTTCTGGATCCTCCTCAAGCAGCGTTGTTAACATATAACCATATAACAATTACAGCACGGAAACAGGCCCTCTCAGCCCTTCCAGTCCATGCCGATCATTTGTTTTCCCCTAGTCCCATCTACCTGCTTCTCAGACCATACCCCTCAATTCCCTTCCCGTCCATATACCTATCCACTTTACTTTTAAATGTTAAAATCGATCCTGCCTCCACCACTTCTGTTGGAAGCTCATTCCACACAGCCACCACCCTCTGAGTAAAGAAGTTCCCCTCACGTTACCCCTAAACTTCCGTCCCCTTATTCACATGTCATGCCCTCTTGTTTGAATCTTCCCTACCCTTAATGGGAAAAGCTTATCACGTCAACTCTGTCTATCCCTTTCATCATTTTAAGACCTCAATCAAGTCCCCCCTTAACCTTCTGCGCTCCAAAGAATAAAGACCTAACTTGTTCAACCTTTATCTGTAACATAGTTGCTGGATCCAGGCATCATTCTAGTAATCTCCTCTGTACTCTCTCTTTTTGTTGACATCCTTCCCTATAATTAGGTGACCAAATTGTACACCATACTCCAGAAATTGGTCTCACCAATGCCTTGTACAATTTTACTTCCCTGCCCTATATTCAATGCCCTGATTTATAAAGGCCAGCACACCAAAGGCTTCTTTACCACCCCATCTACATGCGATTCCACCATTCAGGGAACTATGCACAGTTATTCCTAGATCTCTCTGTTCCACAACATTCCTCAATTCCCTACCATTTACCATGTACGTCCTATTTTGATTTGTCCTGCCAAGATGTTGCACTTCACACTTATCAGCATTAAACCATCTGCCATCTTTCAAGCCCACTTTTCCCTATGGCCCAAATCTCTCTGTAGACTTTGACAATCTACTTCATTATCCAAACACCACCTCTCTTAGTATCATCTGCATACATACTTATCCAATTTTCCACCCCATCATCTAGATCATTGATGTACATGACAAACAACAGTGGACCCATACACAGATCCCTGAGGCACCCCACTGTCACCGGCTTCCAACCTGACAAACAGCCATCCACATTACTCTCGATATCTCCCCTTCAGCCACTGTTTGAATCCATCTTGCTACTTACTCCGCCATTAACACCCAAAGATTGAACCTTCTTAACAACCTTCCATGGGGATCCTTGTCAAAGGCCGTACTGAAATCCATATAGACAACTTCCATGCTTTACACTCTCAATTTCCCTAGTAACCGCTTCAAAAAATTCAAGAAGGTTTTCAAACATACCTTCCAGGCACAAAATCATGTTGATGTTCCTGATCGGACCCTGTTTATCCAGATGCTTATATATATTATCTCTAAGTATCCTTCCATTAATTTACCCACCACTGACGTCAAACTAACAGGTCTATAATTGCTAGGTTTATTCTTTGAACCGTTTAAACAATGGAACAACATGCGCAGTACGCCAATCTCCGGCCACTTCCCATTTCTAATGACATTTGAAATATTTCTGTCATAGTCCTGCTATTTCTACACTAAATTACCCTCAATGTCCTAGGGAATATCCTGTCAGGACCTGGAGATTTATCCACTTTTATATTTTTTAATGTGTCAGTCTTCCTCCTCTTTGAAATCTCATAGTTTCCATAGCTACTCTACTTTTTTTCCTTACTTCACATAGTTCAATATCCTTCTCCTTGGTGAATACCGAAGAAAAGAAATTGTTCAATATCTCCGCCATCTCTTTTGGCTCTGCAGATAGCTGTCCATTCTGTCTCTCTAATGGTCCATTTTATCCTCGATATCTTTTTGCTATTAATATAGCTGTAGAAACACTTTGGATTTACTTTCACTTTCTTGCCAAAGCAACCTCATTCTTCTTTTAGCCTTCCTAATCTATTTCTTAAGATTCCTTTTACATTCTTTATACTCCTCTAGAACCTCATTTACTACCATACCTCCTATAATTATTGTAGATATCTCTCTTTTTTCGAAACAAGTGTCCAATTTCCCTTGAAAACCATGGCTCTTTCCAATTTTTACTATTTCCTTTCACCCTAACAGGGACATAAAGATTCTGTATTCTTACAATTTCGCCTTTAAATGTCCCCCATTTCTTTCTACATCCTTCCCATAAAACAGGAGTGTCCCATTCATCCTTTTAAATCCTTAGCATTCCTCAAAGTTAGCCTTTCTCCCAATCAAAAATTTCCACCTAGGTTCCAGTTCTGACTCTTCCATAATTATTTTGAAACTAATGGTATTGTGATCACTGGTCCCGAAGTGCTCACCAACGCATACCTCCGTCACCTGACCTGCCTCATTCCTAACAGGAGGTCCAGCACTGCCCCATCTCTGGTCGATACCTCTATGTACTGCTGGAAAAAACTATCCTGCACACATTTTACAAACTCTATCCTGCACACATTTTACAAACTCCTGTTGTTGGGATGCATCCAATTTATTTTTTCATCAGGACATTCATTTTTCCATGTCTCACTGGCACAGGAGGCTGTAGGGAGGACTGCGGAGGCAAGAGTTTGACTTTTCGCATCTTGGATATCCCACCACTAGACCATATTGGCTGCATTCATCTGAAGACTGATGCAGCTTTACCAATTTGGGGGTAATTTATAATTTTTACTGAAGCCAATTAAAACCCTAGCATCTTTGGCGTGTGGGAGGAAACTGGAGCACTGGAGAAATCCCATGAAGGTCACAGGAGAATGTAAAACTCCGTACAGACGTGCCCATAGTGTGGATGAACCTGTGTGCGCTGTAAGGCAAGCAGCTCTACCGCGGGTGACTTCGGGTCAGGACTCTCCTTCTGAAGACTCTCAGACTGAAAATAGAGGGAGGGAATGGAGGTAAGATTAGACAACATAGAAAATAGGGGAAGGAATGGCCATTTGAACCCTTTGAGCCAGCACCACCCATTTAATATGATCATGGCTGATCGTCCAAAATCATATACCATATAACAATTACAGCACGGAAACAGGCCATCTCGGCCCTTCTAGTCCATGCCCGAGCACTTATTCTACTTAGTCCATTACCTGTACTCAGACCATAACCCTCCATTCCTTTCTTGTCCATGATACCTATCCAATTTTATTTTTAAATGATACAAATCGAAACCTGCCTCCACCACTTCCACTGGAAGCTCATTCCACACAGCTACCACTCTGAGTAAAGAAATTCCCCCTCATGTTACCCCTAAAATTTCTGTCCCTTAATTCTCAATCATGTCCTCTTGTTTGGATCTTCCCTCTCTCAATGAAAAAAAGCTTATCCATGTCAACTCTGTCTATCCCTCTCATCTATTTTAAAGACCTCTATCAAGTCCCCCCTTAACCCTTCTGCGCTCCAAAGAATAAAGACCTAACTTGTTCAACCTTTCTTTGTAACTTAGTTGCTGAAACCCAGGCAACATTCTAGTAAATCAGAATTGGTGTACAATTCTGGTTGCCATACTCCAGAATTGGCCTCACCAATGCCTTGTACAATTTTAACATTACATCCCAACTTCTATACTCAATCTCGCCGCCTCACCGGGCGGACCGACCACCCGCCCACCGGGACCTCCAACGCATCGCCCACCAACCCCGACTCCACTGCCCACGGACTCCCCTTCGGGTCCGCCGACCCACGGACACTCCACCGCCCCTCCAGCAGCCCACAGCCGTCGCCTCACCTGCAGACTGGACTCTGCAGTGGGCCTGAAGCCTCCTTGTTGCTAACTCCTCCCAACCCTCTGTCTTTAACGGCACTGGGTCCTAGTGCCTGTTGTTCCCCAGCCCCAGTAACCTTAGTGGCTATTCACTGGGTCTTCCCCCATCCCCCCCCTACCATGTAACCCCTGCTCTTCCCCACCCACACCACAGCCCACATCCCCCACCCCTGACCACCTCCACCCCACCCCACCACACAACGCTTCGTCCTCAGTCCACTCACTGCCTTCCTCCGGCCACAACCCCCATCCTTGCCGCGTGTTCAACCATCCCCCCGGACCTCCCCCTCTCCGACACGAACGGTCTGTCCTCAGCAGAGGTCTCACCTTTGTCCTCCGTCCCCACCTCAATGAGTTCCGCGCCCACCACGACCTTGGAGTCTTCTACCGTCGCCTCCGCCTCACAGCGTTCTTCCACGGAAGAAGTCCTCGCTCCCCACTGATGATCCCTTTTCTGTCTCCCACGTACTGCTTCCACTTGGACCCACCTCGTAGCCTTCAGGCGTAGAACTATTTATCCAGAACTTGCCGTCGGGACATCAACCGCCTCGACTTCTGCCACACCCCCTGTCTCACTCCAATCTCTCCAGCCCTGAACGTACTGCCATCGATCACTCCGTAACAACCCAGACTGGGTTATCAAACCCGACGACAAGGAGGTGCCATGGTAGTTGGCGCGTCGATCTCTAACAAAGTGGAGGCCGCGCGCCAACTCTCGGACACCTCCTCCTACTTACCCCTGGACCATGACCCCACTGACGAACACCAGGCCACCATCTCGAGCACCATAACCGACTTCATCAGTCCGGCTCCCTTCCCCCCGAGCCTCCGACCTCATCGTTTCCCAGCCCCGCACAGCCCGATTTACCTTCTCCCAAAATCCACAAACCCGACCTGCCCTGGCAGACCCATTGTCTCTGCCTTTCGTGCCCACCGAAACACATTGCACATACCTTGACGCCATCCTATCCCCCTTTGTTAAATCCCTTCCCACCTATGTTCAAGACACCTCAGACACTTTCCGTCGGCTCCGTGCATTCCATTCTCCAGGCCCCCATCCTCTCATCTTTACCATGGATGTACAGTCACTCTCACCTCCATCCCCCACCAGGACGGTCTCAAAGCCCTCCGTTCTTCCTCGTACCAGAGGGTCATCCCATACCCGTCCACTGACACCCTCCACCGCCTAGCAGAGTTGGTCTCACCCTCAATAACTTCTCTTTTTGATTCTCCCATTTCCTCCAAACACAAGGCGTAGCTATGGGCACACGCATGGGCCCCAGCTACGCTTGCCTCTTTGTTGGGTACGTCGAACAATCCTTGTTCTCGGCGTACCAGGGCCCCCATCCCCGACCTCTACCTCCGTTACATCGACGATTGCTTTGGTGTCACTCTGCACCCACACACACTGACTGACTTCATTCATTTCACCACCAACTTCCATCCGCACTCAAATACACTTGGACCATTTCCGACACTTCCCTGACCATTCTTGACCTCACCATCTCTATTGCAGGTGATACGCTCCTGACCGACATCCACTACAAAACTACTGACTCCCACAGCTACCTGGACTACTCTTCCTCCCACCTACTTCCTGTAAGGACTCCATCCCCTATTCCCAATTCCTCCGTCTACGCCGCATCTGCTCCCAGGATGAGGTGTTCCACACCAGGTCATCACAAATGGCCTCAGTCTTCAGAGAACAGGGATTCCCCTCCCCCACTATTGATGAGGCTCGCACCAGGGTCTCCTCCATACCCCGCAACACTGCCCTCGCTCCCCATTCCCCCACTCACAAACAGGGCAGAGTCCCCCTGGTCCTCACCTTTCACCCCATCAGCCGGCAAATACAGCATATAGTCCTCCGCCAGTTTCGCCACCTCCAACGTGACCCCTCCACCCGCCACAATCTTCCAACTACCCCCCCTGTCTGCCTTCCGCAAAGACCGCTCCCTCCGCAACTCCCTTGTCAATTCTTCCCTCCCCTCCCACTCTACCCCTTCCCGGGCACTTTCCCTTGCAAGAACCGCAAGAAATGCAACTACTTGTCCCTTCACCTCCCACCTCCACTCTTTCAGGGACCCAAGCAGTCCTTCCAGGTCCGACAGAGGTTCACTGCACCTCCTCCAACCTCATCTACTGCATCGCTGCTCCAGATGCCAGATGATCTATATCAGTGAGGACCAAGCGGAGGCTTGGCGATCGCTTCGCCGAACACCTCGCTCGGTCCGCAATAACCAACCCAATCCCGGTGGCTCAGCACTTCAACTCCCCCTCCCATTCCACATCCGACCTCTTGGTCTGGGCCTCCTCCACGGCCAGAGTGAGCAACACCGCAAGTGGAGGAAACAGCACCTCATATTCCGCTTGGGGAGTCTGCATCCTTTGGGCTTGAATATTGAATTTTCTCAATTCTGTTAACCCTTGCTGTCTCCTCCCCTTCACCTCTCCCTCAGCCCTCGGGCTCTGGCATTCCCTCTATCTCTATCTCCCTCCCCCACCCCAGTCGCGCCAGCTTCTCATGTTCACACCACAAACAGCTTACAATGGCTTGTTCCCTTTATCACCGATACTTTTTTGCATATCTTTCATTCATTGTTCCTTATCTCTCCACATCACCGTCTATATCTCTCGTTTCCCTGATCCCTGACCAGTCTGAAGAAGGGTCTCGACCCGAAACGTCGCCTATCTCCTTCGCTCCTTAGATGCTGCTGCACCCGCTGAGTTTCTCCAGCTTTTTGTGTACCTTCTATACTCAATGCTCTGATTTATAAAGGGCAGCATACCAAAAGCTTTCTTTACCACCCTATCTACATGAGATTCCACTTTCAGGGAACTATGCACAGTTATTCTTAGATCCCTCTGTTCAACTGCATTCCTCAATTCGCTACCATTTACCATGTATGTCCTATTTTGATTTGTCCTGCCAAGATGTAGCACCTCACACTTATCAGCATTAAACTCCATCTGCTATCTTTCAGCCCACTCTTCCAAATGGCCTAAATCTCTCTGTAGACTTTTGAAAATCTACTTCATTATCCTGTTCCTGTCCCTGCTTTCGCCCCATATCCCTTGATTCCATTAGCCCTAAGAGCTAAATCTAATTCTCTTGAACAAATCAGGGCTGTCAACAGATGACCAAGGAAGGGTGGAGCCCATAATGGCCCATTGTTGGCTGGGGAAGAGGTGATAACGAAGGGATACAATTAAACATTATTTCGACCCAAAACATTGCCTATCCATGTTCTCCAGAGATACTGTCCCACTCAGATATTTTGTGTAGACTAGCATCTGCAGTGGAGCAGTCTGAAGAAGGGTCTCGGCCCAAAACGTCACCCATTCCTTATTATACCAGAGATGTTGTTGTTGTCTGACTTGCTGAGTTATTCCAGCATTTTATGTCAGCATCAGCAGTTCTTTTTTTTATATTCTACCCATTTCTACCCCCACTCTCAATTCCTCCGTCTGCACCGCATCTGCACCCAGGTTGAGGTGTTCCAGACCAGGGCATCGGAAATGTCCTCATTCTTTAGGGAACAGGGGTTCCCCTCTTTGATTATAGACGAGGCTCTCACCAGGGTCTCCTCTATATCCTGCAACTCCGCTCTCATTCCCCATCCCCCTACTCGTAACAAGGACAGAGTCTCCCTTGTCCGCACCTTCCACCCTACCAGCCATCGCATCTGTGCCCCACCTTCATCTCCTTTCCCCATTTTGTACTGACATTTGATACAGTAATATTTAAATGACGTAGGAAAGAACTACAGATGCTGGTTTACATCGAAGACAGATTAAAAAAACAGTGGATCAGACAACATCTCTGGAGAAAAAGAATAGGTGACATTTTGGATCCTGACCCTTCTTTGGACTCAAGTCTGTTGCCATCTGTAAAACATCTGTCATGACTTCCAAAAATATATTGGACAATTCCAGAAAGTTTAGTTTAGAGGTACAGTGCAGAAACAGGCCCTTCAGCCCACTGAGTCCGTGCCGACCAGCGATCACCCGCACACTAATACTAGCCCACGCACTAGGGAGAATTTACCATTTTACCAAAGCCAATTAAGCTACAAACTTGTACATATTTGGACAGTGGAGGAAACCAGAGGCCCAGAAAAAAACCCACTCAGTCATGTGGCCCGAACGTTTACAAAGAACCGTAGTCAGAATCGAAACCTGGGTCTCTGGCGCTGTGAGGCAGCAACTCTACCGCCATGCCATCCCTGAATGTATCCAACTGTAAATCCTTGGTGTTGTACCTGAATGAGCTTTCCAATTACACAGAGTGTAATTCTCTGTTTTAATTGCTCAAGCTAAATTTAAACATGGCCTCAATAACTTACGGACAAGTCGTGAAATTGCCATGAAATTCCCATTGCTCTGGCAGGAAGTAAAATTATATTTAATTCCCTATCCAACGTCTTACCTAGTTGAGTCAGATTTTAGCTGAGTGTCTCAGCTATTATCAAAAGCTCGCAACCTCTTAGAAATTGGACGTAGAGGTGATCTTCGTCTGTCTCTAACATCCATGGACCCCTGATATTGGAAAACTTGTGAAACTGCATCAGCCACAAGGATCTCACTGAATAAATACAGTAAAAAGCTAATATGACATATTTGTTTTTATTTTGCTAAAGGATTTTATTTTTTGAAGTCAAAATAATCATTTTGTAAAGGTTATTCATTTTCTGGGTGTCCATGGAAGTTTTTTGTCATGCAGCTATATCAGAAAATTAATGTATGATTATAAATGGTCGTTTTATTGAACCCACAAAGTATTTGATGTTTGTGGAATAGAATAAAAGAGAATATATGTGCAATTAATAGACACTGATATTTTTATGGAAGGTATTATAATATTGAAGTACTTTTATACTGAAGAAATGTTCCTGAACACTCCAGAGCAAACGGCGTCTCGCCTCACGCCAACACCGTGTCTCGGCGGCGTGTGGCCACCTTCAGCCGTGGCAAGAACAGAGCGGGCAAAGAGGAACCATGACTGGAACCGGAGCAGTGAACGCCGCGTCCTGGCCCGCCGTTTCCTCGGAGACAATAACACGCTAAGATACTCAAGCAAATTTATATTCTAACTGATACAATTGGTAGTGGCACAATATTGAATAGCATGTTTGGCACTTCTATTGCAATTTGTGAATTGTTCACAAAACTATAATCACACATAAGGCGACACAGTGTAGGCTAAAAGAATGTGTACTTGTAAGTAAGAACATCCATTTAAAACTTCCTCAAGCATAATATAGACAATATTTAAATGATTTAAATGGGACTTCAAAAAATCAAGCCCATGATTTTCTTTTGGTAGACTGAGATTGGTGTATCACATCTATGTTAAATGATAATTAGCAGTGGATGCTGATTTATTTACATTTACATGCTAAATTCATCTCTCGAGTATCTTTGATTCTCAGTCCCATCCCCCTACTTCCACCTCTGACCGACACCTCCCTCCTCCAATGATCACACTGAATTATCATGTCCCGCCCCAATGCTGCTGACCGACGTCACTCTCGTCCAATCGGCGCCCTTGAGAAGGGTGGGGCGAGGGAGAAGGGGGGGGAGACACTTTTAAGAAGCCAAACAACTTTTAATAAGTCAGAGATACAGAGGTGTGAAGTTTAGTGGGCATTTAATATTACCAGTCAGCTCTCCTTGGTTCTGAAAAGGGGGGGGGGGGGGAGAGGAATGCGGGGGTGAACGGGGTGGGGGGGAGAATGTAGGGGGAGGGGAGAGAAGGAGAAGGGGGGTTGAGAAACATTTTTTGGGACGACTCGTCTTCAGACCTGAAACATCGCCTATCCACGTTGACCAGAAATGCTGTCTGACCCACTGAGTTACTCCAGCATTGTGAAACATCACTTATCCACGTTCTCCACAGATACTGCCTGCCCTGCTGAATTACACCAGCACTCTGTGAAACATCACCTATCCACGTTCTCCACAGATGCTGCCTGACCCACTGAGTTACTCCAGCACTCTGTGAAACATCACTTATCTACAGATACTGCGTGACCCACTGAGTTACTCCACCACCCTGTGAAACATCAATTATTCACGTTCTCCACAGATGCTGCCTCCAGCACTTTGTGACTTTTTGTGTTTGAACCAGCATCTGCAGTTCCTTGTGTCTGCCAAAGATAGGCACAAAGTGCTGGGGAAAAAATATGGGCAATGTTTCAGGTCAGGACACTTGGCTAGATGGTGTGAACGAACTCTGCTCACGTTTACATTGTGAATCTGGGTTCACACCGGAGGCAGAAGGTTGTCCAGTTGACGTTGGTCTGGAAGCTTCAGGATGCCTTGAGTGTCGTATAAGGAACTCCACTGTGGTAAATGCAACAGTGCAGTGAGGGCAGGGATGACAGTAAATGTTTCCCCGGTGCTGGAAGGCAACAAAGTTGTGTTTCTCCTCCTTTCTGGCACAGTTCACAAACCTAGAACACAGAGGCAAAGGTGAAGTGGACAACAGTGGTTAACACTCATCACGTGAAGACAGAATGTGAAGTATATCAGTAAAGTCAGTTGAAAGGCAGTAAATGTTCCCAGCCACGGGCAAAATACAATCTTAAATATGTTGTCCTGAGAAGGAGACACAGAAGATGCTGTTGTGTTAATTACAGGGAGGTAAAGACAGAGCAGAAGCCAATAGAAGTTATGTTATCAAAGAACAGGAATGTCCAATATCCTCAGACATATTCTTAAAGTAAACCAGTGGAGTGAAATGTTAGGACCTGACCCATATGGTCTCAGAAAGCACAAACCTACTTAGATTTCAAGTGGGAAGAAAACTCATGTCAGTGTCCATCATGAGAAAAGGGCAAAGAGGAAAAAATGTGAAGAATATTTTCTCCAAACCAATGGTAAGCATGGCTTCATAGTTCTGCTTCACGTTCTTATAAAGGAGATTTTCCCAGTTACTTACCTCTTCCCATACTTCTTTGGGAAAAATATGTCTTTGTCTTTGAAGCTGTCTGCATCCTGGAACTACAAACATTGTACCTGATACACTTTGGTGGAAAATCAGCGGGCGGCTGAGCTCAGTTGTTGGTGAATGACGGCCTCGGTCCTGCCCCACCCCTCCCTCCTCACCGACCCCCTCGACCCCAGGCTCCAGTACGGGTCACGTTGCAGGCAGAGGAGATGAGATTAATTTGGCATCATGTTCAGCACGGACTTTATGGGCCAAAGGGCCTGTTCCTATGCTGTTCTGTTCTCTGTTCTTGATATAAAAGATCTGTTTGATTCACGAGAAATAAATACTTTATTGATAATAACAATTTTTTGTAGTTTATTGTCACTTGTAATGACTTTTTTTAATATTTCAAAATATACTTTATTCGAATGATAAATATATACAATACATTAACCTTGCGGAAAATCCATCCGACATTTTCGGAGGCTGTACAATAGATCAATACAGTTTAGACATTTCTTTTCCCCAAGTTTCCACAAATCAGTCCCCCACTCGTGCCACAATGGTGTGGGATACCTTCCCTTATATTGAGGGGCGTCTCCACCATACCGTACCCCCCATGTCCAGCAGCGGAAGGGCCTTAGACTGTGGCCCTCCCCCACCGAGCCTTGGCATTGGCTGCACCGAGCTTCAGTGCGTCCCTCAGCACGTACTCCTGCAGTCTGTAGCAGGCCAGTCGGCAACATTCCCTGACGGACATCTCGCTCTGCTGGGTGGTGAACAATGCTCGGGCAGACCAAAGGGCGTCTTTTACCGAGTTGATGACCCTCCAGCAGCACGCGATGTCAGCCTCTGAATGTGTCCCTGGGAACAGTCCGTAAATCACCGAGTCCTCTGTGACGCAGCTGTTCGGGATAAAGCGTACCAGGGACCCTTGCATTTTTCTCCAGACTCTTTTAGCAAACCCACACTCTATGAAGAGGTGGGCAACCGTCTCCTCGCCATAGCAGCCGTCCCGAGGGCAGCGTGCGCTGGCAGTGAGGTTCCGACGGTGCAGGAAGGATCTGACTGGGAGGGCTTCCCTCACCGCCAGCCAAGCCAGGTCTTGGTGCTTGTTGGTGAGTTCTGGCGGTGAGGCATTTTGCCAGACGAGCTGGGCAGTCTGCTCAGGGAACCATGCCACCGGGTCCATAGAGTCCTTTCCCTGCAGTGCCTGCAGGACATTCTGTGCTGACCACTGCCCGATGGACATGTGGTCAAAGGTGTTGGTCCGGAAGAACCCTTCCACCGACGACAGATGGGGCGGCAATGTCCAGCAGACTGGCACATTGCGTGGCACCTGCGCCAGGCCCATCCTTCTCAACACCGGGGACAGATAGAACCTCAGCAGGTAGTGACACTTGGTGCCCACGCCTGATGCAGCCACACACGAAGGTGGCCATCAGAATGAGGGCGACGTTGGGCACGCTTTTACCCCCGTTGTCTGCTGACTTGTACATTGTGGCCCGTCGCACCCGGTCCATCCTTGACCCCCAGATGAAGTGGAAGATGGCCCGGGTGATCCCTGTGGCGTATGAGGGAGGGACAGGCCACACTTGTGCCAAGTACAGCAGCCCCGAGAGCACCTCACACCTGATGACCAAATTCTTTCCCGTTATGGAGAGGGAGCGTTGCCTCCACAGCTCCAGCTTCCTCCCCACCCTGGCTATCCGCTCCAGCCAATTTTTGTTACATGCCTCAGCCCCCCCGAACCAGATCCCCAGCACCTTCAAGAAGTCAGGCTTGATGGTGAAGGGGATGGAAGATCTGTCGGGCCAGTTGCCAAAGAGCATGGCCTCGCTCTTCCTGCGGTTCACCTGGCTCCCGTGGCCGACTCATACTGGTCGCAGATACTAATCAGTCTGCGAACCGACCCTGGATCCGAGCAGAAGACAGCGACGTCGTCCATGTACAGGGAGTTCTTTACTTGAATGCCCCCACTGCCTGGCAATGTCACTCCTCTTATGCTCGCATCCTTCCTGATGGATTCAGCAAAAGGTTCAATACAGCAGACAAACAAGACAGGAGAGAGAGGGCAACCCTGCCTAACTCCAGACCTTACAGGGAAACTGTCTGATTCCCACCCATTGATTTTGGACTGCACTACGGATGTTGGTGTAGAGCAGTTTGATCCAATTCCTGATTCCCTCCCCAAAACCCATTTTGGAGAGCACGTCCCTCATGTACGTGTGCGAAATCCTGTCGAAGGCCTTCTCCTGGTCCAAGCTGACTAGGCAGGCATCCACCCGTCTGTCCTGCACGTAGGCGATGGTATCTCTCAGCAGCCTAGGCTGTCTGAGATTTTCCTGCCAGGTACAGCACAGGTTTGGTCCGGGTGGATCACCTGTCCCAGAGCAGACTTGACCCGGTTGGCGATGGCCTTGGGCAGGATCTTGTAGTCTACATTCAAGAGTGTTATGGGTCTCCAATTCTTTATGTCCTTCATCTCCCCCTTCTGCTTGTAGATTAGGGTGATGTTGCCCTTCCTCATGGAGTCTGACATGCTACCAGCTAAAAGCTTGTCGTTGTACACTTCTAGCAGGTCCGGGCCCATCCAGTCCCACAGAGCCAAATACAACTCGGCCGGTAAGCCATCGCTTCCGGGAGTTTTATTCGAGTCAAAGGAACGGATGGAGCCAGTCAGCTCCTCTAGGGTCAGTGGTTGGTCCAGACTCTCCCGCTTGCTGTCCTCCAAGACCTCCGTGATTAAGGACAGGAAGTTCTGGGAGGAGGTACTGTCTGTGGTCTTTTGGTCATACAAATCTGTGTAAAAGGATTTGCAGATCCTCAGCATGTCTGTCTGTGAGGATGCTACCGTGCCGTCCTCCTCCCTAAGGCTGTTCATCACAGAGCTCCCCCTGTGAACCTTATGGAAGAAGAAACGTGAGCACGTCTCATCCTGCTCCACATGGCGGACCCTAGATCGGAAGATGATCTTGGAGGATTCAGAGGTGAAGAGCTGAGCTTGCCGGTCCTTCAACTCTCTAAGTTCCTCCCTCACATCCACCCCGCTCGACTGCAGAAGGAGCAGTTGCTGCAAATCTGTCTGGAGTTGGCACAATTCCCTCTGACTCTGTCTTGCTCTCTGAACCCCTTTAATTATGAAGAACCTCTTAATGTTCTCCTTGGTTGCTTCCCACCAGAGTGTGGGGGAGTCAAAGAGGGGCTTCACCGTTCTCCAACATGCGTAGTCCCTCTTTAGCTCCTCGACATTCTCTGGGGTCAACAGTTTCATGTTTAACTTCCACGTCCCTCTGCCTGCCTTCCGGTCCTCCCGTAGGTGACAGGAAGCCTGAAGAGGGCAGTGGTCAGAGAAGAACACTGGCGTGAGGTCAGTGTGTCTCACCGTGACGGGAAAGAATTTGGTCATCAGGTGTGAGGTGCTCTCGGGGCTGCTGTACTTGGCACAAGTGTGGCCTGTCCCTCCCTCATACGCCACAGGGATCACCCGGGCCATCTTCCACTTCATCTGGGGGTCGAGGATGGACCGGGTGCGTCGGGCTACAATGTACAAGTCGGCAGGACAACGGGGGTAAAGCGTGCCCAACGTCGCCCTCATTCTGATGGCCACCTTCGTGTGTGGCTGCATCAGGCGGAGTGTAGAGCCAAGGCACGTGGGCACCAAGTGTCACTACCTGCTGAGGTTCTACCTGTCCCCCGGTGTTGAGAAGGATGGGCCTGGCGCAGGTGCCACGCAAATGTGCCAGTCAGCTGGACATTGCCGCCCCATCTGTCGTCGGTGGAAGGGTTCTTCCGGACCAACACCTTTGACCACATGTCCATCGGGCAGTGGTCAGCACAGAATGTCCTGCAGGCACTGCAGGGAAAGGACTCTATGGACCCGGTGGCGTGACCCGAGACTTGTAATGACTTTTTTTTTTTTTTTTTTTTTTTTTTTTTAATTTCAAAATATACTTTATTCGAATGATAAAATATATACAATACATTAACCTTGCGGAAAATCCATCCGACATTTTCGGAGGCTGTACAATAGATCAATACAGTTTAGACATTTTATTTTTCCCAAGTTTCCACAAATCAGTCCCCCACTCATGCCACAATGGCGTGGGATACCTTCCCTTATATTGAGGGGCGTCTCCACAATACTGTACCCCCCCATGTCCAGCAGCGGAAGGGCGTTAGACTGTGGCCCTCCCCCATCGAGCCTTGGCGTTGGCTGCACCGAGCTTCAGTGCGTCCCTCAGCACGTACTCCTGCAGTCTGCAGCGGGCCAGTCGGCAACATTCCCTGACGGACATCTCGCTCTGCTGGGTGGTGAACAATGCTCGGGCAGACCAAAGGGCGTCTTTTACCGAGTTGATGACCCTCCAGCAGCACTCGATGTCAGTCTCTGAATGTGTCCCTGGGAACAGTCCGTAAATCACAGAGTCCTCTGTGACGGAGCTGTTTGGGATAAAGCGTACCAGGGGGACCCTTGCATTTGTCTCCAGACTCTTTTAGCAAACCCACACTCTGTGAAGAGGTGGGCAACCGTCTCCTCGCCATAGCAGCCGTCCCGAGGGTAGCGTGCGCTGGTAGTGAGGTTCCGACGGTGCAGGAAGGATCTGACTGGGAGGGCTCCCCTCACCGCCAGCCAAGCCAGGTCTTGGTGCTTGTTGGTGAGTCCTGGCGATGAGGCATTTTGCCAGACGAGCTGGGCAGTCTGCTCAGGGAACCACGCCACCGGGTCCATAGAGTCCTTTCCCTGCAGTGCCTGCAGGACATTTTGTGCTGACCACTGCCCGATGGACATGTGGTCAAAGGTGTTGGTCCGGAAGAACCTTTCCACCGACGACAGATGGGGCGGCAATGTCCAGCTGACTGGCACATTGCATGGCACCTGCGCCAGGCCCATCCTTCTCAACACCGGGGACAGGTAGAACCTCAGCAGGTAGTGACACTTGGTGCCCACGTGCCTTGGCTCTACACTCCGCCTGATGCAGCCACACACGAAGGTGGCCATCAGAATGAGGGCGACGTTGGGCACGCTTTTTACCCCCGTTGTCTGCCGACTTGTACATTGTGGCCCGTCGCACCCGGTCCATCCTCGACCCCCAGATGAAGTGGAAGATGGCCCGGGTGATCCCTGTGGCGTATGAGGGAGGGACAGGCCACACTTGTGCCAAGTACAGCAGCCCCGAGAGCACCTCACACCTGATGACCAAATTCTTTCCCGTTATGGAGAGGGAGCGTTGCCTCCACAGCTCCAGCTTCCTCCCCACCCTGGCTATCCGCTCCAGCCAATTTTTGTTACATGCCTCAGCCCCCCCGAACCAGATCCCCAGCACCTTCAAGAAGTCAGGCTTGATGGTGAAGGGGACGGAAGATCTGTCAGGCCAGTTGCCAAAGAGCATGGCCTCGCTCTTCCTGCGGTTCACCCTGGCTCCGTGGCCGACTCAAACTGGTCGCAGATACTAATCAGTCTGCGAACCGACCCTGGATCCGAGCAGAAGACAGCGACATCGTCCATGTACAGGGAGGTCTTTACTTGAATGCCCCCCACTGCCTGGCAATGTCACTCCTCTTATGCCGGCATCCTTCCTGATGGATTCAGCAAAGGGTTCAATACAGCAGACAAACAAGACAGGAGAGAGAGGGCAACCCTGCCTAACTCCAGACCTTACAGGGAAACTGTCTGATTCCCACCCATTGATTTGGACTGCACTACGGATGTTGGTGTAGAGCAGTTTGATCCAATTTCTGATTCCCTCCCCAAAACCCATTTTGGAGAGCACGTCCCTCATGTACGTGTGCGAAATCCTGTCGAAGGCCTTCTCCTGGTCCAAGCTGACTAGGCAGGCATCCACCCGTCTGTCCTGCACGTAGGCGATGGTATCTCTCAGCAACGCTAGGCTGTCTGAGATTTTCCTGCCAGGTACTGCACAGGTTTGGTCCGGGTGGATCACCTGTCCCAGAGCAGACTTGACCCGATTGGCGATGGCCTTGGACAGGATCTTGTAGTCTACATTCAAAAGTGTTATGGGTCTCCAATTCTTTATGTCCTTCATCTCCCCCTTCTGCTTGTAGATTAGGGTGATGTTGCCCTTCCTCATGGAGTCTGACATGCTACCAGCCAGAAGCATGTTGTTGTACACTTCTAGCAGGTCCGGGCCCATCCAGTCCCACAGAGCCAAATACAACTCAGCCGGTAAGCCATCGCTTCCGGGAGTTTTATTCGAGTCAAGGAACGGATGGAGCCAGTCAGCTCCTCTAGGGTCAGTGGTTGGTCCAGACTCTCCCGCTTGCTGTCCTCCAAGACCTCCGTGATTGAGGACAGGAAGTTCTGGGAGGAGGTACTGTCTGTGGTCTTTTGGTCATACAAATCTGTGTAAAAGGATTTGCAGATCCTCAGCACGTCTGTCTGTGATGATGCTACCGTGCCGTCCTCCTCCCTAAGGCTGTTCATCACAGAGCTCCCCCTGTGAACCTTATGGAAGAAGAAACGTGAGCACGTCTCATCCTGCTCCACATGGCGGACCCTAGATCGGAAGATGATCTTGGAGGATTCAGAGGTGAAGAGCTGAGCTTGCCGGTCCTTCAACTCTCTAAGTTCCTTCCTCACATCCACCCCGCTCGACTGCAGAAGGAGCAGTTGCTGCAAATCTGTCTGGAGTTGGCACAATTCCCTTGACTCTGTCTTGCTCTCTGAACCCCTTTTATTATGAAGAACCTCTTAATGTTCTCCTTGGTTGCTTCCCACCAGAGTGTGGGGGAGTCAAAGAGGGGCTTCACCGTTCTCCAACATGCGTAGTCCCTCTTTAGCTCCTCGACATTCTCTGGGGTCAACAGTTTCGTGTTTAACTTCCACGTCCCTCTGCCTGCCTTCCGGTCCTCCCGTAGGTGACAGGAAGCCTGAAGTAGGCAGTGGTCGGAGAAGAACACTGGCGTGAGGTCAGTGTGTCTCACCGTGACGGCCTTCGTCGTGAAGACGAAGTCTATCCGGGATCGGGCTAAACCGTCCGATCTCGACCAAGTGAACTGCGGCTGGGACCCGCCTGCAGGGTCGCTGAAGGCGTCACGCAGCTTTGCGTCTTTTACCATCTCCATCAGAAACTTGGGCATGCTGTCCAGTCTGCTGTCGGCACTGCCGGATCGTCCAGCCGCATCAATGATGCAGTTGAAGTCACCGGCCAGAACGAGCTGCCGGGACGTGGCCAGCAGCACTGGGAGCTGCTGGAGAACGGCCAGCCACTCGCTCTGCGTGGGTGAGGCATACACATTTATCAGCCGGAGCGGAGAGCCACGGTACATAACATCCACCACGAGGAGACGCCCTCCAACCACTTCCTTGACCTCAGTGATGGTGAAGTTCCCTCCCCGCAGCAAAATCCCCAGGCCGGAAGCACGACAGTCATTTCCTCCCGACCACACAGACAGTCCATGGGGCCACCATCGCGACCACCTCCGATAGCAGCGGAGGTGTGGCAGCCCGCACTCCTGAAGAAAAGTCACATCTGCCTTGACCTTGGCCAGGTACTGTAAGGCATTAACACATCGCGCAGTGCTCTTTATAACTGCGCACGTTTAAAGATGCCAGTTTGAGCTCCATTGTCTTTAGAGTCACTGACCATTTCCATGTCCCATCATCCCCACCGCTTCGGTGAATTGCCTCAGCTTTCCTGGGCTCAGGAATCCAGCGGTGAGGTGAGTATCAGGTGGCGTAACCAAAGTTGTCGTTGCGGGGGGCCTTCTCGTTCCACCCCTTTTGGGCATGCCGCTTCCTTTGTCTTCTGTAGCTGGGGCCCAATGGCCTCTGCGCTGCTCCCGGTCGCCCGGAGCTGGGGCCCAATGGCCTCTGCGCTGCTCCCGGTCGCCCGGAGCTGGGGCCCAATGGCCTCTGCGCTGCTCCCGGTCACCCGGAGCTGGGGCCCATGGGCCGCTGCAATGCTCCCGGTCGCCCGGAGCTGGGGCCCATCGGCCGTTACACTGCTCCCAGTCCCCTGGGGCTGGGGTCTACTTGCCTTTGTGATGATTCCTGTTTCCGGGGGCTGGAGCCCCTCAACACTGCGCTGCTCCCGATGTCCTGGGGCTGGAGCCCCTCGGCCACTTCTCTGCTCTCGGTCTCCTTTTCCTCCCCCGTTTTCTTCCTCTGCCTCCCTCGTTGGGACTTCCCGGTCGCCTCATCCTCCGACGAGGAGGAGAGGTTGCTGCCTTCTGTAAGAGAAAGACACCTTTTTTGTGATTTTCTTTTGGACTTACCACTCTTTTCTGGCCTTGGCTCTTTGGGCTGACCCCTCTTCTTATACTTCACCATTGTCCATTTCTCCTGCTGTTCCCCCTCCTCCATTGACTCTCCCTCCTGGGCAGGATGCTGGGCGTTCTCCTTCTGGCACTTGGGGCCTCGAGGTGGTCGGGCTGTCCTCGTCCGTGTTCCCTCTTTCTGCTGGGGTCTTGGCAGTGGTGGGGGGTGCCTCACCCCCCTTTGGGGTGCTGGCAGCAGCTCCTCTTGTTGCCTGTGCGTAGGTGCAGGCTCTTTTAGGGCAAGCCCTGTAAAGGTGGCCTGCCTCCCCGCACAGGTTGCAGTTCTTGCTGGCCTGACAGTCCTTTGTCTCATGGCCCTCCATCTTGCAGTTTTTGCAGACAACTGCAGTGCATTGGGCCATCACATGCCCAGGCTTGTTGCATTTCCTGCACAGCCTGGGTTGCCCTACATAGCTCAAGTACCCTCGGTTTCCTCCAATCGCGAAAACCGAGGGGGGGGTGGACGATTTCTCCATCCTTGTCCACCCTCAGCTTTACCTTGACTTGCCGCTTGCTGGTCCAAATCCCGTGCATGTCCTTGACGTCCACACAGTTTCCTGTTCCCTCAACGTAACGAGCAAGGAAGGTGAGGACATCCACTACGGGCACATGTGGTTAAAACATGTGCACCGTAATGAACCTTTCCTTCTGGGTGGGGAGGGTGAAGAGCGGCCTGCACTTGCAGCAGCGACAGCGGAGCTTCATTTCCCCTCTCCCGGAAGACTTCCATCACCTTCTGCCATCCTGTTGGATACTTGAAGGTAACATCAAAATATCCGTTACCCGGAAAATCCTGGAGGCAGTAGATGTCCTTGGCCTCGAATTTGCAGGCCTCTAGCAAGACCTTCTTCACGAACAGGTCTCGTGAGAAGGGGTTCCCCTTGCTGAGGTCCTTGACACTTATTCGCAGGGTATTCCGAATACCCTGCACTCCTGCTCCTGCTCCTGCTCCTGCTCCTGCTGACATTGTGGCTGAATAAGGTGTTAGGTTGGTTTCCCAACCAGCATGGATCCACCTCTAAGCCTGCAGCCGACCGACTCCTCAACGATTTCGCTCCGCAATCCACAGCCCTTGTCCCCAAGGAACCGCCAGAACTGTTCTGATAAGAACAGATAGTCTCTTTCACATAAGAACAGATACTACACTTGATCTTAGCCAAAAGGCCGAGCTCAGCCTTCCAAGCCTCATCCAAACTTAGCCTTCCTCCCGTGCATCCTAGCCCCAACGGGTCGAGTGCTGCCGCCTTCCTCCTCAGACAACAACTGAAGGGGAAAACACAGAAGAAACCTCTTCTAACTGCCGGAATCCCAGGGAATGGTCGCCTTAGATACACTTCCCTCTACAGATGCGTCCAGACCCATGAGTTCCTCCATCGTTTTAGAGGGAATGGACAGACAACAATAGACAATAGGTGCAAGAGTACACCATTTGGCCCTTCGAGCCAGCACAGCCGTTCAATGTGATCATGGCTGATCATCCCCAATCAGTAGTCCGTTCCTGCATTCTCCCCATATCCCCTGCCTCCACTATTTTTAAGAGCCCTATCTAGCTCTCTCTTAAAAGCACCCGAAGAACCTGCCTGCACCTGAGGCAGAGAATTCCACAGATTCACCACTCTCCTTATTCTTAAACTGTGGCCTCTGGTTCTAGACTCCCCCAACATCGGGGACATGTTTCCTGCCTCCAGCATGTCCAAACCCTTAACAATCGTATATGTTTCAATGAGATCTCCTCTCATACTTCTAAACTCCAGAGTGTACAAGCCCACCTGCTCCATTCTCTTAGCATATGACAGTCCCACCATCCCGGGATTAACCTTGTAAATCTATGGTGTACTCCCTCAATACTAAGAATGTCCTTCCTCAAATTAATGGCCCAAAACTGCACACAAGACTCCAGGTGTGGTCTCACTAGGGCTCTGTACAACTGCAGAAGGACCTCTTTGCTCCTATATTCCATTCCTCTTGTTATGAAGGCCAACATGCCATTCGCTTTCTTCACTGCCTGCTGTACCTGCATGCTTACTTTCATAGACTGATGTACAAGGACCCTCCAGATCCTATTGTACTTCCCCTTTTCCCAACTTGACACCATTTAGATAGTAATCTGCCTTCCTGTTTTTGCTACCAAAGTGGATACCCTCACATTTATCCTCATTAAACTTCATCTGCCATGCATCTGCCCACTCCTCCAACCTGTCCAAGTCACCCTGCATTCTCATAGCATCCTCCTCACAGTTCACAGCGCCATCCAGCTTTGTGTCATCTGCAAATTTGCTAATGTTACCTTGAATCCCTTCATCCAAATCATTGATGTATATTGTAAATAGATACAGTGGCTTGCAAAAGTTTTCATACCCCTTGAACTTTTCCACATTTTGTCACGTTACAACCACAAACATAAATGTATTTTATTGGGATTTTATGTGATAGACCAACACAAAGTAGTGCATAATTGTGAAGTGGAAGGAAAATGATACATGGTTTCCAAATTTTATTACAAATAAAAAACTGAAAAGTGTGGCGTGCAAATGTATTCAGCCCCCCCCCCCCCCCCGAGTCAATACTTTGTAGAACCACCTTTTGCTGCAATTACAGCTGCAAGTCTTTTGGGGTTTGTCTCTACCTGCTTTTCACATCTAGAGACTGACATTTTTGCCCATTCTTCTTTGCAAAATAGCTCAAGCTCAGTCAGATTGGATGGAGAGTGTCTGTGAACAGTATATTTCAAGTCTTGCCAGAGATTCTCAATTGGATTTAGGTCTGGACTTTGACTGGGCTATTCTAACACATAAATATGCTTTGATCTAAACCATTCCATTGTAACTCTGGCTGTATGTTTAGGGTCATTGTCCTGCTGGAAGTGAATCTCCGCCCCAGTCTCAAGTCTATTGCAGACCCTAACAGGTTTCTTCCAAGATTGCCCTGTATTTGGCTCCATCCATCCTCCCATCCACTCTGACCAGCTTCCCTGTCCCTGCTGAAGAAAAGCATCCCCACAGCATGATGCTGCCACCACCATGTTTCACAGTGGGGATGGTGTGTTCAGGGTGATGTGCAGTGTTAGTTTTCCCCACACATAGCGTTTTGCATTTATGCCAAAAACTTCAATTTTGGTCTCATCAGACCAGGGCACCTTCCTCCACGTGTTTGCTGTGTCCCCCACATGGCTTGTGGCAAACTGCAAACGGGACTTCTTATGGCTTTGTTTCAACAATGGCATTCTTCTTGCCACTCTTCCATAAAGGCCCGATTTGTGGAGTGCATGACTAATAGCTGTCCTGTGGACAGATTCTCCCACCTGAGCTGTGGATCTCTGCAGCTCCTCCAGAGTTACCATGGGCCTCTTGGCTGCTTCTCTGATCAATGCTCTCCTTGCCCGGCCTGTCAGTTTAGGTGGACGGCCATGTCTTGGTAGGTTTGCAGTTGTGCCATACTCTTTCCATTTTCGGATGATGGATTGAACAGTGCTCCGTGAGATGTTCAAAGCTTGGGATATTTTTTTATAACCTAAACCTGCTTTAAACTTCTTCACAACTTTATCCCTGACCTGTCTGGTGTGTTCCTCGGGCTTTGTGATGCTGTTTGTTCACTAATGTTCTCTAACAAACCTCTGAGGCCTTCACAGAACAGCTGTATGTATACTGCGATCAGATTACACACAAGTGGACTCTATTTACTAATTAGGTGACTTCTGAAGGCAATTGGTTGCACTGGATTTTATTTAGGGGTATCAGAGTAAAGGGGGCTGAATACTTTTACACGCCACACTTTTCAGTTTTTTATTTATAAAAAAAGTTGAAAACCATGTATCATTTTCCTTCCACTTCACAATTATGCGCCACTTTGTGTTGGTCTATCACATAAAATCCCAATAAAATACATTTACGTTTGTGGTTGTAACGTGACAAAATGTGGAAAAGTTCAAGGGGTATGAATACTTTTGCAAGCCACTGTATGGTCCCAGGACCGAGCCTTGCAGTACCCCACTAGTCACTGCCTGCCATTCTGAAAGGGACACTTTATTCCTACTCTTTGATTCCTGTCTGCCAACACTTCTCTATCCATGTCAACACTCTGCCCCCAATACCATGTGCCCTAATTTTGCCCACTAATTTCCTATGTGGGACCTTATCAAATACTTTCTGAAAGTCCAGGTACACTACATCCACTGGCTCTCCCTTGTCCATTTTCCTAGTTACTTCAAAAATTTCCAGAAGATTAGTCAAAGCAACGTTTTGAGTTTGGACCCTTCTTCAGACTGATTGGAGAGGGTTGGGGAGGAAGCTGGAAAAGAGAGATAGGGACTGGACAATGCCTGGCAAGTGATAGGCGGACAAAATATGCTGGAGTAACTCAGCGGTTTAGGCAGCATCTCCAGAGAGAAGGAATGGGTGACATTTAAGGCTGAGACCCTTCCTCACACGTGATACGTGGATATAGCTGAAGGAGACACAAGAAACTGCAGATGCTGGAATTTTGCACAGAGCACAATTTAGTTAGATGTACATAATCTCTTGCCCTGAGTGGGGGAATCGAGGATCAGAGGACATAGGTTCAAGGTGAAGGGGAAAAGAATTAATAGGAATCTGAGGAGTAACTTTTTCATCAGATGGTGGTGGGTGTATGGAGCAAGCTGCCAGAGGATGCAGTTGAGGCTGGGACTATTCTAAAATTTAAAAAACAGTTGGACAGTACATGGATCGGAAAAATTTGGAGGGATATGGACCAAACGCAGGCAGGTGGGACTAATGTAGATGGGACATGCAGATAGGTGTGGGCCAGTTGGGCCAAAGGGCCTGTTTCCATACTGTATGACTCAAACATGAAGTGCTGCAGTAACTCAGTGGGTCAGGCAGCATTTGTGGAGAACATAGATAGATGACGTATCACATAGTGCTGGAGTAACTCAGCGGGTCAGGCAGCATCTCTGGAAAACATGGATAGGTGACATTTCGGGTCGTGACCCTTCTTCAGACACACACGATGTTAACAGATGAGGGGATGATCGGCAGGTGAGTAGAGTAAGTGACAGAGGTGAGAAAAAATAAGGAGATAAAAGGGTGTGAGATAAGGAGAGAGGAATGTACATGTGCAGCTATAAGGGACATTGGTCAGGTAGCATTTGGAGTATTGCATACAGTTCTGGTCACTTCATTACAGGACTGATGTGGAGGCTGAGGGGAAGGTGCAGGGATGGATAACCAGAATGGTTTAAAAACAAGGAACTGCAGATGCTTGTTTACAAAAAAGAATACAAAATGCTGGAGTAACTCAGCGGGACAGGCAGCATCTCGGGGGAGAAGGAATGGGTGATGTTTCGGGTGGAGACTGAAGAAGGGTCTTGACCTGAAACGTGACCCATTCCAGCATTTTGTGTCTACCTAAACAACGCCTATCCACGTCGCGGTCTGCCAGCAGGCTGGAGGAGCAGGCCTAGGCCTTGTCACAGAGCAGGCAGGTGAAGGGGCACTGGCCAGTGTGGACTTGCCGGTGCTCCAGCAGGTGGTGAAGGCGGGTGAAGTCCTTACCACAGGACATCAAACATTGAAAGTTAGCATGCAGGTACAGCAGGCTGTGAAGAAAGCTAATGGCATGCTGGCCATCATAAGAGGAGTTGAGTATAGGAGACAAGAGGTCCTTCTGCAGTTGTACAGGCAACTGGTGAGACCACACCTGGAGTATTGTGTGCAGTTGTGGTCTCCAAATTTGAGGAAGGACATTCTTGCTATTGAGGAAGTGCAGCATAGGTTCTCAAAGTTAATTCCCGGGATGGCGGGACTGTCATATGTTGAAAGAATGGAGCGACTGGGCTGTATACACTGGAGTTCAGAAAGATGAGAGGGAATCTTATTGAAATATAAGATTATTAAGGGATTGGACACGCTAGATGCTGGAAACATGTTCCCGATGTTGGGGGAAGTCCAGAACCAGAGGCCACGGTTTAAGAATAAGGGGTAGGCCATTTAGAATGATGATGAGGAAATACTTGTTCACCCAGTGAGTTGTGAATTTGTGGAATTCTCTGCCTCAGAAGGCAGTTGAGGCCAATTCTCTGGATGCTTTCAAAAGAAATAGTTAGAGCACTTAAATATAGCTAGTGAGGGGATACAGTGGCTTGCAAAAGTACTCATACCCCTTGAACTTTTCCACATTTGGTCACGTTACAACCACAAACATAAATTTATTTTATTGGGATTTTATGTGATAGACCAACACAAAGTGGTGCATAATTGTGAAGTGGAAGGAAAATGATACATGGTTTCCAAATTTTATTACAAATAAAAAACTGAAAAATGTGGCTTGCAAAAGTATTCCGCCCCCCTGAGTCAATACTTTGTAGAACCACCTTTCGCTGCAATTACAGCTGCAAGGCATTTGGGGTATGTCTCTAGAAGCTTTGCACATCTAGAGACTGAAATATTTGCCCATTCTTCTTTGCAAAATAGCTCAAGCTCAGTCAGATTGGATAGAGAGCGTCTGTGAACAGCAATATTCAAGTCTTGCCAGAGATTCTCAATTGGATTTAGATCTGGACTTTGACTGGGCCATTCTAACACATGAATATGCTTTGATCTAAACCATTCCATTGTAGCTCTGGCTGTATGATTAGGGTCACTGTCCTGCTGGAAGGTGAACCTCCGCCCCAGTCTCAAGACTCCAACAGGTTTTCTTCCAAGATTGCCCTGTATTTGGCTCCATCCATCTTCCCAACAACTCTGACCAGCTTCCCTGTCCCTGCTGAAGAAAAGCATCCCCACAGCATGATGCTGCCACCACCATGTTTCACAGTGGGGATGGTGTGTTCAGGATGATGTGCAGTGTTAGTTTTCCGCCACACATAGCGTTTTGCATTTAGGCCAAAAACTGACCAGAATACCTTCCTCCACATGTTTGTTGTGTCCCCCACAT
This sequence comes from Okamejei kenojei, assembly GCA_035221665.1. NCBI lineage: Eukaryota > Metazoa > Chordata > Chondrichthyes > Rajiformes > Rajidae > Okamejei > Okamejei kenojei. The sequence continues at coordinate 50,609 of JAVHYY010000287.1, read as the reverse complement.
GGCTTGTGGCAAACTGCAAACGGGACTTCTTATGGCTTTGTTTCAACAATGGCTTTCTTCTTGCTACTCTGTAGGGCCCGAGTTGTGGAGTGCACGACTAATAGTTGTCCTGTGGACAGATTCTCCCACCTGAGTTGTGGATCTCTGCAGCTCCTCCAGAGTTACCATGTGCCCCTTGGCTACTTCTCTGATCAATGCTCTCCTTGCCCGGCATGTCAGTTTAGGTGGACGGCCATGTCTTGGTAGGTTTGCAGTTGTGCCATACTCTTTCCATTTTTCGATGATGGATTGAACAAGTGCTCCGTGAGATGTTCAAAGCTTGTGATATTTTTTATAACCTAACCCTGCTTTAAACTTCTCCACAACCTTATCCCTGACCTCAATGGTGTGTTCCTTGGACTTCACAACACTGTTTGTTCACTAATGTTCTCTAACAAACCTCTGAGGCCATCACAGAACAGCTGTATTTATACTGAGATTAGATTACACACATGTGGACTCTATTTACTAATTAGGTGACTTCTGAAGGCAATTGGTTGCACTGGATTTTATTTAGGGATATCAGAGTAAAGGGGGCTGAATACTTTTGCATGCCACACTTTTCAGTGTTTTATTTGTAAAAAAATTTGAAAACCATGTATAATTTTCCTTCCACTTCACAATTATGCAGCACTTTGTGTTGGTCTATCACATAAAATCCCAATAAAATAGATGTACGTTTGTGGTCGTAACGTGACAAAATGTGGAAAAGTTCAAGGGGTATGAAAACTTTTGCAAGCCACTGTATAGTGAGAGGGCAGGAACGGGATACTGATTGTGAATGATCAGCCATGATCCCAGTGAATGGCGGCACTGGCTCCAAGGGCTGAATGGCCTCCTGTAACTATTGTCTATTGACGGGCAGGGGAAGGGACGCTCACCACCGATGCTGCCACAGGCTGGACATGTGGGTGAAACCCTCGCCACACTCAGTACACACAAAGGGTCACTCTCGGTGTGTATCCGCTGGTGAAACCACAGTCCCCGTGCGCTCTTGAAACGCTTGCCGCAGTGGGAGCAGGTGAAGGGGCGCTCGCCGGTGCGGGTGCGCAGTCTCCCTCTCTCTCTCTCACACACACACGCTCTCTCTCTGCCCACAGCACCCGCTCTTGATCTTAAACCATGTATTGTGCTTTTGTAAGTAATTTACTGTGCATTTGTATGTAATTTATTGTGCTTTTATAATTTATTGTGGGGAGGCAAGCTCAGCCTTCCAAGCCTCAATCCCAGCTCAGCTTATTTCATCGGAAAGACATTTATTTCATTGGAATACAACTTGGCTCCAGCGGGTTAACGAGCCAAAGTCCTTGTTTACCACAGCCGGAGTCTTGCGGACGTCCACGGGTGGAGAATGAGATCCCACCTTTCGGAGTTGAGGGGGAATGGCCGGTGGACAGGAAGCGGTGATCCCGGATTAATCCTGATGCCTTTCACCAGCCAGAAGAAGACAGCGGAATAACGAAGAGATGGGCCACGGGGGGGGGGGGGGGCTGTCGATGACTGATCGGCTCGGACCTTGCATCCCATCCAAAGTATGGAACCGTATTCTCTACAGGGCCAAGGAGGGCTTATATTAGGAACACCTCCATCTGTTTGGACGAGGGAATTAAATGCAACATCTCGAAGTTTGCGGATGACACGAAGCTGGGGGGTAGTGTTAGCTGTGAGGAGGATGCTAGGAGGCTGCAACATGACTTGGATAGACTGGGTGAGTGGGCAAATGCATGGCAGATGCAGTATAATGTGGATAAATGTGAGGTTATCCACTTTGGTGGCAAAAACAGGAAGGTAGACTATTATTTGAATGGTGACCGATTAGGAAAAGGGGAGATGCAGCGAGACGTGGGTGTCATGGTACACCAGTCATTGAAAGTAGGCATGCAGGTGCAGCAGGCTGTGAAGAAAGCGAATGGTATGTTGGCATTCATAGCAAAAGGATTTGAGTACAAGAGCAGGGAGGTTCTACTGCAGTTGTATAGGGTCTTGGTGAGGCCACACCTGGAGTATTGCGTACAGTTTTGGTCTCCTAATGTGAGGAAAGACATTCTTGCCATAGAGGGAGTACAGAGAAGGTTCACCAGACTAATTCCTGGGATGGCACAACTTCCATATGAAGAAAGACTGGATAGACTCGGCTTGTACGTGCTGGAATTTAGAAGATTGAGGGGTGATCTCATAGAGACTTACAAAATTCTTAAGGGGTTGGACAGGCTAGATGCAGGAAGATTGTTCCCGATGTTGGGGAAGTCCAGGACAAGGGGTCACAGTTTAAGGATAAGGGGGAAGTCTTTTGGGACTGAGATGATAAAATCATTTTTCACACAGAGAGTGGTGAATCTGTGGAATTCTCTGCCACAGAAGGTAGTTGAGGCCAGTTCGTTGGCCATATTTAAGATGTGGCCCTTGTGGCTGAAGGGATCAGGGGGTATGGAGAGAAGGCAGGTACAGGATATTGAGTTGGATGATCAGCCATGATCATATTGAATGGCGGTGCAGGCTCGAAGGGCCAAATGGCCTGCTCCTGCACCTAATTTCTATGTTTCCCACCACGGATGGCTGACCTGCTGAGTTCTACCGGCCCTTTGGAGGGGAATGGGCAGGCACGTGTCAGGTCTGGATCCTTCTTCGGGCTGATGGGAGTCAGGGGAGAAAGCTGGAAAAAAGACATGGGCTCGGGACAGACTCCAGGACTGGGGGGGGGGGGGGGGGGGGGGGGGGGGTTGGGGAAGAAAGAGTCTCCTTAATTTGGAAAATTCAATGTTCATGTTATTGGACTTTAAGCTGTGAGGTTCTGTTCCTCCAGTTTGTGTGTCACCTCACTCTGGCAACAGAGGAGGCCCAGGACAGAAAGATCAGTGTGGGAGTGGGAAGCGGAGTTAAAATGGTTGACAACCAGGAGATCCAGCAGGCCTTGGTGGACCGAGCGCAAGTGTAGGGTGAAATGTACGCCCAGTCTAGATACTAGGAACAAGATACTGGTTTACAAAAAGAGACACAATCTCCTGGAGTAACTTGCACCTCTGGGGAGCACGGACAGGCAACATTCTAGGTCAGGACCCTTCTTCAGACTGCTTGGTGTGGGGGGTGGAGAAAGTTGGAAAGGAGAGGTGGGAGTGGTCGCCTTAGATTCACTTCCCTCTACAGATACGGCCAAACCCACTGAGTTCCTCCATCGTTTTAGAGGGAATGAACAGACGACGTTATGAGTCTGAGGCCTTCTTCAGACTGATTGGAGAGGGTGGAGGGAGGAAGCTGGAAAAGAGAGATGGTGGCTGAACAAAACCTGGCAAGTGATCTGTGGACACAAAATTCTGGAGTAACTCAGCAGGGCAGGCAGCATCTCTAGAGCGATGGAATGGGGTGACATTTCAGGTTGAGACCCTTCGTCACAAGTGATAGGTGGATATAGGTGAAGGAGCAAACTACAGATGCTGGAATCTTGCATTGAACACAATTTAGTTAGATGCACAGAATCTGTTACCCAGAGTGTGGGAATAGAGGACCAGAGGACATTGGTTCAAGGTGAAGGGGAAAAGATTTAATAGGAATCGGAGGATTACATTTTACACACAAAGGGTGGTGGGTGTATGGAACAAGCTGCCAGAGGAGGTGGTTGAGGCTGATACTATCACTACGTTTAAGAAACAGTTAGACAGGTACATGGATAGTAAAAGTTTGGAAGGATATGGACCAAACGCAGGCAGGTGGGACTAGTGTATCTGCGACATGTTGGTAGGTGTGGGGCCAGTTGGGCCGAAAGCCTGTATCCACGCCAAGGATCCTATAGCGAGCAAGATAGCCCACTCGACGAAAAAGACGTAGTAGGGTCATGGGCAGATTCATGGGTAATCTCCGGCCCCATTTCCGTAACCAGCTTCCGTTTTCGCACTCCTATCTTTGCTTTCATATTGCTATTATTTTACCAAATACCACAGTTGTGAACAGTGTGATCAATTGAATTACAGAGTGCAAATGTAATAAACATCAACTCAAACACAGCACATGAGCCATTTAAAAATAAATATATATATATATCGCTCGCGCGCCTTTTTTTTAATTAGAATTATAATTCATTGACATTAATCATTTGACAAAAAAAATTCAGAATTATGAATTAACAGAATTATGCATAATAGGTCTAACACTATATCACACACACAAAACTGTTCCCCGCAAGGCCGATTACACTGCGAGAGGGATTTACAAAGTTTGGGTCAGGTCGGGTTACGAAAATGGCCCGAAGAAAGGGCTGACGTTTCCGCTCCGTAGCATACTACACGTCAGCCCATTGATTTTAGCAGGGTGTGTACTATCTTGCTCGTTATAGGATCTTTGATCCACACTGTATGACTCTAACATGAAGTGCTGGAGTAACTCAGCAGGTCAGGCAGCATCTGAGGAGGATCATGGACAGGTGACATTTCGGGTTGCTTTAAAAAAGAAGGAACTGCAGATGCTGGGTTTACAAAAAAGGACACAAAATGCTGTAGTACTCGGGGCAGGCAGCATCTTGGGCACAAAATGCTGGAGTAAACTCAGACAGGCAGCATCTATCGGCTAGATGAGAAGGAATGGATGACGTTTTGGGTCGAGACTGAAGAGGGTCCCTCGACCGAAACGTTACCCAATCCTTCCAGCACTTTGCGTCTACCTAAACAGTGCCTATGCACGTCACGGTATGCCAGCAGGGCTGGAGGAGCGGGCAAAAGGCCTTGCCACAGAGCGGGCAAGTGAAGGGGCACTGGCTGGGGCTGGTGTGGACTCGCCGCGTGCTCCAGCAGGTGGTCAAGGCGGGTGAAGCCCTCACCACAGGACAGGGAGATCTTTTGAGGATGTAACTAGGAAAATGGACAAGGGAGAGCCAGCGGATGTAGCCAATTATTATCTAAAATAGCGGTCAAGTTGGAAAAAAGGGAAGTACAACGGAATCCGTGTTCATCAGTCACTGAAAGTAAGCATGCATGTACAGCAGGCAGTGAAGAAGCGAATGGGCCTGTTGGCCTTCATAACAAGATGAGTTGTGTACGGAGCAAAACAGTCCTTCTGCAGTTGTTACAGGCCCTAGTAGACCACACCTGGAGTATGCTGGTGTGGTTTTGGTCTCCAAATTGAGGAAGGAATTCTTGCTATTGAGGGAGTACAGCCTCTTGGTTCACACAGATTAACTCCCGGGATGTGCGGACTGTCAAATGCATGAGAAGGAGAGTGATTCTTATTGAACATTGTAAGGATTATTAAGGGTTTGGACCGCTTAGAAGCTGGAAACCTACCATGTTCCCGTGTTCGTGGAGTCCAGAAACCAGAGCCACAGTTTAAGAATAAGGAGTAAGCCATTTAGAAAGGAGATGAGGAAATACCCTTTTCACACAGAGAGTTGTGAGTCTGTGGAATCTGTGCCTCCGAAGGCAGCGGAGGGCCAAAAGGCCAATCTCTGGATGCTTTAAAAAGAGAGTTAGATAGAGCTCTTAAAGATAACGGAGTCAGGAGATATGGTGAGAGGGCAGGAAAGGGGTACTGGATTGTGCCATGATCAAAGGACATGGCAGCGCTGCTCGGAAGGGTGAACAGCC
>JAVHYY010000287.1:0-40000 GCA_035221665.1 Okamejei kenojei | reverse complement strand
TTTTATTTCACTAATTGACCCTCCTCTATTTTTACAGCTGCAGTTGGGGAAAATAAGGTATTTAATACATCCAAGAAAGTTTAGGTTGCCTATATGCCGATCAATGTATATAGTGCTTGCTTGTTTCCACAGTGTCTTTAAATCCGTGGTACAATCTGCACTAGTTAAAACTCATTCTCATGGCCACAATAACGGGGCGGGAAACCTGGAAAGAAACCCTCAGCTAATTAAAACCGTACCACAGGGCCCACGGCGAAGTGTTTTGTGTGGTGTGTGTGTGTGTGTGTGTGTGTGTGTGTGTGTGTGTGGTTGTGTGTTGTGTGTGTGTGGTGTGTGTGTGTGTGTGTGTGTGAGTGTGTGTGTGTGTGTGTGTGTGTGCGAGCGCTGCGTCCAACAAGAAAGTGCAAACCCCTCTTCCTCCCGCCTTCTACACCGTTTGGTAATGATTTCTCGTCCCTACACAATGCAACTCCAATGCACCAATCTCAAATGGGCTTTCAAAGCTGCCGAGGCGAGTGGCCGGTATGAACTCACGATGGGACGTTTGCCAACGGTAACAGCAGCATGAAGGGTTGCTGCCCCCTGCACCAATACTGAAGGTGCTGTTCCTCAAGTTCTGCGTGTCCCACAATCCTGGTGTTTTGGAACACAATGCGGGAGTAGGGAGCGCTGATCAGGGGGGGGGGGGGTTAAAAATTTTGTCCCTGTAGGTTTTGCTCCTGGGCCGCGACCGAAATGCCCATTCGCGGTACAGGCACCGGGCGTTCGCTGGTCTACAACCAGAGTCGACTTGCCTGCCCCTATTTCCGGGCCCTAACGTCCGGTCTTTTGCGTGCACATACAGAGGGGAACACACGGTGTCCCACGGGGATGCTGGAGGCCTTCCGTCAATGCTGGTCGCCATGGGGGCTGAGAACGAGGGGGAGAGTGGGGAAGGTGGGAGAAGTGCGAGAAAAGAACGGGCGAGGGGGAGAGAGGCTCGAGAAGGCCGAGAATGCGAGAAAAACTGCAGATGCTGGATAACTCGAAGGTAACACAAAATGCTGGAGATACTCAGCTGGTGAAGCATCATCTAGGAAGAGAAGAATGGTGATGTTTTGTGCCGAGACCCAAAAGTATGAGGAGATGGTCTCGTCCCAAAAGCATAGGTCATTCGGCTCTTCAAAAATATCGAAGTCGGCAGTGCCACGAAACAAGTTTTGTAGCAGATAGAAACTGTCGAGGTTCGTGTTGTGCAGCTGTTCACGACAATTGGGAGGATGCAACGGAGTCGGGTCACGACCGGCGTGACCCAACTGTTGCCATGCTACTACCCGTTTTATCGACTGGGGAGAACCATACGCAATGAACGCAGGTAAGCACTTACCAGTTGGTTTCCAGTGAAGCGGCGGGCCCGTGAAAAACTGCCAAAATTGTCAATATTTTGGCGCTGTGACATAATATGGACGGGTTTACCATTTACCCTATTGTAGAATTCTAAAAGTGAGGATAAATGATTGCTAGAGAGATGTGGCAGCGGAAGGGACAACAACAGCTAAAGTGGTTGGCGAACATTGGTCGTGCAGATATCAAGATGGAAAATATTGGGAATTATAACCTATGCAAAGAGGTAGTTTTAAAACTGGCCAATATTAGTTGGTATTTTGATTCGGGTCAAAAAAACGCGAAGTTTTTTCCAGCGGCAATATTACTTGGTATTTTTCTTCTTTTTTCCGTATTTTTGTTTCGCCATTGACTTTACGTAGAAAAACTGCGGTCAATCGTTCTTTCCCGGTGGCGCTATGGAGCAGTAAGCCACAGCACCAGCCAGCTGCTCCGCAAAATTCTTCAAAAAAAACGGGGATTTAAAACAGATTTAAAAGCACTTATACCTAACCGATCGACTGCTTTTCATCACTGTCCTGTCCCTCCGCCTCAACACAACAACAAAAAACAACCGACGGTACCGGCTGACCACGTCATCAGCCCCCTGTCTGCGACGAATTATGACGGCACGGAGCCCTACCGAGAGAAAACGAAGGGTAAAAAAAAAAAAAAAAAAACCCGGACGAGACGGGAGAGAAGGCCTTGGAGAAGCCTCGACCCCCTCGAGTAAGGGCCAAGCTCCGTGGAAGACGTTTTCTGATTCCCCAGGAAAGCAGCACAGGAGGGTGAGGACTTGAGAATCTTTATATTTCTCATCAGATGGCTGATTTAAAAAAAAAACGTGAGATTTCAAGGCAGAAATGAAAGATATAAAGAAAGAAATGAAAGTAATACAGGAAGATATAAAGGAATAAATATCTCAAATTAATAATCATATGGACTTGATGAAAAATCAATGGTGTGAATTTCAAAAAGATACAAAGACGCAAATTGATTAATAAGATTCAAGAAAGAATCAAAATATTGAAAGAATGAAATCATTGATAGGATTAATAACCGGAACCAAGATGGAGGGTAAACTTGAAAAATGTTAAAAAAGACTTTAAACATAAGATTGACCCTATTGCAAAAGTGGTCGAACATCACAAGTTTGATGGCATTAAAAACCTTGAAAAGATAGCGGAGGGCTAGTACTGTGTCTACAGCAAAGCTGATAACAAACAAGAACGTCTACTGGAGTTGTTATCCAAAGTAACAGATAAATGCACGCAGCTGGAAGGCTATCCAAAGAAGGCAGAACTTGAGGATTGCAGGGATTCCTGAAGGTTAGAGAAACACGAAGACACTCGAGAATCACATCACTGCTAAATTACAGCAAGCTGTTTTATCTTGGATGATATGCCTGTTTTAGCTCGTGCAAACACCGAGTCGGCAGAAGACAGACCAGTACAAAAAACGCCCCCCCAAGACAAATCATTGTCAAGTTACAATATGATTTCACCCTCGAGGACATTATGGTGCGAAGAGCCTCGAGAACAAGAATCTGATGTTTATTCTAGGACAATGAAAGATTATCTATCGCTACAGACTATCCCCACCAGAGGTTGCCAAAAAACGAAAAGCGTTTAACGAAGCCAAAAACCATGAGGGGTGTAGAAAACCTTGAGATACGGTCCTGAATTAACCAAACCCGCCCATCTTTAAAGAGTTTACTTATAACAACGTGGAACACTTTTTCTAGACTCCAAACAGAAGCAATGGAATCTTGCAAAGCAGTTTGACACTTGACAAACCACCTACAAGCAAATATACTGCCTTTATTCTATTTTTAAAGACCTAGCACGGTCTCTTAACACTTTATGAAACATTAATACCTACAAACATGGAATTAGAAGAAATCAGAAGGAATGGGACAATGTCGTATGGAAGAAATTGTTTTCCTCCCCCCCCCCCCCTTCCCCCCGATTGGAAGAAGCTCACACCGAACATTGACAATTATTCATAATATACAACTAACATAAACAAAATAACACACCTACTAAAAATTATAACGCGGTTTTATTATTACTATGACTGTTATTAAAACCAAGACCTCAGTCTGCACCATCGCTAACTAATACTACTAATAATTAATAAATCTTATGTCCAGTTACATATGGGGATATCCCTCCCTCAATATATTTCTCCCTTTTTTAATAATGACATCTATTTTTTTGTATTTTAAAAAAAAAAAAAAAAATTTTCTTTAACTGTGGCTTTATAATTTGGATTTTTTTTTAAACTAGGGGCCGCATAGATATATATACTTTTAATGATGTTTTTTTTTTTAATATCACTCTTTTCTCATTTCTTTAATACTATATTCCCGTTAAAAATATTACTTATGGAATAATAATTCCTTAAAATTATGAGCTGGCTAAATTAATAACATCAATGCCGGAAGCCTTTATTAATTAATGGCCAACACAACTTGGCTTTCCCCACAAACTACAAATATTTTATTTGTAGTTCAATTCTATTCTTTATACACCTTTCTAAGCTTTTTATTCACTTCTCATTATGTTTTTTATGTTACTATAATCTTTCCAGTTTGAATGAGCTTAATATACTGGAACACAATGTGAGGATACACTCGTGAAGCACATAAGAGAGTTATCTAAAATTCATCTACTCGGTGTTTCGGATTATTAATTGTAAGGTTAAAGTCTATGCGCGTGGCGGACCCTTGGACCCTATTCTAATTCCCCACAAATCTAAAAATGCAGGATTTAAAAAAGAAATATTTGGGGGAACGAGGGATTAACCTTTTGCAGTGGAATGTTAAAGGTATCAATGAACCAATAAAAAGAGGAAAAATATTGACACACTTAAAGGCAATGAAAGCTGATGTTAATTTACATTCAAGAAACTCACCTAAAGAATCCAGACGCTGAAAATAGGCTGAAAGCTAAATGGATAGATAAATATACCACTCTTAACCTTTACAACACAAATCAAGAGGCGTAGCAATATTAAAATTTCGTAAAGGTACTTATTTAATGCATATACGCTCTACTCAATATCTGATAAAGATGGCAGATACATTATTGTAATAGGAGAAATACAATAGGGAAAAAAATGATTTTGATTAAACATCTATGGTCCCCAAAATTTGATAGTCCTTTATTCTTTAAGAAAGTAACTTAAATAATATTCCAGAATTAACACACTACAATTTGATAATTGGAGGAGAAATTGTACATTAGACCCTTATTAGATAGAACTCTTCAAAACAAAGGAAAACTAAATCGCACTCTCAGTGATTTATTAACGCCACGCATCCATTCAAACGTCCTAACATTAAAGATGTTTGGAGAACAGAAAATCCTACTGGACGAGCCTAACCAACCAAATTCCTCTACCGCCATTACAAACTAAAAACCTATCAAGAATAGATTTACTTTTCCAAGAAGAATCAAAGCTTATTTCACTTACTTACGCATCCAAATATCATAATATTATAATTTCAGATCACGCACCATTAACATTTAAAATTCTAAAATAAATGGTAAAACAGGAAATCTCGGACAATGGAAACTTAATCCACAAATTTTAAAAAAATAAAACAACTCAGGAATACATCATAACTCAGATTAAGAGTGTTTTTTGAAATAAATGATCAACCAGAAATATCTCGCTCTTTATTATGGGAAACATTTAAAGCATAATCTTCGAGAATTATGATTTCTTCACAAGCAATTCCATAATAAGAAGATTCGGAAGGAACAACATGACTTAAAGGGAAGATCAAACAATTAGATATACAGAATGCAACAAAAATCAGATATAATACATACATAATTAAAATTGTAACATTGAAGTATATCAATTAAATAAAATATATACTGATCAAGTTTTAAAATACAACCAATCATACTAAAACAATTGTTGTTTGAATTTGGAGACAAACCACAAAAACTATTGGCTCGACAATTACTGGAAAATTGAAGCGGAAAAAATTATACATAGGGATTAATCACAAAACGGTGAATTATTAATACAACCCAGGATGAAAGATTTATGCAATGTAAAAAATTTGTATACTGGTACACAACATCGATGTGAGAAATAAAACAGAAATAGAATGCCTTTTTTAAATGTATGTAACTTAAAGAATTAGATTTACAAAATAGAGAACCATTTTTACAAATGCCGATATTTCAATAAAAGAAATCCAAGAATCTATTAAATCTTTAAAAAATGGTAAAACTTTAAAACTAACTCCAGGACCAGATGGTATAGGCTCGAATTTTATAAAATTTTTCATGCCCAAATGGTCCCATATTTAAAATCATTATATGAACAGATATATATACAATAAATTACCAGACACATTGAACGAAATCTATTAAACACTTATAACCCAAAATAAATAAAGATTTGGATGATCCAGGATCGTATAGAGCAATTGCTTTATTAAATACCGATCAAAAAATTTTAACAAAAATTACCCTTGCACAAAGACTAAGCAAAATTGTTAATGAATTAATTCATCCTGATCAAACAGGAATTTAATACCTAAAAGATATTCTTCATATAATTTAAGAACGGTTATTTAATATAAATATATACTCGAAAAGAAGTGATAAAAAAGACTTAGTAGTCATCTCGTTGGATGCAGAAAAAGCTTTTGAACCAGGTGGAATGGCCTTATCTATTTTTCGGTGATGGAAGCCTTTAAGCTTGGTGATAAGTTTACTACTTGGATTAAAATTATTATACGCAAATCCAACAGCTAGAATAATAACAAATTATATGTTTATCAACTAAGTTTAGTTTAATCCTCGAGGTTTGTAGACAAGGCTGTCCTTTATATCACCATTACTGTTTGCGTTAGCAATCGAACCCCTTGCTCAAAGGGTAAGACTACATCCAGAAATATATGGATACGATACTAAAGATACTAAGAATAAAATCTCGTTATATGCGGACGATATATTACTTTATATTACAAAACCGGAAATAAGTATCTGTAATTTGTTAAAACTAATAAACGGAATTTGGTTTAAATTTCAGGATATAGCATCAATTGGAATAAAAGTGAACTTAATGCCAATAACCATTAATAATTTACAGATATTACAACAATTTCCTTTCAAGAATAACAAATGAAAATATTAAATATCTTGGTATTTTTGTTACAAAAAGATTTGACCTCTTTATTTAAATCTAAATTTCCCGTTATTATTGAATAAATTAAATAAAAATATCTTATATGGAAAAGCTTACCTATCTCAATGTTTAGGTAAAATAAACGCAATAAAAATGATTTTCCCTCCCACAATTATTATATTTATTTTCAATCAATCCCGATATATCTTTCTAAAAATTTCTTTTAAAAAAGTAAGACTCAATAGTCACTAACTTTATTTGGGGACTACAAAAATCATAGAATAAATAAAAAACCATTTATGTAAAGCTAAAATAAACGGTGGCTTAGCTTTACCAAATTTTATGTTCTATATATTGGGCAGTTAATATTAGAAATATGATTTTGGGTTAGGAGAAATAGATAATAAACCAAATTGGTTTAAAAATGGGAAAGAGAAGACTGTTTCCATTTGAAATTAGCTCTATAATATTTGCTAATATTAATGTACCTAAGAAAACTTATAGTGAAAATCTATAATAGAAAGGTGGAATACGTATTTGGAAAACAAATAAAGAAAACACTAAAACTAAAATTTATAACCGCTAGCTCTTACAATTGCCAATAATTTTACGTTTAAACCGTCAATGATTGGATAAAGCTTTTATACAATGGAAAAATAAAGGAATTCTAAACATAGGGGATCTTTATAAGGATAATTCCATTTCTTTCATTTCAAGAAGCCTTACAACAAACTTACGGGCTTCATAATAATGAATATTTCAGATAATTTACAAATCAGAAACTATATTTTCCGCAAATACACAAGAACTTAGAAATAGAAAGAGTGAAATTTTAGATGAATGCTTGAATAAAACACCCAAATACAGAAAAAATGATATCATACATTATAATATTTTGTTGGAAAGTGATATCCCATCATCGGAAATACATAGACAGCGCTGGGAAAATGAACTAAGTCAAATAATAAGTCCAGAAATATGGGAAGTAAAGCCTACACACATATACATTATTGCTCTTTAAAAACGCTAAACATGCACTTATACAGTTTAAAATCTTACATAGATTTTAACATTATTCTAAATCTAAACTACCATAATATATTTCCAAAACTATCACCTATATGTGATAAATGTCAAATCATGGAAGCAACTCTGTCACACTCATTTACTAATTGTACGAAGATTTTAACAATATTGGAATGAAATATTCAAAACAATCTCGAAAGTTATTAATATTACTATGATTTATGACCCAAAGTTAATCATACTTGGAATACCGGAAATGGAAACAAATAATTTACAAGGAATCATAGAACTTATTAATCGACTATTCTTAAATAATTGGGAAAAAATTAATAATAAAATTTTTGGAAAGGCCCTGTACCCCAACAATTAAAATTGTGGAATACAGAAATGACGGAGACACTTCACTTGGAGAGATTGAGACTTGTCCTCATGGACAGGTTAGATCTCTTCAAGGAGATATGGTCTCCCTATATTAAATATCTACAGGGTCACAACGGTTTCGGCGCAGGACTTGACTGAGGCCTGAATATCTGAGTGGATGAAGAAATACACATAACAAATCATGAATGTAATCTCCAAGATTGGATTACTTAGTAATACTTCAATCTCCATCAAACACTTTTCACACTTTCCTTTCTACTTTCTATTCCCTTTTTTCTATCTCTCTATCTTTAATTAAGGAAAAAATTATAGAAACATACTATATAAATTTTTTAATATGTACACACTTATTTCTGTTGTATGAAAAAGATTATAGATGTCTTAACACTTGTAATTATATAAAACTATGTACTTTCAATTATACCATAACTATGAAATATAAAATTAACAATAATACAAACATTAAATTAATATTTTGATAACATTATGAATATTAAAAAAAATGGTTGTTTAAGATTGGGTACTATGCGTAGTTAAATTAGCGGGGATTTCTATTTGGTAATTAGAAGAATATCTATGATTTGAGAAATCTAAGTGTATTAACTTAATTAGGATATACTACATATACCCCAAATATATAAAATAAATAATAACGAATGTATAATGGATAATACTACAATTATCATAAATAGTACTAATTAATAATCAATACGTTATAATTTTACACATTGTATAAATCTCAATGTCGTTATAAGAGTGTACTTGGTATATACTGTTTCTACAATAAAAAAATATTTAAAAAAAAAAAAAAAAAAAAAAAAAAACTGGCGGTCAATCACAAAGCTCCAAGTGTGAATCTTAGGAATTATTACCTAATAAGGTAGTTTTACTGGGCAATTTTAGTTCGTATTTTGATTGGTCAAAAAAAGCGCAGTTTCCAGCGGGCAATATTACTTGGTATTTTTTCTTCTTTCCGGTTTTCCGCCATTGACTTTACGTAGAAAAACTGCGGTCAATCACAAAGCTCCAAGTGTGAATCTTAGGAATTATTTTAATTTACGTTGGGATAGGTAATAATTATAATATTGACTGGCTTCTTTTGGGAGACACCAGGAAATATTGCCCGCACTGAAATCATATTGCCCTAGTCTTCGACTCGGGCAATATGATTTCAGTTTGGGCAATATTTCCTGGTGTATCCCTCAAGGCCAGTCAATATTATATAATTAGCGCATTTGCTCACTGCATTTCATCAACAATTGGTGAGAAGGCAGGCACGAGTTATTGATTGGAGACGATTAGCCATGATCACAAATATATGGCGGTGCTGGCTCGAAGAGCCAAATTGCCTCTTCCTGCACTTATTTTCTATGTTTAACAGTAAGGCATTATTTGTGTTTTTTCTTGAATGCTTTGGTATCCAAACAGCTTCAGAAGTGTTAAATCTGGCTTTAAAATTTTAACATCGCCCATGTTTCTCAAATGGGTTTTTACATACAAAAAGAAAAAGCTTCTGAAGCAAAATTTATCATTACAAAAAAATTGCAAACCATATGTGTTTTTTTATTTACATTTCACTCAGATACAAGCCAAAAAATGGCATAATTGTTAGTTGTTAATTGGGCATAATCAACTTCAGCAAATTGACACTATCTTTGAAAGGGAGTGGGTGTTTAAGCTGTCCGGACAGTTTATTATTTGCCAAAATATACATCTCAATAGCACAATGATAGAAAACTTACTTTTCCACACATCACTTGTAAGTCTGGAGATTTTTTTTAATGATGAATTTAGCTTCAGAAGCGTTTTCTTTTTGCATGTAAAAATCTACTTCGGAATCATGGGTGATTTTACAGCCAGATTTATCACTTCAATCTAATCCATTCGGCCTTTAATCCATTCAATTTACCTAACACCACTTGCCGGCTAACCTGGATTTCACTCAGTTCCCCCATCTCATTTGAGCCCCGGTCCCCTGCTATTTCCGGCAGAGTATTTATGTCTTCCTTTGGTTCTGTCTTCACTAAGGAAGACATAAATCATCTGCCGGAAATAGCAGGGGACCGGTGGTCAAATGAGATGGAGGAACTGGGTGAAATCCAGGTTAGCCGGGAAATGGGGTTAGGTAAATTGAATGGATTAAAGGCCGATAAATCCCCAGGGCCAGATAGGTTGCATCCCAGAGTACTTAAGAAATAAGTAATTAGCCCCAGAAATAGTGGATGCATTAGTGATAAATTTTCAAAACTCTTTAGATTCTGGAGTAGTTCCTGAGGATTGGAGGGTAGCTAATGTAACCTCACTTTTTAAAAAGGGAGGGAGAGAGAAAACGGGGAATTACAGACCAGTTAGTCTAACATCGATAGCGGGGAAACCACTAGAGTCAGTTATTAAAGATGGGATAGCAGCACATTTGGAAAGTGGTGAAATCATTGGACAAAGTCAGCATGGATTTATGAAAGGTAAATCATGTCTGTTGAATCTTACAGAATTTTTTGAGGATATAACTAGTAGAGTGGATAAGGGAGAACCTGTGGATGTGTTATATCTGGACTTTCAGAAGGCTTTCGACAAGGTCCCACATAAGAGATTAGTATACAAACTTAAAGCACATGGTATTGGGGGTTCAGTATTGATGTGGATAGAGAACTGGCTGGCAGACAGGAAGCAAAGGGTAGGAGTAAACTGGTTATTTTCAGAATGGCAGGCAATGACTAGTGGGGTACCGCAAGGATCAGTGCTGGGACCACAGCTATTTACAATATATATTAATGATCTGGATGAGGGAATTGTATGCAACATCTCCAAGTTTGCGGATGACATGAAGCTGGGGGGGCAGTGTTAGCTGTGAGGAGGATGCTAGGAGGCTGAAAGGTAACTTGGATAGGTTGGGTGAGTGGGCAAATGCATGGCAGATGCAGTATAATGTGGATAAATGTGAGGTTATTGAATAAAGGCTACTGTAAATTGATAAATGCAGGCTTTGAAGAAAGCGAATGGTATGTTGGCATTCATAGCAAAAGGATTTGAGTACAAGAGCAGGGAGGTTCTACTGCAGTTGTACAGGGTCTTGGTGAGGCCACACCTGGAGTATTGCGTACAGTTTTGGTCTCCTAATGTGAGGAAAGACATTCTTGCCATAGAGGGAGGACAGAAAAGGTTCACCAGACTGATTCCTGGGATGGCAGGACTTCCATATGAAGAAAGACTGGATAGATTTGGCTTGTACTCGCTGGAATTTGGAAGATTGAGGGGGCATCTTATAGCGACTTACAAAATTCGTAAGGGGTTTGACAGGCTAGATGCAGGAAGATTGTTCCAGATGTTGGGGAACTCCTGAACAAGGGGTCACAGTTTAAGGATAAGGGGGAAGTCTTTTAGGACCGAGATGAGAAAATAATTTTTCACACAGAGAGTGGTGAATCTGTGGAATTCTCTGCCACAGAAGGTAGTTGAGGCCAGTTCGTTGGCTATATTTAAGAGGGAGTTAGATGTGGCCCTTGTGGCTAGAGGGATCAGGGGGCATGGAGAGAAGGCAGGTACAGGATACTGAGTTGTATGACCAGCCATGATCATATTGAATGGCAGTGCAGGCTCGAAGGGCCAAATGGCCTACTCCAGCACCTATTTTCTATGTTTCTATGTTTCTGAAACGTTTTAGGTACCAAAGGAAAGAAAAAGCACAAATAATGCCTTACTGTTGAAGTGAGCAAACGCGATAATTCCCAATATTTTCAATCTTTAAATCTGCACGGACGGTCCGCCAAGCACTTTAGCTGTTGTTGTCTCTTCAGCTCTCGCTTCTCTACCATAATTTCTACTTACTTTTTGAATTCTGAAGTAGGATAAATGTCTCTCACTCCCGATTTCCACAGTTATTTACAGCGCAAAAAATGACCATTCCTGCGTTTTTTAACGGGCAAGTACGCGTTTCGTGTATTAACAGTATATTCCGGAAGCTGCCGTGTAATCCACACAGATTGTGCTGGTCCGTGCGTCACGCCCTTTGACCAGATGACCTTACGTGCAACCCCCATAGGTGCAGGAGCAGGCCATTCAGTCCTTCGAGACAGCACCGCCATTCACTGTGATCACGGCTGATCATCCACAATCAGTACCCCATTCCTGCCTTCCCCCCCATATCCCTTGACTCTGCTATCTTTAAGACCCACTGCTTTCTGAGGCAGAGAATTCCAGATTCACAAACCTCTGGGCTCTGTTCAAAATGGCCTTCACCCTTGGTAACTCAAATGTTTCATGTTTTATGTGTCATTCTTAATTGCTGCAGTATATCATGTTGTTACTTGCGAACGGAGCACCACGGCAAATACCTTGTATGTGTACAAACTTGGCCAATAAATGTGTTTATTCATTCATCTCACTGTACCCAAGGTAGACTGGAAAGGGATACTAGTAGGAGTCTGAAGAAGGATTTCGGCCCGAAACGTTGCCCATTTCATTCGCTCCATAGATGCTGCTGCACCCGCTGAGTTTCTCCAGTATTTTGTGCACCCTAGCAGGAATGATGGTGGAACAGCAATGGCAGGAATTTCTGGGCATAATCCGGAAGACGCAGGATCATTTCATACCAAAAAGGAAGAGAGAAAAAGGGTAGTAGGAGGCAACTGTGGCTGACAAGAGAAGTTAGGGATAGAATAAAACTAAAAGAAAAGATGTATAACACAGCAAAGAGTAGCCAGAAGCCAGAGGATTGGGAAACATTCATAGGACAACAGAAGGAAACACAACGGGCAATACGGGCTGGAAAGATGAAGCATGAGGGGAAGCTGGCCAGGAATGGAAAGAAGGACAGTAAAAGCTTCTTTAGATATGTTAATGGAAGAAGAGTAGCAAAATCAAGTGTGGGTCCCTTGAAGGCAGACACGGAAATGGCAACAAGGAAATGGCAGAAGAGTTGAATAGGTACTTCGGATCTGTCTTCACTAAGGAGGACACAAACAATCTCCCAGATGTACTGGAGGACAGAAGATCTAAGGGGGCAGAGGAACTGAAAGAAATGTTCATTAGGCGAGAAATTGTATTGGGTAGGATAATGGGACTGAAGGACGATAAATCCCCTGGGCCTGATGGTCTGCATCCCAGGGTCCTCAGGGAGGTGGCTCTAGAAATAGTGGACGCATTGGTGATAATTTTCCAATGTTCAATAGATTCAGGATAAGTTCCTGTGGATTGGAGGATAGCTAATGTTATCCCATTTTTCAAGAAAGGAGTGAGAGAGAAAACGGGGAATTACAGACCAGTTAGCCTGACTTCGGTGGTGGAAAAGATGCTGGAGTCAATTATTAAAGAGGTAATAGTGGAGCATTTGGATAGCAGTAAAATGATTAGTCCAACATGGATTTATGAAAGGAAAATCATGCTTGACTAATCTTCTGGAATCTTTTGAGGATGTGACAAGTATCTAGACTTTCAGAAAGCCTTTGATAAGGTCCTGTACGGAAGACTTGTGACTAAAATTAGAGCACATGGTATTGGGGGTAGGGTGTTGACGTGGATAGAAAATTGGTTGACAGACAGGAAGCAAAGAGTAGGAGCGAACGGGTCCTTTTTAGAATGGCAGGCAGTGGCGAGTGGAGTGCCGCAAGGCTTGGTGTTGGGGCCGCTACTGTTTACCATATATATTAATGATTTGGAAGAGGGAATTAGGAGCAGGTTTGCGGATGACACAAAGCTGGGTGGTAGTGTGAACAGTGAAGAGGATGTTAGGAGGTTGCAGGGTGACCTGGACAGGTTGAATGAGTGGGCAGAAGCGAGGCAGATGCAGTATAATATAGATAAATGTGAGGTTATCCACTTTGGGGGCAAAAACAAGGAGGCAGATTATTATCGCAACGGAGTTAGGTTAGGTTAGGTATGGGGCAGGTGCAGCGACACCTGGGCGTACTTGTACACCGGTCACTGAAAGTTGGGGTGTAGATACAGCAGGCAGTGAGGAAAGCTCTGGAATCTTGGCCTTCATAACAAGAGGATTTTAATATAGGAGTAGAGAGGTTCCTCTGCAGTTGTATAGGGCTCTGGTAAGACCACATCTGGAGTATCGTGTACAGTTTTGGTCTCCTAATTTGAGGAAGGACATCCTTGTGATTGAGGCAGTGCAGCATAGGTTCACAAGATTGATCCCTGGGATGGCGGGACTGTCATATGAGGAAAGATTGAAAAGACTAGGCTTATATTCACTGGAGTTTAGAAGGATGAGGGGGATCTTATAGAAACATATACAATTATAAAAGGACTGGACAAGCTAGATGCAGGAAAAGAGTTCCCAATGTTGGGCGAGTTCAGAAGCCATTTAAGACTGATGTGGGAAAAAACTTTTTCACCAAGGGAGTTGTGAATTTGTGGAATTCCCTGCCACAGAGGGCAGTGGAGGCCAAATCACTGGATGGATTTAAGAGAGAGTTAGATAGAGCTAGGGGCTAGTGAAATCCAGGGATATGGGGAGAAGACAGGTTATTGATTGGGGACGATCAGCCATGATCACAATGAATAGCGGTGCTGGCTTGAAGGGCCAAATGGCCTCCTAATGCACCTATTTAATAATACCTTAATTGGTGAAGTGACAATTGAATTGAATCTTGAATTTGTCGTCCCACTCTTAAAGTAGCGATGTTACAAAACCTACCTTCAGCGGCGCTGCAGTTCTGCCACTGGCCGTGTGCGCGAGGATTTCCTCGGGCTGCTAGCTGATGAAGACAAATCGATCGGACTTCCGTTCCCAGAAAAAAAAAGAGAGAGAGAGAGAGAGAGAGAGAGAGAGAGAGAGAGAGAGAAGAATCATGTACAAGCTTATCACTGCAATTTGTTGAAGGAAGGATGGTGTTCCTCGGACAACATCGCACGCTGCCTTGGCCGTCGCTGTCCAACGCCAAAGTGCCGCCGACACCTCGCCACCCCCTCCCCTCCTCCAGCCAACAGCAAGGTGCGGGCCCGAGCGGTGCAGCTCAAAGATCCTATAGGATCTGTTGTGCAGCTGCTTCAGACGGCGGAAGGAGACCTCCCTCCCTCGGCGCGCGACGCAGATTGATTTGAAAGTGCTGTTCGTGAAGTTGCAAGCAGCGATCAGAGCGATAGCAGCCGCTGATGGCAAATCCGTAAAAAGACACTTTCAAACAACCCGTCTCACGCCGACGAGGGGAGGAGGGAGGGAGGGAGGGGGGGAGAGAGTGGGAGGCGGAGGCCTCGTTCCGCCGGGTGGGGTGAGGGAGGAGGAGGCGGTGGAGCCGCTGTCGCGGCCCGTCATTCACTCCGACCCTTCGTCACCCTGCTCCTAGCAAAGACATCTTTGGCTCATAGTATCTTTGCCTTGCAATTAAAGATACTAGAGGAATACAGCCATCAGTTCCTATACTCCAGAGATGCTGCCTGACCGTGGAGTTACTCCAGTTTTTTGCGTCTACCAGTATAAACCAGTATTTGGGTGCCAAGCTGGGCAAAATGAGTCGGCGTTTAGGTTGCCCGGGGGCACTTTGGGTGGTCAATGGCACCCAGGCAACCGCTAATTTCAAGCCCTGTAGTGGAGTTGGGGATGGCATCAAACAGGAAATTAGAAATGCGTGCAACAAGGGTAAAACAGTTATAATGAGTGACTTCAAGTTACATATAGATTGGGTGAATCAAATTGGCAGGGGTGCTAAGGAAGAGGATTTCTTGCAATGTATGCAGGATAGTTTTCTAAACCAATATGTATAGGAACCAACGAGAGAGCAGGCTTTCTAGTCTGGGTATTGAGTAATGAGGAAGGGTCAGTTAGTAGTCTTGTTGTGCATGGCCCCTTGGGCAAGAGTGACCATAATATGGTTGTGTTCTTCATTAGGATGGAGAGTGACATAATTAATTCAGAAACAAGGGTTCTGAACTTAAAGAAAGGTAATTTTGAGGGTATGAGACATGAATTGACCAAGATAGACTGGCAATTGATTCTTAAAGGGTTGACGGTGGATGTGCAATGGAAGGCATTTAAAGACTGCATGGATGAACTACAACAATTGTTCATCCCAGTTTGGCAAAAGAATAAATCAGGGAAGGTAGTGCATCCGTGGATAACAAGGGAAATCAGGGATAGTATCAAAACAAAAGCTGAAGCATACAAATTTGTCAGAGAAAGCAGCCTAGCAGAGGACTGGGAGTCCAGCAGAGGAGAAAAAGGGGCTTAATTAGGAAAGGAAAAATAGATTATGAAAGGAAATTGGCAGGGAACATAAAAACTGACTACAAAAGTTTTTATAGATATGTGAAGAGAAAAAGATTAGTTAAAACAAATGTGGGTTCCTTGCAGCAGAAACGGGTGAATTGATCATGGGGAACAAGGACATGGCAGACCAATTGAATAACTACTTTAGTTCCGTCTTCACTAAGGAAGACATAAATAATCTGCCGGAAATAGCAGGGGACCAGGGGTCAAATGAGATGGAGGAACTGAGTGAAATCCAGGTTAGTCAGGAAGTGGTGTTAGGTAAATTGAATGAATTAAAGGCCGATAAATCCCCAGGGCCAGATATGCTGCATCCCAGAGTACTTAAGAAAGAAGCCCCAGAAATAGTGGATGCATTAGTGATAATTTTTCAAAACTCTTTAGATTCTGGAGCAGTTCCTGAGAATTGGAGGGGAGCTAATGTAACCCCACTTTTTAAAAAGGGGGGGAAGAGAGAAAACGGAGAATTACAGACCAGTTAGTCTAACATCGGTAGTGGGGAAACTGCTAGTTATTAAAGATGGGATAGCAGCACATTTGGAAAGTGGTGAAATCATTGGAAAAAGTCAGCACAGAGTTACGAAAGGTAAATCATGTCTGACGAATCTTGTAGAATTTTTCGAGGATGTAACTAATAGAGTGGATAAGGAAGAACAAATGGATGTGTTAAATCTGGACATTCAGAAGGCTTTCGACAAGTCCCACATAAGAGATTAGTATACAAACATAAAGCACACGGTATTGGCAGTTCAGTATTGATGTGGATAAAGAACTGGCTGGCAGACAGGAAGCAAAGAGTAGGAGTAAACGGGTCCTTTTCAGAATGGCAGACAGTGACTAGTGTGGTACCGCAAAGGTCAGTGCTGGGATCCCAGCTATTTACAATATATATTAATGATTTGGACGAGGAAAATGAATGCAACATCTCCAAATTTGCGGATGACACGAAGCAGGGGGGCAGTGTTAGGTGTGAGAAGGATGTTTGGAGGCTGCAAGGTGACTTGGATAGGCTGGGTGAGTGGGCAAATGCATGGCAGATGCAGTATAATGTGGATAAATGTGAGGTTATCCACTTTGGTGGCAAAAACAGGAAAGTAGACTATTACCTGAATGGTGGCCGATTAAGAAAAGGGGAGATGCAACGAGACCTGGGTGTCATGGTACACCAGTCATTGAAAGTAGGCATGCAGGTGCAGCAGGCAGCGAAGAAAGCAAATGGTATGTTACCATTCATAGCAAGAGGATTTGAGTATAGGAGTAGGGTGGTTCTGCTGCAATTGGTGAGACCACACCTGGAGTATTGTGTACAGTTTTGGTCTCCAAATCTGAGGAAAGACATTCTTGCCATAGAGGGAGTACAGAGAAGGTTCACCAGACAGAATCCTGGGATGTCAGGACTTTCATATGAAGAAAGACTGGATAGACTTGGCTTGTCCTCGCTAGAATTTAGAAGATTGAGGGGGGATCTTATAGAAACTTACAAAATTCTTAAGGGGTTGGACAGGCTAGATGCAGGAAGATTGTTCCTGATGTTGGGGAAGTCCAGAACAAGGGTCACAGTTTAAGGATAAGGGGGAAATCTTTTAGGACCGAGATGAGAAAAACATTTTTCACACAGAGAGTGGTGAATCTCTGGAATTCTCTGCCACAGAAGGTAGTTGAGGCCACTTAATTGGCTATATTTAAGAATGAGTTAGATGTGGCCCTTGTGGCTAAAGGGATCAGGGGGTACGGAGAGAAGGCAAGTACAGGATACTGAATTGGATGATCAGCCATGATCATGTTGAATGGCGGTGCAGGCTCGTCACAACGGTCAATTTTGTTATTAGCTACAATTAGGTAATTAACGAATTATATGCTTTAATTTCAGGTCATCGAAGTAAGATGTTTTATATTTGTTTCAGAATACTTCAATCTATAATAACTGAAAATTTGATTCAGTTCTCTTAATCTTTAAGAAAGTTATGGGCTTTTGACTCGATCACAGCTTTTGTGTTAAGTCAATGGAAAAGCAATGATGAACAAGATGCTAATTTACGAGTATGAACATGGCCATAACTTTGTTAATACTGAAGATATGAAAGTGAATTAGGTGTCAAATTTAATTTATTTTTATGCTTTATCTGATGGGATAAATTGCAGATTTGATTTTTTAAATCTCAAATGTTGCAACATTGCTACTTATTGTTATAAGGCCTGAAGGGCCTGAAGTTTCCACACTCTATCACCCAATCACTGCATGACAAAGTTACTCCAGCAGTACAGAGCCCTAGTGAGACCACACTTGGAGTATTGTGTGCAGTTTTGGTCCCCTCATTTGAGGAAGGACATTCTTGCTATTGAGGGAGTACAGCATTGATTTACAAGGTTAATTCCCGGGATGGCGAAACTGTCATATGCTGAGAGAATGGAGCAGCTGGGCTTGTACACTCTGGAGTTTCGAAGCATAAGAGGGCATCTCATTGAAACATATAAGATTGTTAAGGGCTTGGATACACTAGAGGCAGGAAACACTTTCCCGATGTTGGGGGAGTCCAGAACCAGGGGCTACAGTTTAAGAATATGGAGTAAGCCATTTAGAACGGAAACAAGGAAACACTTTTTCTCACAGAGTTGTGAGTCTGTGGATTTCTCTGCCTCAGAGGGCAGTGGTGGCAGGTTCTCTGGATGCTTTCAAGAGAGAGTGTTAGATTGGGCTCTTAAAAATAGCGGAGTCAGGGGATATGGGGAGAAGGCAGGAACGGGGGACTGATTGTGGATGATCAGCCATGAGTATATTGAATGGCGGTGCTGGCTCGAAAGGCCACATGGCCTCCTCCTGCACCTATTGTATGTGACATACTTGGCCGATAAACTTATTGATTCTTTCATTTCACTGCACCTTAATTGGGGAAGTGACCATTAAATTTAATCTTGAAATTGCCCCCATACCTTATTGTTAAAGGGCCTGAAGGGCCTGAAGTTTCCACACTCTATCACCCAATCACTCCATGACAAAGTTACTCCAGCATTTTATTTTTTGTGTCTACCTTCAGTCTGAAGAAGGGTCTCGACCCGACACGTCGCCCAGTTGCTTCTGTGCAGAGATAGAGATGACACTGCTGCTGCCGCTGAGTTATTCCGGCATTTTGTGTCACGGCGCTGGGCGGGCAACGTCACGGCGCTGGGTGCGCGGGCTTGGACACGTCATGGCGTAGGGCGGGGCAGGCAGACGTCACGGCGCAGACCGGACGGGCAAACGTCACGGCGCAGGGCGGTCGTCTGAACGTCACGGCACAGGGCGGGTTAGCGTCACGGCGCTGGGTGGGTGTGCGGGTATACGACACGGCGCAGACCGGGCGGGCATACGTCACGGCGCTGGGTGGGCGGGCGGGCAGACGTCACGGCGCTGGGTGGGCGGGCGGGCAGGCGTCACGGCGCTGGGTGGGCGGGCGGGTAAACGTCACGTCGCAGGCGGGGCGGGTTAACGTCACGGCGCTGGGTGGGCGGGGGGCGGGCAGACGTCACGGCGCTGGGTGGGCGGGCGGGCAGACGTCACGGCGACGGGGTTGACGGACGCGGCGGCTCCAGGTCGGTGCGGCCACGCCCCCCTCAGTGAGAACCCGACCCGCGTCACGTGGAGAGGGGGAGGGGCGGGTCAGGCAGATTCATAAACTAGGGTACACACAAAAAGCTGGAGAAACTCAGCGGGTGCAGCAGCATCTAAGGAGCGAAGGAGATAGGCGACGTTTCGGGTCGAGACCCTTCTTCAGACTGGTCAGGGATCAGGGAAACGAGAGATATAGACGGTGATGTGGAGAGATAAAGAACAATGAGTGAAAGATATGCAAAGAAGTATCGGTGATAAAGGGAACAAGCCATTGTAAGCTGTTTGTGGTGTGAAAATGAGAAGCTGGTGCGACTGGGGTGGGGGAGGGAGATAGAGATAGAGGGAATGCCAGGGCCCGAGGGCTGAGGGAGAGGTGGGAGGGGAGGAGACAGCAAGGGTTAACAGAATTGAGAAAATTCAATATTCAAGCCCAAAGGATGCAGACTCCCCGAGCGGAATATGAGATGCTGTTCCTCCAGCTTGCGGTGTTGCTCACTCTGGCCGTGGAGGAGGCCCAGGACCGAGGTCTCGACCCGAAACGTCGCCTATCTCCTTCGCTCCTTAGATGCTGCTGCACCCGCTGAGTTTCTCCAGCTTTTTGTGTACCCTCGATTCTCCAGCATCTGCAGTTCCTTCTTTAAAAGATTCATAAACTATTTCAGTCTCATTCACCCTTGAGTCTTTATCAAAGATCCTATAGCGGAGCAAGATAGGCCACTCCTGCGAAATGCAATGGGCTGACGTGTAGTACACAACGGAGCGGAACGTGGGCATTTTTTTCATCCATTTCAGTAACCGGAACCAACCCGACTCGCAGTGTAATCAACGTTGTGTGTGTGATATAGGGTTAGATTCATAATTCTGTTAATTCTTGTTAAATAATAAAATGTTTATAAATTTTGATTCTGGTAATTTTCTTTTTAAATGTTTTTTAAATCATCTCTTTTTAAATGACACATCAGCAGCATATGGCACCAATATTGCCACCGGCCGGTTCAAACTCCGTGGCCCGGGGCGGCCGAAGCTGCCGCCCTTGAGTCCAGTGGACAAAGCTGTTGCCGCGGGTGCTCCGGAAAAAACAGGTCGCCAACCTGTGACCTGCGAGCTCCCGACAATGTCGTCTACTGGCTCGTAGCCGAGCCTCCGAAGTTGGGCCGCTCCGCCGGGACACAGCCTCAGCCCCAAGTCGGGCCGTCACCTCAACCCCGAAGATGGAGGCGGAAGCAAAGATCTTTGGGCGGAAGCAAGATGGCAGAGGCTGGTTGCTGAAATGGGTCCTATAATTACCCATGAATCTGCCCATGACCGTACTACGCATTTTTCGTGGGAGTAGGCCATCTTGCTCCGCTATAGGATCTTTGGTCTTTATCACAACATTTCATTCACCCTCGACTAAATTTTCTTATGTTTCTTGGTAATTTCCGTCTTATTTTCCCTTGTGTATAATATCTGAATAAATTAAGTCATTCACCCTTCATTCACCCCTCTAGTTTCATTCACCCCAAAATAATTTCATTCACCCTTAGGTGAACCATTCACCAGTTTAAGAAGCACTGGACTAGAGGGTGTGAGCTACAGGGAGAGGTTGAGTCGGCTGGGTCATTAATCCTTGGAGCACAGGAGTATGAAGGGTGAGTGATCTTGGAGGTGTATAAAATCATGAGGGGAATAGATCGGGTAGATGCACAGAGTCTCTTGCCCAGAGTAGGGGAATCGAGGACCAGAGGACATGGGTTGAAGGTGAAGGGGAAAAGATTTAATCGGAATCTGAGGGGTAACTTTTTCACACAAAGGGTGGTGGGTGTATGGAACGAGCTGCCAGATGAGGTAGGTGAGGCTGGGACTATCCCATAGTTTAATAAACAGTAAGACAGGTACGCGGATAGGACAGGTTTGGAGGGATATGGACCAAACGCAGACGGGTGGGACAATTGTAGATGGGTCATGTTGGCCGGTGTGGGCGAGTCGGGCCGAAGGGCCTTTTGCACACTGTAGAAAATGCTGTTTTGCACACTGAGAAAATGCTGGCGTAACTCAGCAGGTCAGGCAACATCTGTGGAGAAGATAAACACAAAGTGCTTGAGTAACTCAGCGGGAAAGGCAGCATCTGGGAAGAGAAGGAATGGGTGACATTTTGTGTCAAGATCCTTCTTTGGTTTAGTTTAGTTTAGAGATGCAGCTTGAAAACAGGTCTTTTGGACCACGGAGTCCGCGCCGACCGGCGATCACCACGTACACCAGCACTATCTGATGCACATTAGGGACAATTTAACAATTTTGCCTAGGCCAATTAATCTACAACCCTGAACATCTTTGAAATGTTGGAGGAAACCGGAGCACCCAGATTAAAAACCCAAGGAGGTCAATAGACAATAGGTGCAGCCGTAGGCCATTCGGCCCTTTGAGCCAGCACTGCCATTCACTGTGATCATGGCTGATCATCCACATTCAGTATCCCGTTCCTGCCTTCTCACCATATCCCAGACTCCGCTATCTTTAAGAGATCTAAGTCTCTTTTGAAAGCATTTAGAGAATTGGCCTCCACTGCCTTCTGAGGCAGAGAATTCCACAGATTTACAACTCTCTGGGTGAAAAAGTTTCTCCTCATCTCCATTCTAAATGGTTTACCCTTTATTTTTAAACTGGCCCCTGGTTCAGGACTCCCCCAACATCGGGAACATGTTTGCTGTCTCTAGCATGTCCAATCCCTTAATAATCTTATGTTTCAATAACTTTCTCTCTCATCCTAAATTCCAGACTATTAATGCCCAGCCGCTCGCCGAACACCTCCGCTCGGTCCGCAAAAACCAACCCGACCTCCCGGTGGCTCAGCACTTCAACTCCCCCCTCCCATCCCGTATCCGACCTCTCGGTCCTGGGCCTCCTCCACGGCCAGAGTGAGCAACACCGCAAGTTGGAGGAACAGCACCTCATATTCCGCTTGGGGAGTCTGCGTCCTTTGGGCTTGAACATTGAATTTTCTCAATTCTGTTAGCCCTTGCTGTCTCCTCCCCTTCCCACCTCTCCCTCAGCCCTCGGGCCCTGGCATTCCCTCTATCTGTATCTCCCTCCCCACCTAGTCGCACTAGCTTCTCATTTTCACACCACAAACAGCTTACAATGGCTTGTTCCCTTTATCATCGATACTTTTTTGCATATCTTTCATTCATTGTTCTTTATCTCTCCACATCACTGTCTATATCTCTCGTTTCCCTGATCCCTGACCAGTCTGAAGAAGGGTCTCGACCCTAAACGTCGCCTATCTCCTTCGCCTCTTAGATGCTGCTGCACCCGCTGAGTTTCTCCAGCTTTTTGTGTAACTCCCGCTCAATTCAATCAACTGATTCTCCATTCTATCATCAGTCTGAAGAAGAGTCTCGACCTGGAACGTCACCCATTCCTTCTCTCCAGTGATGCCGCCTGGCCCGCTGAGTTACTCCAGCATTTTTTGTGTATCTTCTATTTAAACCAACATCTGCAGTTCTTTGCTTGGTTTCTTTCAGATTGTTACCTGTCCTGCCAAGTGTTTCTCATGTTTCGGTTTCAGTTTCAGACATCGAGCAGTTCCATTAATTACCTTTCAAGTTCTGGCCAGCCATGGTTCCCTCTTAGACCTGCTAGCTCTTGTCTTTTTATTTTTTATGTCTTTATTTAGTTGATTTCCAGCAACTGATCGACATCTCACAGTTCCAGCAGTGTTTCTCCTCTCCCCTATTATAGTTTCCCTATCCAGCTATCTAGCAAGTTAAACAATTAATCCAATAAAGACCCGTAGACATGAGATGTCGTTGATGCTTTACTGTATTCAACTGTGAAACTGTAACATACAAGCAGAAAAGGAAACAGCATATTTAGTTACGTTATACACTTGGTATAGGAACATAAACTATGATCCCACCACCAAATACAGTGCTGTTATGTGAGAAACCAACCAGGGTACATGAAACATTCTTAACCTTGTTAATAATAGCAATCCTGCTCAATAACGTTTATAACATATAAAGCTGCTGTTAACAAACATAATTACTCACAGACATTGCAGCTAACATATTCTGTGGGATAGGATGCGATAGATTACACACTGAGAATTACACTGTCTACACCATGAGGTACCCTCTGGGCACCAAACACAAGACGTAGCTATGGGCACACGCATGGGCCCCAGCTACGCTTGCCTCTTTGTTGGGTACGTCGAACAATCCTTGTTCTCAGCGTACCAGGGCCCCATCCCCGACCTCTACCTCCGTTACATCGACGACTGCTTTGGTGTCACCTCCTGCACCCACACACAACTGACTGACTTCATTCATTTCACCACCAACTTCCATCCGGCACTCAAATACACTTGGACCATTTCCGACATTTTCCCTACCATTCCTTGACCTCACCATCTCTATTGCAGGTGATACACTCCTGACCGACATCCACTACAAACCCACTGACTCCCACAGCTACCTGGACTACTCTTCCTCCCACCCTGCTTCCTGTAAGGACTCCATCCCCTATTCCCAATTCCTCCATCTACGCCGCATCTGCTCCCAGGATGAGTTGTTCCACACCAGGTCATCACAAATGGCCTCATTCTTCAGAGATTGGGGATTCCCCCTCCCCCACTATTGATGAGGCTCGCACCAGGGTCTCCTCCATACCCCGCAACACTGCCCTCTCTCCCCATTCCCCACTCGCAAACAGGGCAGAGTCCCCCTGGTCCTCACCTTTCACCCCACTAGCCGGCAAATACAACAGATAGTCCTCCGCCAGTTTCGCCACCTCCAATGTGACCCCTCCACCCGCCACATATTCCCATCTCCCCCCCTGTCTGCCTTCCGCAAAGACCACTCCCTCCGCAACTCCCTTGTCAATTCTTCCCTCCCCTCCCGCTCTAACCCCTTCCCCGGGCACTTTCCCTTACAACCGCAAGAAATGCAACACTTGTCCCTTCACCTCCCCCCCCCTCCACTCCTTTCAGGGACCCCCCAAGCAGTCCTTCCAGGACCGACAGAGGTTCACCTGCACCTCCTCCAAACCTCATCTACTGCATCCGCTGCTCCAGATGCCAGATGATCTATATCAGTGAGACCAAGCGGAGGCTTGGCGATCGTTTCGCCGAACACCTCCGCTCGGTCCGCAAAAACCAACCCGACCTCCCAGTGGCTCAGCACTTCAACTCCCCCTCCCATTCCGTCTCTGACCTCTCGGTCCTGGGCCCCTCCACGGCCAGAGTGAGCAAACACCGCAAAGTTGGAGGAACAGCACCTCATATTCCGCTTGGGGAGTCTGCATCCTTTTGGCTTGAACATTGAATTTTCTCAATTCTGTTAACCCTTGCTCTCTCCTCCCCTTCCCACCTCTCCCTCAGCCCTCGGGCCCTGGCATTCCCTCTATCTCTATCTCCCTCCCCCACCCTAGTCGCACTAGCTTCTCATTTTCACACCACATACAGCTTACAATGGCTTGTTCCCTTTATCATCGATACTTCTTTGCATATCTTTCATTCATTGTTCTTTATCTCTCCACATCACTGTCTATATCTCTCATTTCCCTGATCCCTGACCAGTCTGAAGAAGGGTCTCGACCCAAAACGTCGACTATCTCCTTCGCTCCTTATATGCTGCTGCACCCGCTGAGTTTCTCCAGCTTTTTGTGTAACCCTCTGGGCTGGACTTCCTGGTTTATGATAACTTCCCGCATAACAGGAAAGGTAACTCAAGGCTGTAGGAACCTGAATATCCAGCAGGTGGCAGAAACGCATGTAAGCAGAATGTGGTCCAACACACCTCTCCTTCCTCATCAGACAGATTACCTGTCATTTACAAACCTTCCATATCTTCTCAATTCAACAGAAACCTCTCTCATCAGTCTTCCCTTGGTCTCCACACTATTACAGACTTCTTTGCTGTCCTTAACCTTCACCGCCGTTCATCAAGTTTAAACATGTCTGATTTATTTTTTTATTTTGGCTCTGAGGAAAGGACATTTATCTGAAATATTAACTCAGATAAATGGTTATCTGATTTCTTGTTCCTTTCATCACAATCAGGCCCCATCTGGTTTCTTTCATCACAGATGCGGCCTGACTTGCTGAGTATTTCCATCCACTTTCTCTGCAGCATGACATCCAAACTTTTTTGGCTACTGTTGGCCAGCGCAGACTCGGTGGGCCGAAGGGCCTGTTGCCCGCGCTGCATCTCTAAAGTCTAAAAGACTGTAGTCTAAAGACCAAAGCGGGCCAGACTGATAAGTGTAAGAAAGAACTGCAAATGCTGGTTTAAATCGAAGGTAGACACAAAATGCTGGAATAACTCACCCTACAGGGTCTCGACCTGAGACGTCACCAGCTGGCTTTTCTCCAGAGATGCTGCCTGTCCCGCTGAGTTACTCCAGCATTTTGTGTCTACCGGAGTGATGTGTATCCGGGTGATATTATAGGGAGGGTTTGATCAGACAAAGGTTCCGCTGGATGCTGACGTCTGCAGCCGTCTAATCGCTGCACGAACAGCAGCTTCTAGTTGACAGTGGTCATCCATTGACATTCCCGGACTGCAGCCGCCACCCGTTCGCACAAAGCGCATGGGGGGAAATCCTGGGAGGGACGGGGGGACCTTTCTGTCCCCCGCATGTTTTGAGAGGTGGGGGACAATCCCCTCCCATGTTTTGTGAAACATGTTGCAGCAAAACCGAAGCCTCCGAAGTCGAGTCGCAGCCGCGACGCCACCACAGCCTCCGAAGTCAGCCACCTCCGTGATGGTAGGTCCACAGTCTCTGCGACCGGAGCCCTCAAGGTCGATTCCAGTTGGAGGCCGCCATCTCCTAGATCTAGCAGCCCGGGACTGACTGTAGCGCCCAGGTCAGCTCGCCTGCCCCGGGACTGGCTGTAGCGCCCAGGTCAGCTCGCCTACCCCGGGACTGGCTGCAGCGCCCAGGTCAGCTCGCCTGCCCCGGGACTGGCTGTAGCGCCCAGGTCGGCTCGCCTGCCCCGGGACTGGCTGTAGCGCCCAGGTCAGCTCGCCTGCCCCGGGACTGGCTGTAGCGCCCAGGTCAGCACCTCTGCCCCGGGACTGGCTGCAGCGCCCAGGTCAGCGCCTCTGCCCCGGGACTGGCTGTAGCGCCCAGGTCAGCTCGCCTGCCCCGGGACTGGCTGTAGCGCCCAGGTCAGTTTGTCTGCCCCGGGACTAGCTGCAGTTCCCAGGTCAGCTCGCCTGCCCCGGGACTGGCTGTAGCGCCCAGGTCAGCTCGCCTGCCCCGGGACTGGCTGCAGTTTCCAGGTCAGCTCGTCTGCCCCGGGACTGGCTGTAGTTCCCAGGACAGCTCGCCTGCCCCGGGACTGGCTGTAGCGCCCAGGTCAGCTCGCCTGCCCCGGGACTGGCTGCAGTTCCCAGGTCAGCTCGTCTGCCCCGGGACTGGCTGCAGTTCCCAGTACAGCTCGCCTGCCACGGGACTGGCTGTAGCGCCCAGGACAGCTCGCCTGCCCCGGGACTGGCTGTAGCGCCCAGGTCAGCTCGTCTGCCCGGGACTGGCTGCAGTTCCCAGGTTGCGAAAACCAATTGAAAACACAAAACGCCTGCGGGCCAGAGATTTTGGGTTACGGGCCGGATCCGGCCCGTGGGCCGGAGGTTGCCGAACTCTGTCCTGTATATCAGGTATCATTGTGACCCCCCTCCCCCATGTTTTAAAGCGATTACCGCCCCTGTGAAAGCAGCAATTCATTCACGCAAACGTTGGTTTTTCTGATGCACCGCCGACAATCCAAGAACGATTGAGAAAACCAAGAATAACTAACGGTTTGGGAGGTGCGACATATTCCCGCTTGAGGAGCTGCCTCATAAATTGGCAACGAGCAAGATATCGATGCATCATTAATGACCAACCGATTGCCCGCTGGCGAGGCCACTGTTTGGTGTTTAAATATTTATTGTACATGATTGCTTCACATTGAGGATTGGGAGACCCGTTCAGTCACTCGCAGCTTCGCCGTTATCGCTGCCTCAGACATTATCCCAGACCATTGTCCTTCAGATACGGAGCATCCTGCCCACCCGTGTCCCAAAGCTGGAGCCCCGGTCACCAACACACCCTATCACCCAGATACCTGCCCTACAGATCGGGAACGACCCTCAAACTCCCCCGAGCGCTCCCGGCCGCCTCTCCCCTCTATCCCAGACTGGGATCCACGATGCCGGCCACACTCTAGACTCCAGACACCTGCCCACAGCTCCAGATACCGTGTCGGCGCCAGACCCCCTTGTCGGCCAGGTGAGACGTCTGGCGACCCCCCCACGGCCACTGGACTGTGAAGGCTGGTTACACATGTTGGCTGCGAATACACACACGGGACAGGACATCCCCCCCCCCCCACACACACACACACACACGAGGCCGGTGATCAGTGATCGCTCAGCCCCCGCCACTTTCAACAACGCTCCACGGCCCCTGAATTGAAGACCATGGTCCTTATCCCGTCCAAGATTTCCTGGACAATTTCCTGGTGAAAACTTAGGCCCGCCCATGTTGGCGCTGACGATGGAGCTGAAGTTTGGAGGTCATGCAGTTGTACAAGATGTTGGTGAGGCCGCATTTAGCGTATTGTTATCAGTACTGGGCACCATGTTCTAGGAGAGATATTGTCAAACTTGAAAGGGTTCAGAGAAGATTTACGAGGATGTTGCCAGGAATAGAGGGTGTGAGCTACAGGGAGAGGTTGAATCTCTATTCCTTGGACAGCAGGAGCATGAGGGCTGATCTTAGAGGTGCTTGGGAGGAAGAGACCGGATAGATGCATTGTTTTTTGCCCAGAGTAGGTGAATCAAGGATATTAGGACATAGGTTCATGGTGAAGGGGAAAATATTTAATAGGAATCTGAGGGGTGACGTTTTCACACAGAGGGTGGTGGGTGTATGGAACAAGCTGCTAGGGAGATGGTTGAAGCTGGGAGATCCCAATATTTAGGAAACTGTTAGACAGGTACATGGATAGGACAGGTTTGGAGGGATATGGGCCAAATGCGGCAGGTGGGACCAGTGTAGATGGGGCACGTTGGTCGGTGTGGGCAAGTTGGGCCGAAGGGCCTGTTTCCACACTGTATCACTCTATGACTCTCGGGAGTCTGGAATTGCCAAGTATTTATTGAGTTCTGCAAATATTAGTAGGCCAGACATCCACTGACTTACAATATTTATTACTGTAATAAACTATTTACATGTGAGTTACAGATGATAAAGCAGTAACAGACATTGCTGTGTGAATGAAACTGTTTGAACAATGCTGCTGATGTCGTCATCAATCCGCAGCAGGAGCGGGGGCCACTGATGATGACGTCACATCCGGGATCCTGCAGGTCCCGCTGCAATTTCCCAGTCCCCCACTGGGGGCAGCACCGGATATCCGGGTCACGTGACAGCAGACAGGGCCGCCTCCGACGTCACCGCCCGCCCGGCCCGGGAACCGTTGGGGTTTAAACCCGGAGCGTGGACGTTTAAAGAGGAGGGCGGCCGCTTAAAGGGGAGGGCGGGGAATCGGCCGACAATATTCCAGTCCCCAGGGTGGTGACGTTCACACCCATTGTTCACACATGCACACTCAGTCTGGGTCTGGGTTCCTGCAGCGACCTCAGTTCCTTCTTCCCGGTCATACTAAACATATTATCCTCCAGCCTGAAACAAGTCCAGGAATAAAGAGGAAATAAACAGATTAAACAACGGTGTCAATAACAGGGACTGGGGTTAATATTTCAACAACATTTACAGAACAAGATCACAGGAGAAACCCTCGGATCCCCTGATATTTTATCACATTAAACATTAACACAAACACATACCAGATCTGCTCCAGTCTCGGGTGGTTTCAGCATGAGCGGGCGGAGAGGCGGGGACACATCGGTCTGTGAGGGAGTTGTATGCCAGCACCATCTCCGTCAGTGAGGTGTTTGTACTGAGAGCGGAGACGAGATCCTCGGCTCCAGAATCTGTGAGACCGGACATCGTCCAGACTGGAGATGATAAGAATGAGGGTGAGGGAGACAGAGACTGGAGACAGTGCAAATCCCCAGAGTTTAGCAGTGAACAATTACTGATCATATTATGTTCAGTGTCAGGACACAGTGACTGTAAACAACAATATCACAGTCTGGGGCTTACAAACAGTCTCTGTGTTTTACAGTCCGGGTTTTCAGAGCTGCAGACACCAGTTTCACCCCGGAATCTCCCAGGTTGTTGTATCCCAGTCTAAACAAAACAGACAGAGTATGAAAACAAACTGATACAAACCCCGGGGGCTGAGATAACTTTTTCCAAGCTGATATTGCTGGAAGACCTCAGCACCCCCATGATTGAATAAATCTTCTGTGGTTGTGGTGTTTGGTGACTTTCACTATTTATTCTTAGTTCCCTGACAAACGGTAAATGTTTCCGTGCAGAGAATGGCTGCAAACACCGCGTGACCCCAGGGGAGGGGCCCCCCCCCCGATGGTGACGGTGTCGCCCCCCTGGCGAAGCATAGGGGAAGGGGGGGTAATGGAGTTGACCTACTCTGGGTAGGGGGATGGGCTAACAGAATCGAACCACTGGAGACCGGCGGGGGGGGGGGGGGGTGTTTTTAAAATAGGAGGGGAGCCGTGCACAGTGACAGCGGGCCCATAGAAGGGGTATACACCAAAATTCTTGGAGTAACTCAGCGGGTCAGGCCACATCTCTGGGATCTTCCGTCAGCCAACCCCCCATAGAAGGGGTGCTGGAAGGGAAAGAACAAAATAGTGAAACAATATTACAATTCAGTGTTTTAGTCAAACAGACAGTTACTTTAGTGTGCTGACACTTGTGCGGAGCCGCTCCCAGCCGCTGCAGACCTTCACACTGAATTGCGGCGCGCTCTCCACATGAGGCATTTGATTGCATTACAGACCTGATGGCATGAGACAGGACTACACAGTCAATCGGGGTCAGTCCCAGTTCACGGATGAAAAGTGTTTCCACAGATCCCAGTGTCTGCTGAGCCAGTGCAGGATTCTGAGACTCAAAACAGGTAGTGCATCGTGTTCAGGAGGCTCCGTTTACCAATTTCTCCTCGTGTGATTTTCCAGCCTGGCATTTAACCTCCTCCTTCACCCAGTTAATCATCGGCAGGTTGTTACATAGAAATGGACCCTGACCGTGGAGGAGGCGACGGAGACCAGCGACAAAACGGAGAAATACTCCAAATTGCCGTCTGTATGCTGTGGGCTTCAGACAGGAGTTTCAGGATATCCAGGGAGCTACAGTCAGAATTGTGCGAGTGCAGCATACAAACTATTGGATGGTGAGGTGTCGGGAAGGTGTACACCACACTCGGGCCTGACTGAATCCTCTCTCTCAAAAGTTCCATCAGGACCCGGACAGAAACTGGGAAGGGCTGCAGATTGTATTTGATCATCTCCCTATGTGAACTCCCTTGTTCTTCTCAGCCACTCCAGTGAGTCCATCTGACTATCCCTCAGTTAAGACCTCATGGGGGCTCTCATCTCACAACCGTGGGTTTCAGCCGCCAAGCCCCAACGCCAGCCGCTCCGCCAAGCCCAAACGCCAGCCACTAAGCAAGACAACGCCAGCGCTTAAGCCCCAAAGCCAGCCGCTGAACCCCACGCCTAACCACTGACCCCCCAAACGCAAGCCGCAGAACCCCAACGCAGGCGATAACCCCCAAAGCCGACGATCAGCCCAACGCCAGCGATCAGCCCAAACCCAGCCCTGAAAACCCAACCTTTGAAACACAAATCCAGCTGTTATGCCCAACGCAGCCGCTACACCCCATCGCCAGCCGCTAAGCCCCAACGCCACTGCTAAGCCAAACCCACCGCCAGCCGCTAAGCCACGCCAAATTCGAAACCCCTACGCCAGCTGCTGAACCCCACGCCAGCCGCAGGAACCCCAACGCCAGCCGAGAACCCAACGCCAGCTGCTGAACCCAACGCCACCGCAGAACCCCATCGCAGCCGATCGCCCAACGCCAGGCCAATCTGGCCCAACTCAGCCCCGAAACCCAAATCAGCTGTTATAGCCCAACGCTAGCCGCTAATCCGCAACGCCAGCCATAATCCCCAACGCCAGCTGCTAAGCCAGCCGCTAGCCAAGCCCCAACACCAGCGCTAAGCCATAGCCCCAATGCCAGACGATAAGCCAGGCCCCAACGGCCGGGCGATCAGCACCAACGCAGCGCTAAGCCCCAACGCCAGCTGCAAGCCAAGCCCCAAGCAAATTGAAACCCCCACGCTAGCCGCTGAACCACATCGCCAGCCGCAGCAGGAACCCCAACGCCAGCCGATTAGCCTATGCCAGCCGAATAGCCAAGGGCCAGGTGATAAGCCCCAACCAGCTCCGAAAATCCAACTGTTATGCCAATGGCAGCCGCAAACCTCAACGTGAGCCGCTCTAAAACCCCAACGCGAGCCGCAACAACGTGGCAGCGCTAAGCCCAATCAGGCGGTAAGCCCCCAACGTCGGGCCGCTAGCCAAGGCCATCACCAGACGCTAAGCCCCAATGACAGCCGCTAAGCAAGCCCCAACGCCAATTCAATACCTCAAACGGCGCCGCTGTACCCCAGCGCAAACGAAGAACCCCACGCCAGCCGATCTGACCAACGCCAGCGATCAGCCCCAACGCAGCGATCAGCCCCAACCCACCCCAGAAACACCATCCCGAAACTCAGAACTCCAGCTGTTATAGCCCAAGGCCAGCGCTAAGCCCAACGCCAGTCGATCAGCCCGAAACCCAACCCCTGAAACCACAACTTTTTTTTTTTTCATGCTGTTATAGCCAAACGGCAAGCCGCTACACCCCTACGGCAGCCGCTAAGCCCCCTAAGAAGCCGCTAAGCCAAGCCCCAATGCAGTCAACTAAGCCATGCCCCAACCGCCAGTCGGCTAAGGCCAAGCCCCAACGCCTGCTTCCGATCAGCCCCCAACACCAGTCGCTAAGCAACAACGCCAGCCACTAAGCGAAGCCCAACGCAGCCGCTTAAGCCAAGCCCAACGCTGCCGCTAAGCCAAGCTCAACGCCAAATTCGAAACCTCAACGCAGCCGCTGAACCCAACGCCAGCCGATCCGCCAACGCCAGCGATCAGCCCAACGCCAGCCGATCAGCCAACGCCAGCGATCAGCCCAACGGCAGCCGAATCAGCCTAACACAACCCGAAAACCGAAACTCCGCTGTTATAGCCCAACGCCAGCACTTAAGCCCAAAGCCAGCGGCTAAGCCAAGCCCAATGCTAGCCGCTAAGCCAAGCCCCAACGCCAGGCGGCCAGCCCCAACGCCAGCGTAAGCCAAGCCCAACGCCTAATTCGAAACACAACTACAGCGCAAAACCCCAACGCCATCCAGTAAGCCCCAAACGCCAAGCCACTAAACCCAATGATTACATGCCTCCCCCCCAATGCCAGCGCTACTGGCCAGGCCCCAACGCAGCCGCAATGCCCAACGCCAAATTCGAAACCTGAACGCCAGCCATTGAAAACCCAACGGCCAGCCCGCTCCGCCCCCCAACCGCCCCGAACCACCCCCGAACCCAAACTTCCAGCTGTTATAGCCCACACGGCAAGCGCTTACACCCCAACGCCAGCCGTAAGCCAAGCCCCAATGCCAACCGCCAAGCCCCAACGCCAGCGCTAGCCAAGCTCAATGCCAGCCGTGAAGCCAAGCCCAACGCCAGCCGCTAAGCCAAGCCACAATGCAAGCCGCAAAGCCAAGCCCCATCGCCAGCCGATAAGCCCCAACGCCAAATTCGAGCAACGCCCGCGTGAACCCAACGCCCAGCCGATCAGGCCCAACGCCAGCGATCAGCCCCAACCAAAAACTCCAGCTGTTATGCCCATGGCAGCCCTAAACCCCAAACTCCAGCTCGAGCCCCAACGCCAGCGCGACGCACCAACTACGGCCGCCTAAGCCCAACTCGGCCGTTATTTATTAAGCCCAAATCCGGCCGTTAGACAATCCGCTAAGCCAAGCCCCATCGCCAACCGTAGCCAAGCCCCGACGCAGCCGCTAAGCCGCCCCCCCCCGCGACGCTAAGCCCCAAAACAGCCGCTAAGCCCCATGCCAGTCGCTAAGCCCCAAACGCCAGACGCTAAGCCACGCCCAACACAGCGCTAAGCCAACGCCGCCGCTAAGCCCACGACCATCCACTAAGCCAAGCGCCCAACGCCCTAATTCGAAACCACAATGACAGCGCAAAGCACCAACGCCAGCGCAGCCCAAAGCCAACGACTATGCCAAGCCCAATGCCAGCCGCTAACACCAACACCAGCGCTAAGCCCCAACGCAGTCGCCCAAGCCCCACACAGCCGCTGAGCCAAGCCCCAACGCCAGACGCCTAGCCAAGCCCCACCAAGCGCTAGCCAGCCCTAAGCCAGCCGCTAGCCCCAACACCAGCCGCTATGCCCCAACGCCAGTCGCAAGCCCCAAACACCAGCCGCTAAGCCAAGCCCCCCAACGCAGCCGTTAAGCCGCGCGCAACGCCCAAGCGCTAGCCAATCCCCTACGCCAGCCGTTAAGCCCCAACACAAGCCGCTAAGCCCCTATGCCAGTCGCTAAGCCCCAAGCCAGCGCTACCATAGACCCGCCTAATTAGAAACCCACACGACAGCTCAAAGAGGGAGACGTCAACACCAGCAGCTAAGCCCCCACGCAGCCGCTATAAGCCAAGCCCCAACGCTAATTCGAAACCACAATGACAGCGCAAAGGCCCCAACGTAGCGCAAGCCAACGCCAGCCGCTATAGCAGCCCAACGCCAGCGCTAACCCCAACACAGCCGCCTTAGCCCCAACGACAGTGCCAAGCCCAACACCAGCCGCTAAGCCAAGCCCCAACGCCAGCCGCTAAGACAAGCCCCAACGCAGCCCCGCCTAAGCCCCAACACCAGCCGCTAAGCCCCTATGCCAAACCGCTAAGCCCAACTCCAGTGGTATAGGCCCAAACGGCAGCGCCGCTACACCCACATGGCTTTTTAAGCGCTAAGCCAAGCCCCAATGCCAACCGCAGCCCCAACGCAGCTGTTAGCCCAAGCTCCAATGCCAGCCGCTAAGCCAAGCCCCACGCCTAATTCGAACCACAACTAACAGCCGCAAAACCCCAACGCAGCGGTAAGCCCAGCCAGCACTAAGCCCAATGCCAGCCTCGATTGCCCCAACGTGATGCCGAACGCCAGCCTCGATGCCCAACGCCAGCCGTGGCTCTGAGATGCCCCAACGCCAACCGATAAGCCCAAAGCCAGCCATGATGCCCCAAACGCGCCGTGATGCCCAACGCCAGCGTGTGATGCCAACGCCAGACGAACAAGCCCCAAACGCCAGCCGTAAGCCCCAACGCCAGCGATAAGACCCCAACGCCAGCCGCGATGCCGAAAGCCAAGCTCGATGCCCCAACCGCCTGCCGCGATGCCAACGCCAGCCGATGCCCTCAACGCCAGCCGTGATGGCCCATCGCGCCGTGAAGCCCCAGCAGCGTGATGCCCCAACGCAGCGACAAGACCCAACGCCAGCGAATATGCCCAAACGCCAGCCGATAAGCCCCAACGCCAGCCTCGAGCCCGAACGCCGCCTCGATGACCCCACGCCAGCCGCGATGCCCAAAGCCAGCGATGCCCCAACGCCAAGCGTGATGCCCATCGCCAGCCGTGATGCCCCAACGCAAGCCGTGATGCCCAACGCCAAAGCGTCAAGCCCCAACGCAGCCGAATAAGCCCCAACGCCAGCGATAAGCCCCTAAGCAGCGCGATGCCCGAACGCCAGCCTCGATGCCCATCGCATGCCGCGATGCCCAACGCCAGCGATGCCCAAACGCCAGCCGTGATGCCCCATCGCCAGGTGATGCCCAACGCAGCCGTGATTGATGCCCCAACGCCAGCCGTGATACCCCAACGCCAGCCGATAAGCCCCAACGCCAGCCGATAAGCCCCAACGCCAGCCGCGATGCCCCAACGCCAGCCGCAAGCCCCAACGCCAGCCGGTAAAGCCCAATGGGCCAGCCGGTAGACCCAACGGCCCGCGGGTAAGCCTCACGCCAGGGTAAGCCCCAACGCAGCCGCGATGCCCAAGCCAGCAGCGATGCCCCAATGACAGCCGGTAAGCCCCAACGCCAGCCGATAAGCCTCAACGCCAGCCGGTAAGCCCCAACGCCAGCCGAGATGCCCCAACGCCAGCAGCGATGCCCCAACGCGAGCCGCGATGCCCCAACGCCAGCCGATAAGCCCCAACGCCAGCGCGCGCGATGCCCCCCAACGCCAAGGGGGCCGATAAGCCCCAACGCAGTTCATAGCCCCAACGCCAGCCGATCACCCAACGCCCAGATGCCTAGCCCCAACGCCAGCGCTACAGCCAAGCCCCAGGCCAGGCCGCTAAGCCAAGCCCCATCGCAGCGCTAAGGCCAAAGCCCCAAACCGCCAGCAGTGCAAGCCCCAATGCCAGCTCCCTAGCTAAGACCCGCCTAATTCGAACAAGGACAGCCTCAAAGCCCCAAACACCAAGCAGCTAAGCCCACGCCAGCCATAACCCATCACCAGCGTCATAAGCCCACAAACGCACCGCGAAGCACCAACGCCAGCGGCGAAGCCCAATGGCCAGCGCTAACCCAACGCCCAAATTCGAAATCTCAACGCCAGCCGCTGAACACCAACGCCAAACGCAGAAACTGCAACGCAGCCACGAAGCCAAGCCCAAGCTAGCGCTAAGCCAAGCCCCAAACGCAGCCGCCAGGCCCCACAACGCCCGCCGCTAAGCCCCAACGCCAGCCGCTAGCCAAGCCCCAACGCAAGCCGCTAAGCCAGCCCCAACGCAGCGCTAAGCCAAGCCCAACGCCCCCAATCCCACCAATGCCAGCCGCTGAACCCCAACGCAGCCGATAGCCCCAACGCCAGCCGTGAGTGCCCCAACGCAGCCGTGATGCCCAACGCCAGCCGATAAGCCCCAACGCCCAAGCCGGATAAGCCCAATGCCCAGCCGATAAGCCCCAACGCCCGCGAATAAACCCACGCCAGCCGATAAGCCCATCGCAGCCGAATAATGCCCCAACGCCAGCCGCGATGCCCAACGCAGCCGATAAGCCCACGCCAGCCTAGACCAACGCCTGCCGTGATTGCCCAACCCAGCCGATAAGCCCCCAACGCCAGCCGAATAAGCCCCAACGCCAGCCCAGAACCCAACGCCAGCCCAGATAACCGCCAGCCAGAAACCCAACACCAAGCCTCTACATCCCCAACACCTGCAGCAAATCCAACGTCAGCAGCGGAATAACTCATCACCAGCCCTAATGCCCGAAGCTATCTAAAACGCCAGCGTTAAGCCCCCAACGCAGCCGATAAGCCCCAACACCAGCCCGATAAGCCCAACGCCAGCTGATAAGCCCCAACACAGCCGCGATGCCCCAACGCCAGCCTGCGATACCCGAAGCCAGCCGCGATGCCCAACGCCAGCAGCGATAAGCACAACGCCTGCCGATAGCCCCAAACGCCAGCCGCGATGCCCAACGCAGCCGCGATTGCCCCAACGCAGCCGCGATGCCCCAACGCCAGCCGGGTGTAAGCCCCAACGCCAGCGGTAAGCCCCAACGCCAGCGATAAGCCCAACGCCAGCCGAAATGCTCCAACGCCAGCCTAGAAACTCAACGCCAGCCAGAAACCCAACGCCAGCCAGAAAACCCCACCATGCCCAGAAACCCCAACACCAGCCTCTTACATCCCAACACGCAGCAAAATCCACATCAGCAGCCGGGAACTCCATCACCAGACCAATGTTTTGCCCCGCAGCTATCTACAACGACAGCGTTAGCCCCAACGCAGCGTTTAAGCCCCAACGCCAGCCGAATTAAAGCCCCCAACGCCCGCCGATAAGCCCACGCAGGCCGCGATGCCCCATAGCAGCCGCGATGCCCCTACGTCAGCCGGTAAGCCCCAACGCCTGCCGAATAACCCCAACGCCTGCCCCGAGGCCCCAACGCCAGCCCGCGATTCCCAAACGGCCAGCCGATAAGCCCAACGCCAGCCGATAAGCCCAACGCCAGCCGATAAGCCCCAACGCCAGCGCGATGCCCCAACGCCAGCCGCAGG
Source organism: Okamejei kenojei (assembly GCA_035221665.1). Classification (NCBI taxonomy): domain Eukaryota; kingdom Metazoa; phylum Chordata; class Chondrichthyes; order Rajiformes; family Rajidae; genus Okamejei; species Okamejei kenojei. The sequence continues at coordinate 2,209 of JAVHYY010000287.1, read as the reverse complement.
CCCCAACGCCGCGCGAAGCCCAACGCAGCGGTAAGCCCCAACGAGGGTACTCCCACGCCAGCCGATACGCCCACGCCAGCTCGTGCCCTACGCCAGCCGCGATGCCCAACACCAGCCGCGCTGATGCCCCAACGAAGCGCGATGCCCCAACGCCAGGATAAGCCCAACGCAGCGTAGCCCCAACCGCAGCCGTTGATGCCCCAACGCCAGACGATAAGCCCCAACGCCAGCGATAAGCCCCAACGCCAGCACTGAACCCAAACGCAGCCGATAAGCCCCAACGCAAAGCCCAGAAACCCACGCCAGCCAGAAAACCGCCAAGCCAGAAACACCAACACCAGCCGTCTACATCCCCCCACCCAGCCCGCAAATTCCCAACGTCAGCAGCGGAAACTCCATCACAGACTAATGCCAGAAGCTATCTACAACACCAGCCGTTAAGCCCCCACGCCAGCCGCAAAAGCCCAACGCCAGCGATAAAGCCCCAACGCAGCCGCGATGCCCCAACGCCAGCGGATAACCCGAACGCAGCGCGATGGCCCCAACGCCAGCCATAAGCCCCTACGCCAGCCGATAAGCCCCAACGCCAGCCGCGGATGCCCAACGCCAGCCGCGATGCCCCTACGCCAGCCGCGTTGCCCCAACACCATCCGCGATGCCCCAAGCCAGCGGTAAGCCCCAACGCCAGCGGTAATCCCCAACTCCAGCCGGTAAGCCCAACGGCCAGGGTTTCACGCCCCAAGCCAGCCGATACGCCCAACGCCAGGCATCGACCCAACGGCAGCTGATACGCCCAAACGCAGCCGATCGCACACGCCAGCGATACGCCCCATGCCAGCCGATACGCCCCAAGCCAGCCGGATACGCCCAAGCAGCGATACGCCAACGCCAGCCGTTGATTGCCCAACGCAGCCTGATAAGCCCAACGCAGCCGAAAGCCCCAACGCAGCAGAAACCCCCCACGCCAGACCGAAAACCCGCCAGCAGAAAACCCAACACAAGCCTCTACATCCCAACACAGCAGCAAAATCCCAACGTAGCAGGGAACTCATCCCAGCACTAACTGACCGAAGCTATACTACAACGCCAGCCGTCTCAAATGCCCCAACGCAGGAACGTTTCAGCCCCAAAGACAGCGATAGCCAAAACGCAGCTGATCAAGCCCAACGCCAGCCCGCGATGCCCAACGCCAGCGCGATACCAGAACCGCCTGCGCCCGATGCCCCAACGCCAGCGTATATAAGCCCATAGACAGCCGATATGCACACCCAACAGAAGCCGCGATGCCCCACGCCAGCGCGATGCCCCAAACGCCAGCCGCGATGCCGAACGCCAGCCGGTAAGCCCCAACGCAGCCGATTTGCCCCAACGCCAGCGCGATGCCAAACGCAGCCGCGATGCCCATCAAGATGCCCGATAAGCCCACATAGCAACCTCGCGATAAGCCCCATCGCCAGCCGATAAGGCCCCAAGCCCCAACCAGCCGCGATGCCCAACGCCAGCCCGCACGATGCCCAACGCAGGCGACGCAACGCCGCGGTAAGCACAACGCCAGCGGTATGCCACAACGGCCCCAGCCGATAACGCACATCTACGCCAGCCGATACGCCCAACGCTAGCCGGTAAGCACCAACGCCAGCGATTACGCTCCAACGCAAGCCTCGATGCCCTACGCCAGCCCGCGATCCCCAACACCAGCCGCGATGCCCCAAGCAATCCGACGATGCCCCAACGCAGCCGATCAGCCACAAGCCAGCCGATAAGCCCCAACGCCAGCGTGTATGCCCAAACGCCAGCCGATAAGCCAACGCCAGCCGATAAGCCCCAACCGCCAGCCCAGAAACCCAACGCAGCCGATAAGCCCCACGCCAGCAGAAACCCCACGCAGCCCAGAAACCCGCCAGCAGAAACCCCAACAACGCTCTACATCCCCAACACCAGAGAAAAATCCAACGTCGCAGCGGAAACTCCATCTCAGCTTATGCAGAAGTATCTACAGCCTGCCGTTAAGCCCCAACGCCAGCGATAAGCCCCAACGCCAGCCGATAAGCCCCAACGCCGCCGCGATGCCCACGCAGCCCGATCCCGAACGCCAGCTCGATTGCCCCACGCAGCCGATAAAGCCCCAACGCCTGCCGCTAAGCCCAAGCGCCGCGATGCCCCAACGCAAGGCGATGCCCCAACGCCAGCCGCGATGCCCAAACACCAT